>CM022678.1:1096190-1236954 GCA_012295275.1 Chrysomallon squamiferum
AATTATTTGTATGCACCAGTTCAGTGTTACATTTCTTACAAAGTACATAGAGATTATAAGAATATTTCAGATTTTCTGGCAGTCTTGGTCCTGGAGCATTTTGCTGAACTGAAAACATACAATAATAATAATCGGATAAACCTCAAACTCACTACTTTCACATGTAAAATAACTATACTGCTGAAAGGGTTGTAGATTTTACAGTTTTAAATAGATTCGTGTTGTTTTTGCAGTTACCAGTGAAGAGGATGTTGATGAGATGCAGGTTATAACTGTTGGAGATGGCAAGTTTTGTTTTTTAATACTTACTGCAATTCTGTAGCTTAATTAGCTGACCTGCAGAAGAGAAGCAGATATTAAAATGATCTCTCAAAAGTGTTACATAAAGTGAAAAATACTTAACTCTGGCTGGTAAACAATCTCAGATTTTTAAGTGTGTACAGAGAATGGTATGTGGAATTCTCTAGCTATCAGACTGAAAATATTTTAAAAGCTAATAACAAAGATTTGTTTTAAATTACAAACAACATTTAGCAAGTCGCTCCAAGATTGTCAACTAGCAAAAATTATCAAAGTTTTAAATTATTGTGACATTTTTATTCTACAATTACAGTGATCACAGGAGAGAAACAGTATTATGATGCCTTCGTGTCTGTCTGTAGTCCAGATTCACGAGATTACCAGTTTGTCACAAATGTTCTTATCCCCAAGTTAGAAAGTGCAGAGGTTGGCTTGAAACTCTGTGTGCCGTGGAGGGATGATTTGCCAGGAGCCTCCAAATACGCAACCAACGCACATTTAATCAGTGAGAGGTAAACAAAAAATCAGACACAGTTGGTCATAATTCCATATTCACCTGTCAATGTAGGTGATATTAGAGGCCATTTTATCACGTCTTGCAATCTTGAGTTGCCATGACCACTGTAGATTTCTACTGCTTCTTGAATGAAAAAAAAATCAGCAGTCCATCAAATTTCAGAAATTGTTTGATCATCCAGTATTAAAGTGTTTTGCTGGAATGTCACATGGAAAGACACCACTGATCACAATAATCTAGTGAGAAATTTAATACATCAACTTTATCCATTCTGCATTATTATTTTCTCATAGTTGAACATGCTTATTTAGTTGAAATGTGGTGACAAGAAATTCTTTATCTGGTTTTGTTTAGGTGTACCTGCTTTCAGTGAGGACTTTCATCTTACAAATTTTATTTTTAAAAATTTGTTTCAGGTGCAGAAGAATTATTCTGATCTTGTCACCAGAATTTCTAAAGAGTCAGATTTGTGAATTTCAGTTGAAATTTTCCCACAGCTTATCACCATGTAAGTTAAAATAGGTGAAAAAAAGAAAATATTTATTGTTGTTTTAAACAGAAAATAAAACCTGAGCTCATGCTTCAGTATTTTAATGCAGACATATTTACAGAAATATATAATAAAAATATTTTGATGCTAGAAACAAATTTGACATTTTTCAAAAATTATTGTTAATATTAAATATCTGTAGTTTTTTCAGATACATTTGTAAAGGATGGAAAATAATGTTTACATTCTTACAGTTCCTTTGCACAGTTTGTCATTGTAGTGTACAGTGTACACAATACATACACAGTATATAAAATTTAAATGATCTGTTAGAATTTTGAGAAACAGAAGTTTATAACAAAAATGCAGGACATCAAAATTAGTTTTCTATTGCACGTTATATGCCACAGACTATATTCTGTATAATTGATTTTCTGACAAATTTACATATAGCAAACATAGACATGTATAAAAATAAATAATATTAATAATAAAAATAAACAAATTCACAAAAACTACTGCCTCATTTTATCCTTAACGTCTGCTAAATTACTTGGATATATTTAGCATAATCTATTCATGGTTAATATCATTCAGATGTTTCTGCTGTGTATTTTTCTTAGGTTCACGTGAAAAGAAGATTATTCCTTTAATCACTGAGCCTTGTGAAGTGCCTAAACTTCTGTACCAGGTTTCCACATGTGACTACACCAAGGAGAGTACCACACCCTGGTTCTGGCCACGGCTAGAAGCCTCCATCAAAGCTCCCATAAACATCATTCCAGCAACAGACACCAGCCTGCAAAACATCGCATTAAACATCAGTCCAGTCAGGTAAATAAATAATAAATAACATAAAACTCAATATCAGCTCAAGCATATTAATAATAAATAACATAAAACTCAATATCAGCTCAAGTATATTAATAATAAATAACATAAGGCATAATAACACCTTTGTGCCAGGTAAGTAAATAATAAGCAGTATAAAACTAGTAATAGCTACATTCCAGGTAAGTAAATAATAAGCAGTATAAAACTTAGTAATAGCTACATTCTAGGTAAATAAATAATAAGCAGTATAAAACATAGTAACAGCTACATTCCAGATAAATAAATAATAACAAGTATAAAACTTAGTAGCAGCTACATTCTAGGTGAGAGTTTCTTAAACTGGATTTTTCATGAGCTATTATTTCCAGTTTGAGAGAAATATAAATTCTACTCCAACTGGATTTCATCACTTCTTTCTGAGATATATACTGTCCAGTACTATTTTAGTGTTACCTGATTTTATTTATTTCTGGAATCTTTAAGAACTTTAGGTTTCACGATTTTCCCCAAACATTGTATGACTTCCACAATTACACAAAAAGTTTGAGAAATTACGTAATTGAAAAAAATTACCTGAATAGGTAGACATACAATAACACATAAAATGTGTGTATATCTATATATACTTCTCTATCTGTCTATGTAGAGAGAGAGAGAGAGAGAGAGAGAGAGAGAGAGAGAGAGAGAGAGAGAGAGAGAGAGAGAGAGAGATATTTAATTTCATATTTGTTTTGTTCTGTTACTTCTTGTTTCTTTTTAACAGCTCTAGTTACGTATCTAGGAGTGACTCCACTAAAAGCAGCAATGACAACAGCAGTACAAGTGGTGAAAACGACCAGGAGTACCAGTGATAAAAACAACCAGGAGTACCAGTGATAAAAACAACCAGGAGTACCAGTGATAAAAACAACCAGGAGTACCAGTGATAAAAACAACCAGGAGTACAAGTGGTGAAAACAACCAGGAGTACCAGTGATAAAAACAACCAGGAGTACCAGTGATAAAAACAACCAGGAGTACCAGTGATAAAAACAACCAGGAGTACCAGTGATAAAAACAACCAGGAGTACCAGTGATAAAAACAACAACAGTGGCAAACTGAAGTAACCCATGAGGCATATTAGAAAATAGCCCAGTGATACAGACAACTCTTTTTCTTTTATTTGTAACTAGATGTGCATTTACTTGTTATAACTCTAACCACTGTCAGTTAACTTTGTAATAACTGCAGATCTGTAAAACAAATCTATTTATTTTTTCTTATTTTTTCTTATTTTCCTTTTCTTTTTCTTTTATTAATTTTCTATTTTTTTTTTTTTTTTTTTTTTTTGTTCTTGGAAATCTTTTTCAGCAGAAGTTGGTTGTACCAAATTAGCGATCAGTTGTTGAAATCTAATGAAGACACTTTATTATTAATTGTTTGTTTTCTTTATTTAAACTCTCCACTCTTATTTAATTTAAATTTTTAAACTTATTTGTGAGTTAACATGCATGAGGCCACATGATTTGTGAGATCAAAAAAAAAAAAAAAAAAAAAAAAAATGAAGATTAATTTTAATAAAAGTCCTTAAATTTATCACTCTTCTGAAAAGCAAAATATTGTGTACACAACCATTTTTGATACTTCATTAAAGAAGGAGACTTCCATTAAAATGATAACAAACTATTCATAATAATAATAAGGTTGAGGTGAGAAATAAATAAAAAATAATAACTTTTATATCCTCTGACTGGCACAGGTATACGAAATTCTAAACTTTTTTTTATTGCGTTTCAAACGTTTATTATGTGCATTTCTTCATAGTATTTAACTCAGGAAAATACCGTAGAATAAAGAAGAATAAAGTTTCGTTACTTATTAATTTTAATTTCTTTATGTGATTATTATAATAAGTTCAATATAAAAATGAATGTATCATTAAAAATATAATTACCTCCCCTTGATTTCCGAAGTCTTATGTCTGAGTAACTGCAGTTGTTTTGAACAAAACTGTTTTGTTACCTGCAGCATTACCTGTATGGTATGTTAAAATACACGTTCTGTACATAAAACTTTTATACGATTAACATCATTAAAATGAATGTACATCATAATTATTTTTAATAAAATCGGAGATATTTAATTTAACCATCTATTTACGTTCGATTATGTGTTTATTTATCACTGACATCATCATCATTATTATTGTAATAATTGCACATATAAAAATAAACGAATGAATTAAAAAATATAAGATATTTGCTCATATATATTAAATTTAGTAAATAAAAATGTATCATCAATGTATTAGTATTTTAGCAGCATGCAGACATTTAACAAATTAAAAAATTACCTATGTAGTGATGATGTAGTCATGACAAAAATGAAAGAGTCCTACCTGGACGTTGTTCACGTCTTTCATGTTTACAACGTTGTTAATATTCGTTTACAGATATAAAATACAAACAGTTTTAATCTATTAAATATTTAATAATTAATTAATGTTGCTGTTTGATTTTTAATATACGTGATATCAATAAAGAAAGAAATATCACTTGAATATAGGAATAATGTATTTAATAATATTTAATTTAGTTTGCTTACATATTAAAAAACTGAAATTACCCATGTTATACAAAATATAAATGGGTAAAAATAAATAATACATGTCAGAAAATATAGGTTACAACAAAAGTTACATGTTCACTTATCAATAGGATAAGTATAGCTACAATTAAAAAACCTGTAACTAGACAGAAACGTTTGTTTTTGTCTAGTAAGTATTTGCGTACTAAGGGCATGTACATTAAACTGAACAAAACATTATCTTTGTTTTCTGTTAGTAAAGTAAAAAATGTGTATATTTATAATTAAATACAACATTTAATATTAATGTGATCTCAGGTGAATCCTACAGTAAAAATTAAACAAAAACATATGTCTTTGTTTAATAAAACGTATATTTAAATTCAATTAATATAATAACAGGAACAAGTAATATAAGAAAATAATGAATCATTATGTTTCACAATTTGCATCAGGAACAATAACTTTGTTTCCAGATTTAGATTCTCAAAAGGCAGCTATAGAGGAGTAGAGAGAGAAAAACAGATCACTAGAGAAAAAAACAGAGAGTATTTCCGTGTGTGTGCGTGTGGAAGTGAAACAAAAAAACGAGCTGAGAAAGTGTGTATGTGTGTGTGTGGAAGTGAAACAAAAAACGACCTAAGAAAGTGTGTATGTGTGTGTGTGTGTGGAAGTGAAACACAAAACGACCTAAGAAAGTGTGTATGTGTGTGTGTGTTACATATAAACATTATGTTCTCTTTATTTCAACTTACTCGGGTCTACACGACAGTATCTGAGAAGAGCGATTGATAGTCCTGAAATTTGCGTCATGTAATTACCCTCCTGTGACCCATTCAGACACTTCGTACTTTGTAAACAGTCAAGAAGATAGAACAGTTTGCTGATAATGAAGACATTGGACAAAAAAAAAAAAAAAAAAAAAAAAAATTAACAGACATACGTCCCAAAATAGACAGTTAACTCATATTGAAAAAGCAATTTTAGTAATAGTACTGTATGAAAATCAGAATAAATTGTAAAATATTTACTAAATTTAACTGTTAGTAAATGACATGCATAAACACACACCACAGACAATGACACACAAACACATACATACGTGCGTACATACATAAATGTAATATAAAAATTCACCTGCAAATTGAATTGGAGTTAGAAAAGGTGGACACGAAATTCAACACACAAGTTTGAAATGATGGGCAGGTCTGCAGCTGTCGTTTGATGTCAGGATCTGTAAAATTCACTTTAGGCTCAAAATAACATTTATCTAAGAGAAACAATAGAAATTATTTTTCTTTCATCTACGATTGTTCAGTTATTTCTTATAAACAGAAACGTGCAAATTCATACTGTACAACAATAGCAATATTTACATTCAACCAACGTGATACCACAATAACTAGTTTCGTTATATAATACACAGCTGTACGTTAGATACTATACGTACCACACGATATGTTGTAAAGTGTGATAAGCTTATAGACGCTCAGCTGGTCAAGAGAGGAACACGAGGATAATGTTTTCTCTAGACAAATTATAGATGGCTGAAAGTTGCTGGAACAAAACAAAATAAAAATAATAATAGATAAAAAATGTTTTTAAAAAGTCTACTTATTTTATAATAATTACTTAGATTTTATTCTTCAACACATTTGTACAACAGTTTAAACGACAAAAGTAAGGAGGAATATGCACCAATGAAATTGAGAACCCGACAGTTTTATTTATCCTTTCCTTAATATTACGATTTACATCTTGAGTTAACATCAACATTAAACATAAATTATTTTTGCCGATAATATTTATCAACAACTATCGATCTACTACGTGTACTACTGTATTATTACTACTGCCTTACTACTTCGACAGTACTACTATTATTAAAACCAGTAATCGTAATACTAGTATTAATAAACTATAACATCTACTACTACTACCATACTACTTCCACACTATTGTAGATATTATTATTGTTACTACTACTTCTACTAAGCACTACTCCTCTACACCTCTGTGTATTTTGCTTTATTTGTACGTATTTCAAAAGGTAGATTCTAACACAGGCTATTGACCAAACCCACTGACATTTACGAAAGTGAGAAATCAAACATAATTTGAACACGTGGTTACAACGAATCATATTATGAAAAATACACGGCTGTTGTACATCGTGTAAAGGAAGTAGGAAAATAATATGTATATATGGATAAAACAGGTAACAAAGAAAAAACCCAACTTTTTATAGCTCTATTTAACCAAGTTCAGAATGTACGTTAAGGGAAATATAATTAAAAGTTTTAAGTGTGTAATTATCAAAATAGAATATTAAAAAAATAATAATAATAATAATTTTAATATTGACAAATTAAATCCTTTTCATGTTAATAAATACTAATATATTTCGAACATGTCTCCTACCTACAAAATGCGTTCGCGTCGAAATTACGAATCAGTGAAATAAATTCTGTTTGACAGTTCAAAAAACAGCTGTTGGCCTGCAAAACTAAGTAAGTTAAAATACATTATCAACAATGAAACCACAACATATTAACGGTAACGAAGATAGCAGAGACACAGTTATAATATAGTTATTTTTGTAACTTTAAAACACAGACCAGTGTTACTTATTTTAATTACTTATCAGTGGTACACACACACACGTACATACGTTCATACATGATTACATATTTTACCTGTGAACACGGTCGCTAGGACAAGGAGCTGGTAGACAGCCATGTTGTCAGCTCCAACGCTAAATATATCTACGTAATAAAATATTCAGTTTTATTTTTGTTATTTGTTTGACAATAACTGTGTGTGCGTTTATTGAATATTCTTACAGAGATTTATTATGAATGCTTAATGCACCGTTCATTTTAAATGGCAAGAAACATGTAAGCAACTGTGCTCTTAAAAATAAATTAAATAGAGCGAAACAAAATACATACAATCATACATACAAACATACAAACATATATTCAAAATGCATGCATACATACATACATACATACATTACCATAACCATTTGTTGTACCTCCACAATATGTGCATTGTTCGTAACTGTAGTATAGTGGCTTCACTAACTACATTAATTTTCAAATAGAAAACGTGGAACAAGGTTGTGTTGAAAACTGTACACTTACAGTGTATAATCTCAGCTGAATCATGCAGGCTATGCAAGCAAGTGAAGCAGAATACACAGTTTGTAACTACTGAGTTAGCATGTTATAAAAAAAAGAATGACTCATAATAAAGTTATCGTTTTAAATGGAAAACGAATAAGGGTTTAAACGACGACTGAAAATGAACATGTTAGTGATGATGTTAGAAAATAATAACCAGTAAACAACATCCTGATAGAGTTTGCTGAAAGCTACGCAAATCAGAAACCAAGACAAGCCAGCTGAAGAAGCAAATCATGGATCTTTGAGGAAAACTTTGGCACCTGCTTGAAGAGACAAGTCTACTACACGCACACACACGAACACGCACACACCACTTTAATGTTGTAAAACAAAACAACTATTTCAAAATGTACACATTTCATTTACTTTTCATCACAGCTATAGATATACATTACTATGCCAGAGAAAATACAAAATATACAACAATGTAATTAATTTGACACATTATCTTTTGATATTAAACTGTTCACGTAATATGTCAATTTGAACAGTTTTCAGAATTCAGTACTAATAAAACAATATACTAAAATTTTCACAATACATTGAATAGAGATTGAAGTATGAATTATATATACAAAATTATTACAGAAATATGTTTTCATTTTTAGAAATGTTTCAGAATATTTGAACAGAAACTGCATTACATATTTCGATAAACTATGTCTGTTTGAACTGACTTATTATTATGATGATAATAATAATAATAATAATAATAATAATAATAATAATAATAATAGAGGAGCATGCGATGTACAACACAACAAAGAGTAACATTTCCCTTTTCTAAAGCCCACTTTCTTTTTGTTCGGATTAAAGTGAGTGATTCTTAATTAATTTTTGAAGAATTATTCCCTTTCAGGTGACATGCCTCTGTATCTGTCGGAAATAGATATGGTTTCGTTCCTGCCTTCCGGCGTTTTCACCCATTCACGTTAAAAAGGCTAAAATTAATCTCATATGGAAGAGCATAGAAATGATATTTTCCTCTAATAAATCGAACAAAACTTTGATTTGAAATTTTAAAAGACAGGTGTTTGAAATGAAAATTTTCTTTCTTTCCACAAAAAATTCCCAATCAAGCATAATTCTCGAAAAGAACAATTTCCGCGCTTTCTGAAAAGCGTTGCTCGTTGTTCAGAAGTGAACTTTGACATGGATCAGTGTTCTCACTAAGCAAGTGGATGGAATTGGATTGTGAAGGAAAGTTTAAGAGTTTACCTTAATAATAATAGAATGAAGCGTTGCATGAATTTAAAACATAAAAAAAAAAAAAAAAATAATAATAATAATATTGTTATGATATCTCCTCTTGTTAAAAAGTAATAATAGTTTTTGTTCGAGGAAGTTGATGTTAGCGATTTCAAGGGAGATAATTTGTGATCGCTGTGCTGAGAATTTTAATCAGTTTCAGACTTTAACATTAGCTTCTTTTGACCGTAAATTTCAATTCATTCTACTAAGTAATTACATACATTCAGTAAGACAGACCAGACAGTGTTTACTTAGTTGTATAATTTGTTTTCACAGCTCACACTAAATTCTATATACATTTCCTGACAATGTTATTGCATAAATATTTTAACATACACAGATTTTTTTTTATTAGTTTATTTTAGATATCCTATTACAGCTGAATTAAAGATCATTCTTGTTAATCTTGACTGTCTAAGTGCATTTTGTTCTATTTTTCCAATTCTTTCCTTTTTTCTTTTTCCGTCTTTTTTATACAGTGTATGATATTCTGCTTCGAAAGAAAGCAGAAATAAAATAAATATTCCAAATTTAGTTATTTCATTCACGTATAACAATCTTTCGAAAGTAATTAAGAAAGTAAAGAAACAAAGTTTAATTTTCCCATCTGTTAGTGCGCGATAAATTCAAGTTGAATCTACTGAATGTAGGACAAAAAGGACAGCCCCCCTCCCAGTCCAAAAATGCACAGACAGACAAAAGGCCACCAGTGAATTTGCAAGTTGGGACAAAAGCTCCCCATAGACTAAAACAAAAAAAAGAGAGAAAAAACAAAGAAAAAGAAAAAAAGAAAATTCTCTAACAACCACTTTATTAAAGTGACAAAATCTTTTCATATTTTCTAAGCTACGCTATGTTACCTGTAATGCTAATTATGTGGGTTACTTTCAAAGTTACTCATTAACAAAACCTGGTGACACCTGTTTACTGAACCGAATAACTGCGTAAATCCCATGATTTAGAAAATATCGGGAAAAATATCAAACAACGACAGATTATTATTTTTTTTTTTTCATTTTTTTTTTTCTCGGTGTGGGATCGTTTATACTACTTTTTTATGTATGAAAGGTTTTTGCTGGTCCATTTTGTCCGGCTGTGCAGTCTTGGTTTGGTGGGGGCCTCTTTCCTGTAGAGCATGTGGTCCGTAACTCGTCTCTATTTCATTCTTTATGAAAGGAAAACAGAGTACTCTTCCTTGCCTGATGATTCACAGAGCAAGCAGACGGCAAAGAATCTGGGTCACTTCGTTAGTTGACAAATTTCGAGTTTTACTTCCTTTTCTACTGCAGGTAGGGAAAACTTATACTCTATTATTTTATCTAGACAATTTAATACATTAATCTTATGACAAATTAAAATTTCAGTTTCTTACTGCACGCATTTGCACAAAAATAATCCAGTTTGAAAAGTTTGGTTAAGTTGAAAAAGTAGTTAGGAAAGGTATCACTGTTTAGTAATATGAGCAACCATCCTTATCTTTATTAGCGCAAATCATTAAAAGAAATAAGAGGAAATGGACTTAAAAATGTTGAATTTGAAAGTTTAAAATCTCGATGTGACGGTTTCCGAGCGTATACGGAAATTTCAGATCGAAATTCAAGATTGCGGACGGTTAGTGTTTACAAACTTTTAAACATATATTTCTTCATGATGCAGTCATTTCTACATGGATTATTAACGTATTTTAAAAAAAAATATGTCATATAATCAATGCCTCGTATATATAGACGTCCATTATTGAGTAGAAATAGTTGCAAAGATCGATAGATATTTTGTGGTTTTTGGGGGGTAACTTTGAAGATATATAGCCTTGTACCCATTTTGTACCACATATATATATATATATATATATATATATATTTCAAATATTATTACGACGTCGTCAGCAAAAAGATAAACAAAAAAACCACATACACACACACGCACAAAAAACAAAACACATCCAAAAACTTAAATTAAATAATTTTAATAGACAGTGACACTGTCGCGTGTATATGAAAATGACTATTCTCATTAGGTATCATAATTTGGACCTTTACTCAACCGAAACTGCATAGTGGACAGTTCTGAGTACGTTGTTGTAAAACAATGCTCTGGTACATTCATTACAGTCTTTGTTACCGATATTTGGTCAGAAGATTATTATTACTTTCTTTTTAGAGATCCGTCAGCTGGCTGTACGAGAAAAAAAAAAGTTAAAAATTAAATTTTCACTCTTTTTGGTTAAAACAAAAAGTGGTGTTACTTTGGCATGTGATCTACAAATCAAAGGGACACCTACAATCATCCCAAAAATTATCTATGACATTTCTATAAGATAACAGCATGATGAAACAGGATAATTATATTCCTTTTTACAGGATATGTCAGTTTATAGCAGACAGGTAAAGTAATACAACAGATTTCACCTAGCTTGGATTCAAAATTGACTGTTAACCAAATAAAATTAATAATTAAAAACAACAGTAATAATAATAACTGTAGTTTCACACACCTGTAATTTACATTTCTGTATCTTAGACAAATTGCAATCCCACATACATGTACATAAACTAGCTGGTCCTATATTAAAACACTACAAACAAGTAGATTGTGTTTCTATATAGTTACTTAGACTTTCTTATTCTCTAGTTAATTTTATTTTCTTTGCATTTTGTAAATTTAATTTCTTGATATGTAGGTATTTGGATTTTTTTAAATTATATTATACTTGATTTATTTATTTTATTTTAATTTCTAAATGAGACACATAATAATATGTATATTAAGAACTTGAAAAATTCTATGTTTTGTATCGTTGTGATAACTAATTCAGTAAATTATTTATAAATGTGAATTCATCTCTAAGTATTTAGATTTTCTCACTATGTTAGATAATATCTAGGTATTAAGGATTTCTTAGCCAAAGTAATATGTAGAAACTTCTGTGACAAATCTCCTGTTTATTAACTGACATTCTGTGTTGAAAAAGATAACATTATTTCATCAGTAATAATAAACATAACAGCTATTTTGATATGGAAAAACTTCCAAGATTTCATCCTGTCTTTTCTAATTATAACTCTTTCAGTTTTTGAGCATGCAGATACATTTTTTGTTATAGTTTTCAAAAAGATGGGTTTTTAAAAAAAAAAAATTTAATTCTATTTTATTTTATTTATTTATTTTATTTTATTTTCTAAATATTAATAATAAATAAAATTTCAAAACATTTTTTTTTTGTGTTCTGTTGACAGGACTGAAGAGGTGTATGGTCAGTGACAATGGTTTAACATACAACAGGTAAAATCTAAAGATGTGTTAAACTGACTTATAAGTAAGTAAATGATTTTAGAGTAATGTTTCAATATACATATCTGATTCTGCAGTCAGTACTATGAAAAAGAACAACACAGTACATTAATTTTCATATTTTGAAAAATGCCAGTTACAATGGATTTTCTACTAAGTATTTTTCTTTCTTTTTTCTTAGCAGAAAATTCTTCATTTATTATTTTTTATTCGTATTTTGGGTAAATATTTTCATAATAATAAGAAAAGGAAAATGTATTACTTGACAATATTAATTTAAGAAGCAAGGTAAATCAGTATGTAAGTTTTTTTATTGTTTTATTGACAGGACAGAAGAGTTGTATGACCAGTGACAGAAACAGCTAAAATCTAAAGATGGGTTAAACTGAGTTGTGACGATATAAGTAAGTAAATGTTTTATTTGTTTGAATTACTTACATTTACAAACAAGCAGAAACACATACATACATGTACACATTTCAAATTCAATTGTGATTGCCAGTAAAAATAGTAAAATTTAATATTATAAGCATACAGTGGAAGCTAATCACAAGCTAGTCAAAATTTATTGAAAAATGACTTCAGTCTTGTTGTAGTTTGTTATTTATAATTCTTTCTTTACTAGTTTTCAACCTTTACATTAAGTATCGCATGCTGACTTCAGTAAGCAAATTTCATTTCTGTATCTGATACTAGAAATAATTAACATTGAATAAAATGAATTTTTACCTTAGTTACCTAATGTTTTCTTTGCTATTATTTATTTATTTATACTTCAAACTTGATGTAACAGGTATGAGATCTTTATTGAATAGTGTCTAACTTGAAATTCTGATCAATGCTGTTTTTTGTGGGTTTTTTATTTTGTTATTTTGTTATTATATTTTTTCCTAAGGTAGCAAATGACTGTGTCACCTGTTATTCATTTTAAGAAATAAAATAAGTTGTTACGCTTTGTACACAGTGTAACAGTATGATAAGGGCTATATACTGTACTATTTGTAGATGCTATTACTTCCTTAGTGGTTTGTCAGCTGCAGAACAGAAAAAAAACCATTCAGAATAAATGAGTACATAAACATGAAATCACAAGATCAAGTTTTGGAATGAAGAATATTGCTGATTATTGAAAACTGAAGTTTGAAAATTATCAAAGTATGTTATACTGGCATAGAAATAAATAAAAATTATCATCTAATATTTATTTAACAGATACAACAGACTTCTAACCCTGTTTTGAAATATTACCCTTGTACATACTAATTTATTCCAAAACTTAAAAATTTAAGAACTTCTTATGGTATTAAATAAGTAAATATATTACAATATAATTAAACTGAGTACAAATAAATGTGAGTAATCTACTAAAAAAAACAAAATCAGAACACAGGAGAGTATAATATACATCTGCGAAAATGTTTAGCATTCCGGTGTTAGAAGAGGGTTTTTTAATCACAGTATTGTCACATAATTAGTCCTATTTAACACTAATAACATATCATTCCAAAGTATGGCGCTGCAGAGTTTATAAAATAGTTTAAGAAATTGTTTTACAGAGAAAATGTTATTTTGAGTCTCTATTACGTCTGTAGTTAAAGAGTTCAGTGACAAGTAAACATTCAACTGACTTCAACATCTGACTTGTCTTTACACTTACATATTGAATTGTCAGATGGTCATTCCCAGTGCTAAGCTGATTCACTTTCTCTGTGTATATAAAATGCTCACTGATGTGCTACAGTGGTTTCAAAGCTGGACTCGTAACTGGCCAAGGCAGAAGTGTTACAGCTTTGTTAAAGGTGTATATTTGTGACATTTCCATTTGTATTGTTTATATCACATAATATACTATAGTGAGAGTATAAATAAAACTCTTCCAATCTTATCTATATATTTATTTTGTTTTTTTATAATTTAATGCAAATGACAAAACTAATAATATAATTTAGTTATTATTCTGATGATTATTATATTTATTACTTTGTCTTTGTCATAATTATAGACATAATTTAGTACTGTAGTTTAAAAGAATCCTGTAAATGTTTTGGGATAATTATTTGAGTTAATTATTACAAAATATTTTGAACGAACTGGCTCTATTATGATGCAAGAGTAATTAATTACAAGAATATTAAGTTTTCACATAAGCAATGCTCAACAAGTCATGTATGAAATTGTAGGGACTGTCTGTGGGTAGGTGTAAATGAAATATCACTTGTTAATAAGAAAGAGTAGATTGAAGTGACAGCAAAGGATTTTTCTTTTGTTGTCTGAATATTCCTAAATCTTATCTCTAACCTCATATAAATTAAATGAGTTCAATAAAACATTTGTTTTCTTCCTTCTGTATTAAAAATCAATCATTATATTATTATTTTACAGCTCAACCAATATGGACAACAAAAACAAGAGTTCAGAAGTTTCTTCTAACAGCACAGCTGCTGCTTCCACAGACAATATCAGAGCTGTTTCTTCTGTAGAGACTGAGACAGCTGTTTCTCTCTTAGACAGTATGACAGGTGTTTGTCTCTCTAACATTGCATCTCAGTCTTCCTTTGATGTCGCAAAAACACAACATCATTTACAAGTACCTGTATCAAGCAGTTGTGGTAATATGCACAGTATTTTAATATAATGTTTACTTTTTTGATAGAATATTATAAGCATTAGAATTTTGTTTATATTTATAACAATAGAATATTTCAATGTATTGTTTATGTTATTGATGGTAAATTCTAAACTGACAAATGTATTATTTACATTTGGAACAAAACACTGTTTCAGTATATTGTTTAGTTCCGTCTTAGGTATTAGTTAAATTGACACTTTTTAAATTTATATTGATAATGAATTAGCAATTTAAAGTTTTACAGATTAAAACAGTAATTCAAAATACACACTACAGACTGTTTGATTATGACCATTATAATTATTCTTGTATTTATTGTTATACATTTTTATACTGTAAAGTAATATTTATTTCATAACAGCTAGACATAATCAGTCAAAAACATTTTTAACATATATTGTTTTATTTAATAATGCTTTTGACAAAAACAGATTGTATTAATACTGTATGTTGTCCTTACAAACATTTTTAAAAATTATGCTTCTGAGTGGTAAATTTAAAAAATGTACTCTGTTTCACAGATACTCCAATAATACAACTTGTACAACGGAAACTAAATATATCTGACTGTGGAAATGTTCTAATAGGAGACAATAGCACTTTAATCAGTAAGTTGAAAACTAAAGTTGTTTTCTTTTCTCTAGATGTTTAGTTGATAACAGAACACACATGTGACATATTGATTCTCAAGGAGATGTGTCCAGATTCTGAGATATGAATAGATTTGGCATCCACATGCAATGTTGTCTCTAATGTATCATGTATATATCTTGGAAACTGACTAAGTTGTACTAAGAAACACATTTGTTAAAAATCCCTTGAAAATTCATAATTAGCCTGCAACAGAATATCCTATCAATAACTTGCTGAATATATATATTTGTGAACTTGGTGGAGGTTTTGTCCTGTTTTTGGTGCTCATGAACTTACTGGATGTAACCTAAAACAGCAGTGAACTACACAAGTAAAAGGTAAGTAACAGACAAGTTGATATCACCAAGCTCACCCAGTAACTGTTTAGAACTCATTTTTCTTTGTGCTGACCTACCAACTATATAGCTACATTTTCCCACGACAAAAACTACTTATTTTTCAAAAATTTAAATCAAATATATTTTAAACCATTAATGTTGGCCAGAATGCAAAGCCCACATGTCATATGTGACCTGTGTCAACCAATAACCAGTACACTTCCAAGGATTCTGTGATCTGCTATTCTTTGCTAAACTTTATTTCACCTGTTTCTGAACACTGCTTCTAAAATCGTCATTTTCATTATCTTACATGTATATGCATGTTTTACATGTAGGCTGTGAATGTAAATTATTTATTTTTCTACATTTGCAACAACATAAGCAGTGGTAGAACATAATGTAAAACAAAAATACAGTACAAAGAACATAATAATAATAATAATAATAATAATAATAATAATAATAATAATAATAATAATAAGCATAAGCATAATAGTAATAATACTAATAAAAATAATAATAATTATAATTGTACTAATAGTATGAACAATAACAATAACCAAATAATAATAGTCATAAAAAACAACAGCAGTGGTTTTAATAATGGTAGTAATAATTACAGTAAAATAGATAATGAAGGTATAATAATAATGTTACGTGTTAACAGTTCCCTGAATAAAGTACAGACTAGTTGTACAGATCAGTTTCATCATTTCTTTTACTCATCATCAATAACACAAACTTGTTTTATTTTTATATTATTTCAGCAAAGACTGGTGGACGAGTATCCAGTATCAAAGGTATTATTTTTATTATTATTATTTTTATTATTATTATTTGTATAGTTTTCAAACATAATCATCTTGTTGCTTTTGCACCATCTGAAATTGTCACATCTTATTATCTTCATTAAAATCTATTGTAATTACTTTTTTAAACTTCATATCTAACAACCAGTTAACAGTTATATTATATATATATATATATATATATATATATATATATATATATATATCAATAGTAAAATATGCTCTAAACAATCATGATTTGTTTATTTTATTTTATTTTTTTTATTTAATGTTGTGATCAGAGTGTACCAGGTCAGTGTTAAACTCAGTTGACTGGAGTGTCTATGTTGAAACAAGAGCAGAGAAAAGAGGTGTTGCACTTTTGAAGAAGAACGGTGTTGTCATTGTGATAGGATGTCCAGGTTCAGGAAAGACAACTCTTGCTTTGAGCATGATGAGACAGATGGAAAAAGAAGAAAAAAGAGTATCTTACTTGCTGACTCATCACTCTGAATTCAGTGACATCTCTCTATCTAGAAATAAGAAATATGTTGTTCTCATTGATGATATATTTGGTAAGACTAATCTTGTTTCACATTTTAGAGACTCATGGAAAGAGAAATTTCCAGAGATATGGAGTCTTGTTCATGCTGGTTCTTTGAAATGTATTATTTCTTTAAGAAAACAAATATATTCAGAAAGTGAAACTAGTTTGAAGGAATTTGACCTGTTTAATGAGAATCATGTTCTTGATCTGCAGAGTTATCACTGTTGTCTGTATGATTATGAAAAGGAAGAAATTCTAAACAAATATCTCAAAAAAAAGTATGTTCCAATGCATGAAACTGATAAAATGACTGTCATTAAAAGTTCATGTACAGAGTTAGGATTTCCTCAGGTGTGTGTGTATTATATTAATTCAAGTGATGCACAAAAACGAGGAGTTGAGTTTTTCAAGAAACCTGTAGAATATCTCACACAACAGCTGGAAAATATGAAAAAAGACAAAACTTTACAGATCAATTACCTGGTTCTACTGCTGATTTTGTTCAAAGAAGGCTGTCTCAGCATTGATTCACTGGATCCATCTCAAAATGACTCTGACAGTGACATAATGAAATTAGTAAGACTGCTAGAGCGAGTCTGTCAGAGTGTGAAAAACACTGGTCTTACAGAGATCAAGGAAACAGCTGATGTACTGTGTGGTACCTATTTGAAGTGTTGTTACAATGAATACACATTTATTCACCAGTCAGTGTTTGACTCTGTGTTTCTGATGTTTTCATCAAAGTTTCCAAAGAAAGCAGCAGAATTGCTAGAAGTGAGTCCTGTCTCCATGTTGTTAGAATATGTTGATACGCCTGGAGTGTCTAACAGAAGTCATATTACATTGACTGTGAGACCTGACTGCTTCGATTTTCTTGCTCGCAGATTCACTGACCTGCTGGCTTCAGACAATTTCATAGAAATTATTTCACATCCATCACTGAAAGACGAAGACTTTTTAAAATACCTGATAGAGGAAAAATACTTTTATGGTAGATTATCTGAAATTCTACATCAAAGACTATATCAAAATACTCCTGAATTGCAGCAAAGACTATATCGTTTACATACATTTGGGAGCCTTTATATATCATTTGTTTGTGTAAACACTGCTAATGAAATATTTAGAAATATTTCCTGTCTTCTTGACAATGAATCAAGGTTTCATTCTCATCACAAATGGTACTTAGAAGTTGAAGAAAAATTTGCATATTCGTCATCTGTTCCAAGTGAGTGTATTGTGAATGGACTAAGAACATTGTCAAAATGTTTCACATCAAATCTGTGTAACATGAAACTAACATTTGTGATGAAAGAGCTTTTGGATATTTCTTGTTTGTTTGGTGATGAAGATGTTGTGAGAATGTTGCTAAAATCAGGTGTTATTCCAACATTTGATACATTCAGTGCAGCTGCTTGTTCAAAAACAGACAGTGCTACCATACTCAAAGAACTGTTTTTTTATAAAAAGGTGGTAAACTTGAATTTGTATTCCCACTTGTTACATATTTCATTTTGTTCAGGTAACATGAACATTGCCTGTCTGTTGGTTGAGATGATAAATAATGAGAAACACAACAGTGAAATCAAGGAAGAAGCTGTGAAACTGTTTTTGGTTAGATTCCATAGAAAAGTAACATTTAAATCAAGCTGCATGTGTTTGGAAAAGGCTCTTAAAGTTGCTGATGTAAGCCATATTTTAAAGAAATTGGTTACCATTGATATAATAAACAAAATTAAAGACATTGCTATCATTGCTGCTGGTCAGAGGTCTTCAAACATTATAAAAGAAATAGTAAAACTGAAACCTGATTGTTTAAATGATGAGAACAGAGATAAAGTACTTTTAGCAGCAGCAATGTGGGGATCTACTGATACAGTGAATTTTCTCATTGAGCAGAGATGTAATGACAAGTGGAAGAAAAGTCAAGTACTGAAAGTGGCAGTGATGTTTAACAGTGCAGATGTTGTTCAGTGTCTTATTGATAAAGGAACTGATCCTAATGTGAATGTAGCTGTTAACAAGAAATTGACTGAGTACTTTGAAGAGGAAATTGAATTGAAACTGTTGCCTGATTACAACATAAATATAAATAAACTGAAATTGTGGTGTAGAGATAAACCTAGTCTGTTGCCTTCAGACTCACCCCTCCACATTTCAGTTCTGTGTGGTGACTTGGATATATTAAAATCACTGATAAAGAGAAATGGTGATGTTAATGCTGTAAACATTGAGGGAAAAACTCCACTTCATGAAGCTGCAAAAGCAGTGACAAACAGAAAGGAACTAGCTTTGTTGTTACTGGAAAGTGGTGCTAATACTAACACTGCAGATAAACAAAAGAATTCAGCATTGCACATAGCTTGTCAAATTCACATAGATGTGGTGAAAGAAGTAACAAAAAGGGGTGTTGAAATAAATGCAATTAACTCTGAAGGGGAAACTCCTCTTTTTTTATCCTTACTCTATGGCAGACCAGAAATCACTTTATACTTACTAAGACAAGGAGCTGATCCTAATTTAAGAGACCGTTATAACAATTCAGTTTTACACGTAGCAGCTCAACAAGAAAATACAGAAGTTTTGGCAGCACTGATTGAAAAAGGTGTTGATGTAAATAATAAAAACAGAAGTGGTGAAACTGCTTTTTTTACAGCAATGTATTCCTACAAACATCATTTTTATGGACATCAGAATATAGAGTCTCATAAGAACAAAGCTGTTTTGTATTTACTTCAACATGCAGCTGATCCTAATTTAACAGAGAACGATAAAGATTTTGTTTTACACATAGCAGCTGAAGAAGGAGATATAGACCTTTTGATAGCACTGATTGGAAAAGGGTTTGATGTAAACATCAAAAACCTTCGAGGTGAAACTCCTCTTTTTACAGCTCTTAACTGCAAACATGATAAAGTGGTTTTGTATTTACTGGAACATGGAGCTGATCCTAATTTAACAGGTATTGGTAACAATTCTGTTTTACACTTAGCAGCTAAACAAGGAAATATAGAAATTGTAACAGCACTGATTGAAAAAGGTGTTGATGTAAATATTAGAAACACTTCAGGGGAAACTGCTCTTTTCACAGCTGTTCGGTATCAACAGAAGAAAGTAGTTTTGTATTTACTGGAACATGGAGGTGATCCTAATTTTACAAACGATAGTAACAATTCTCTTTTAGGCCTAGCAGCTAATCATGGAAATTTAGAAATTGTGACAGCACTGACCGAAAAAGGTGTTGATGTAAATATAAAAGAGAGTCTTCTTGGTTATACTCCTCTTCTTACAGCTACAAGATGCACATCGAACAAAGTATTTTTCTGTTTACTGGAACATGGAGCTGATCCTAATTTGACAGACAATGGTGACAATTCTGTTTTACACCTAGCAACTGAAAACGGAAAGAGAGAAATTGTAACAGCACTGATTGATAAAGGTTTTGATGTAAATATTAGAAACAGAAGAGGTGAAACTCCTCTTTATACAGCTCTGAATTACCAGAAACCTGTGATTGGTACAGTAGATGATATATACTGTTGTAAGAACAAAGTAGCTTTTTATTTACTGGAACATGGAGCTGATGTTAATTTAACAGACAATGATAGCAATTCTGTTTTACATGTAGCAGCTATACATGGAAATATAGAAATTGTGAAAGCACTGATTGAAAAAGGCTTTGATGTAAATATGAAAAACACTAGCGGTGAAACTCCTCTTTTTACAGCTCTGAATTATGATGTATTTCATTTTTGCGAACATCAAGATAAGAGTAAAGTAGCCTATTATTTATTGGAACATGGAGCTAATCCTTGTTTAACAGACAGTGATAATAATTCTGTTTTACACCTAACAGCGAAACAAGAAAATATAGAAGTTTTGACAGCACTGATTGAAAAAGGTGTTGATGTAAATATCAGAAACAGTCGAGGTGAAACTCCTCTTTTTACAGCCATGAACTCTATACAGAATGAAGTAGTTTTTTATTTACTGGAACACGGAGCTGATCCTAATTTATCAGACAATGATAAGAATTCTGGTTTACTCCTAGCAGCTAAACATGGAAGTCTAGACATTGTGACAGCACTGATTGCAAAAGGTGTAGATGTAAATATTAGAAACTGTAGAGGTGAAACTCCTCTTTTTACAGCTTTGATTTGCTACGACATATATTTTGGCCAAGATCAAGATATGTACTCTCGTAAGAGCAAAGTAGCTTTGTATTTACTGGAACATGGGTGTGATCCTAATGTAACAGACAATGATAACAATTCTGTTTTACACATAGCAGCAGAAACTGGAAATATAGAAATTGTGACAGCACTGATTGAAAAAGGTGTAGATGTAAATATTAAAAACTGTAGAGGTGAAACTGCTCTGTTTGCAGCTGACCAGTATAGACAGTGTGAAGTAATGTTGTATTTACTGGAACATGGAGCTGATCCTAATTTAACAGACAAAGATAACAATCCTCTTTTGCACCTAGCAGCTCAACATGGAAAGAGAAATTTTGACAGCACTGATTGAAACAGGTGTTGATGTAAATATTAAAAACACTACAGGAGAAACACCTTTTCTTAAAGCTTTTAAGTGTCAACAGAATAAAGTAGTTTTTTATTTACTGAAACATGCAGCTGATCTTAATTTAATAGACAAAGATAACAATTATGTTTTACACATAGCAGCTAAACAATGAAATACAGAAATTCCATTGCACTGATTGAAAAATATGTTCATGTACAAATTAGAATTTTCTCTTGTTACAGCTATGAACTCTACACAGACTAAAGTAGTTATGGACTTACTGGAACGTATATTAAAATTAAATATAAAGATAGTTTTAATTATTATTATTGTTGTTACTTCATAAAATATCTAAATACTTTTAGTGTGTCTATAATAACTAAACTGGTATCATAATGTTTAATAAAAGATTGATAATGTTTATTTTACTGTTACTGTAATTTGTTTTGTTGTCATACAAAAGAAAATATATGCATTTGTTTTTCTCTTATTAGTTAGGAGATACATACAGATAATGTTTATATTTGATTAAATTATCATTACAAAATAGAGTAACAAAATTAATAAACAAGATGTAACTTTTCATCTATCTATCTGTGTGTGTGTGTGTACAAATTATATATATTTATAAAATTAGGAAACTGAAAATTTTCAGTAGGAAGCACTAAATAATCTATAAAGTAAACAAAAGTTGATTGTAGCAATAATTTTAATTAATGTGTGTGTATATGTGTTTATTTAATACTGTTTTTACACATGACTTAAGTCTTATGTCAGATGTTGAAAATAAGAGCCGCTTATAGTTTTTATACTGTTCGTACATCTCCAATATCTTTGGCCTTTTATTTTAACTTTAAAATGAATTTGTATTAAAATTTGAAAAGCACGTTTGTTTTTATTTGTGTTATTTACAGCACTATTATTATGATTAAATCAATATTAATAGTATTATACTAATAGTAATATTGGATCAGCATTGACAGTAATATTATTCTGATTAAATCAATGTTTGCTGAAGTATTATTCTGATTGGAAAAGTATTTGCAGTCATATTATTATTATTATTATTAATTCAGCTTTTACAGCAGTACTTCATTTGTTATTATAAACATACATCTATCCCACTGGGTTAAAATGTTTAATAAATGATGAAATCTTTACTCTTTTACATTGGAAACTTTAAAAGTGATTTTCTCACACTCACACACATACACACACTACACAGTACATGCACAAACACTACAGATACTACACATGC
This sequence comes from Chrysomallon squamiferum, assembly GCA_012295275.1. NCBI lineage: Eukaryota > Metazoa > Mollusca > Gastropoda > Neomphalida > Peltospiridae > Chrysomallon > Chrysomallon squamiferum. The sequence goes on from CM022678.1 coordinate 1,119,348, forward strand.
ATTAATCAGACACTGCACACACTATGTACAAACACACGCACACTATAAACTAGGTGACCACTAAAACAATACAGGTGAGTTCATTGTCTCACTATCCAGTTATTTTGATTTTCTGGCCAATACGTGTACAGTATCTGATTTTAACAACATTCCTGTTTATTAACTGAAATTTCCTAACAGTTAAAATTGTTATGAAATTAAACTATTAATACTTTTTTATGGAAAGGATTCAAAGATTCCATCCTGTCCCTTCTAGTTATCAGTCTTTCAATCTGAAACTTGACAATGTTAATTTAACAAGTCATTCAGTATGAAATGATAAATTTGAAAACATAAAAGTTTTCTTCTGTTGACTGGACAGAAGAGTCGTGTGGTAAGTAATCAAAACTAGTTTAACATAAAACAACTGAACTGTAAATTCTAAACAAATATCTTCATTACACTGACTGAATATGACAAACAGATTATCAACGTCAGGATTTCGTCTGGTGTGTGTGTTTGTGTGTATGTGTGTGTCTCAGATTGTGAAATATTAAGAGTCAGGCTGTGAAATACTAATTAAAAATTTACTTTTTCCAGACACATAAGAATCTTTCGAGAGTGATTAGGAAAGCAAAGAAACAAAGTTTAATTTTCCTGTCTGTTCGTGCCTGATAAATTCAAGCTGAATCTAGCGAATGTAGGAGATACGCCTGAAGAGGATAGCCCCCCTACCAGTCCACAAATGCACAGGTACACAAAAGACGACCACTGAATTTGCAAGGTAGGACAAAACAAACACCCGCACCAAAAAAAAAAAAAAAAAAAAAACAGCAAAGAAAACCAACAAATAATTCAAGTGATTCTGAGGTCAGTATTATGATAAAGAGCACCAAATAGAGATTATGAGTAATTCAGAAAATTATTTATAAATGTGAATGCTTCTCTTTTTCTGTGGATGATCTTAATTTTATGTCTCTACTGACTTTTGATACTTTGAAAAATTACAGTTATAACAGATAAGTTTTTAATTTTAGTAATGTTTCCAAATTTGGGTAAATGATGGGAAATCTTTCATAATAATAATAGGAAAGGAAAATGTATTTCTTGACAATATTAATTTAAGAAGGCAGGTAAATCAGTATGTAAGTTTTGTATTGTTCTGTTGACAGGACAGAAGAGTTGTATGGTCAGTCGAAAACAACTGGTTTAACATACCACAGCTAAAATCTAAAGATGAGTTAAACTGAATTGTAAGTAAGTAAATGTTCTGTTTGTTTTAATTACCTAAATTTAAACACAAGCAGAAGCAGAAACACACATAAACACACATACATGTACATATTACAAATTCAAATGTAACAAAAGCGATTCGTAGTAGAAATGCTAAAATTTACTATTATAAGTGTTCAGTGTACAGTATGAGACTGAAGTTGTCAAAGCTGGTCTCAGACTAGGTACAGGTTTTATAAAAATAAAAAAATAAAAGAAACAATTAACATTAAACAAAATGAATTTTTACCTTAGTTACCTAATGTTCATATTTATTTATTTATATATATTTAATTGATGTAATAGGACCTACTGAACTCTCTCTAACTGGAAATTCTGTTCAGTGTTTATTTTGGTCCTTTTTATATTTTAAAGATAGCAAAATGACTGTATCACTTGTCATTTGCTTAAAAAAGAAAATAAGTTGGTATGTTTTCAGTCACTGAATATTTTTAACTTCAGTTTCTTCAAATATTTAATCAGTTTTCAGCAATTATTATCAAAACAAGTTACCCAAGTTAGATGATACTAATTTCATCCAAACATTTTGAAGAATTAATATAATAATTTTGACTCACTTTGTCTTCACATAGTCTACCAAAGAAAAAGCTCATTTCAACTGGAGCTGTGAAGTCTTCAGATTCTCAAAATATGTTCATTCAAGCAGAAACAAAAGAGAAGAATAATTATACAATATTTGAATATTTATTTAACAGACATAACAGTTTCATCAACCTGATATAAAGTATGACACATGTTCATACTGATTTATTGCAAAAATTAAATATATTATGAAATAGTTTAAGAATTAAATGGAATATAAATTAATGTGAGTAGACATAATAAAAAAGAAACTGAGGAGAACAGGAGAGTGATAATATAAATGTTAGGAATCCCAAGAATTCTTTTTTAATACCAACATTGTCAGAAAATTGCGAAGTACTATTTAACAGTTAAAAACATCAATCCAAAGTGAGGAGCTGCAGAGTTCATAAAACAGTTTAAGGAATTGTTTTAGTGAGAAAATGTTATTTTGAGTCTCTAGATTACATCTGTAGTTAAAGGATTCAGTGACAAGTAAACATTCAACTGACTTCAACATCTGACTCATCTCTACAGTTAAATGTTAGATTTGTCAAATGGTCAACTGATCTCATTCCAAGTTCTAAGCTCATTCCACTTCCATTGTGTATATAAAATGCTTAATGATATGCTCATGACTGGCCAAGGCAGAAGTGTTACAGCTTTGTTTTGGATGTAGCCTGTTGCAGGTCATTAATGGACTGATGAGTATAACTCACTAACTGTAGGCTAGCTGATGTCCTGTAGGTTTGATCTGTTGAATGCATTCATATTATGTCATCTTTGTGTTTCTGATGTCCACCACTCTGCCAAGAAGACTATGAATGACTGAGCTATTGAGTCAAAAATCCATATGATATGTGAGTGTACTGCAGTTTGAGAAAAAAAAAAACATGGAGACATAATACACTGATGTGTCACAGTGAAATCAGTTGTAACTCATTCAGAAACATGGAACATCATTCTGTTGTTAATCATCACAAAGTTGTAATTACTTGACATATGTTGTTGCTCATTTTGTCAGTGTTTAACTTTTCTCCGGGTGTATATTTGTAACATTTTCATTTGTAATGTTTATATAATTTACTACAATTGATGAAAAGACAACAAACTATTCTGATATTATCTGTACATTAATATTGTTTATGTAACATAATGTAATAAAATAACTGAGTTTGTTTTTCTGCTGTTACTAGTATAGCTCACCCATCTGTGATTGTTCTGCATATTTTAAACATTAATAGCAATGCAGTATTTTTCAAGAACTCTTATTATAGTGCACAGGCTTAGTTCAGTGATTTTTATTGTGTATTTTTGTAAAGTTTAGTAAAATTTGGAATAGCACTAGTAAATCTGTGTGTTTCTGGTTGACTATATCTACTCAGCAAAGCAGCAGAACAGCTGAGAAACACAGCCAGAACCTGCCCCAGTCAGCTCACACCACACCCTCAAAAGAGAAAGAGCAAATCCAAAATGAAGTAATAAATTACAACTATGATTTTTCATTATCATCCTTGTGAGATCAGTAAAATTTCATGATTTAAAAAAAAAAAAAATTAAATATTTCTTTTTTAATAATAACATCTAAAATTACTATTAATATTTTATCATTTACAAAAAACTCAAACAAAACCTGTATATATTTATATTTCCGTAATTTATTTATTCAATAACTTTAAGACTACAGAGTACAACAATATACCTGGCAAAAGAATATAGCTATACACAAATTATATTTATATTTGTATTGTTTATATAACATGATTTAATACAATTCACAAAACTAAGAATATAACTTAGGAAAACTATTGACATGTTATATTTATTTTTGTACTGTTTATATCATATATGACATAATTTAATAGAATCCACAAAACTAATAATATAACTTAGTAAAACAATTCACTTTATATTTATATTGTTTATATAACATAATTTAGTAACAGGATTGACAAGAGTAAGTGGAATTGATTCTAATATTATTTATATGATCCTGCACATAAATCTGAAACCTGAACTATCTCACCTGACCAAGCTGTGATTGTTGTACATGCTTTTAAAATTATTATTTAAAATTGTGTTATTATTCAAAATAGAAAGATGTTTTTTTCACAAAATAATATGACATGGAGTTTGAAAGTCAAACACGAAAGTGCATGTCCACTTTAAATCAAATAGTCTGTCACTTATGTAACTGAATTCCGATGATGTGTTATTGCTGTTAAGTGTTTAGAATTTTTTTAAACTTTTATTTGTGTATGCAGACTGATTAACTAGTGTTTCGAGTACAAAAAAATGATTTAAATGGAAAGTTGATGGAAATCTAAAATATTGTCTGTGTAGTAATTTCACATTGCACAGGTTTAGTTAATTTCCAGTGATTTCTGACAACTGTTTCCTTTATTTCTGTCATGTATATTTGTAATGTTTAGAAACAATTGGAATAGCACTAGCAAACCAGTGTGTGTTTCAGATTGACTGTGGTTACTCGACAAAGCAGCAGAACAGCTGAAAAATACAAAAACCAGAGCCCATCACCACAGCCTAAAAAAACAATAAAGAACAAATCCACAACAAGGTGAGAGTAATTAATTAGAAGTAAGTTATTACATAACAACCTTGTAAAAATTGTTATTCATGAGAATTTCTAAATAACATAATCTAACACCTCTGCTCAAAAAATTAAAAAAATTAGGATGTTTATTAAAACCATTTTTAATAAAGACAGTCTATAAGGCTAAGACTTGTATTAATACAAGGAACTAGATGTGCTCCAGTGTATTCAGATCTGTACTTAAGATTGGTTAAGGCAGAATTGTTAAAGATTTGTTTTGCACTCTGTCAAACTGTTAAGTTAAATAATAATGGCTTTTATGTGTGTATACTGCAGTTTGAGAAAAACCTGATACACTAACATTGAAATCTGTTGTAAGTGTCGTTATGAAACATGAAACATTCTATTCTTAATCATCACAAAGTTGTAATTATTTTTTTATATTGTGAATTTAAATAATTTCTTTTATTCAGTTAGACAAACACAACCAGTGGTAAAACACAATGTAAATATCAGCACAGTTCAGAATTACCAGGATGTGTCTAATAACAGGAATGATGTGTTTGGAAATCAAGTTATTAATACCAGTAAGTTAAAAACTGAAACTTTTCTTTCCTCTACCTGCTTAATAAATAACAGAAGACACACCACAGTAGTCATTAGTACTTTTCTGTCATTCACTGTGACATGACCAGCACAGAAAGATGCACATGCACACACAGACATATAAAAACGTACATACACACAGAATTTAAATATTGTTAGTCTTACCAAGATTTTCCTTTTAATATAAGTTATTATCACTCGGAAACATTGAAATACAGTACAAGAACATAATAATAATATGAAGAGTAACAGTACAAAAGTAAGAACAGTAATAACAGACAACAGCAATAGTTTTGATAATTATGTTTACTTCAGTTGACATAACTAATATACTAAGAACAATTAATGTCCTTGTTGTATTTACAACAAAATAAAAATATTACTTTGTATTAGTATTGTGATAATTAGTACGTTAACTACAAAACTAAGGTACAAGTTAAAATAATTATTGTGATAATTTTTATATTGATTATAAAACTAATATATATGGTAGTATAGCTACTGTCATAATTATATTTACTATAAAACTAAGATTATAACTTAGAATAACTATTGTGATAATTATTACATTTACTACAAAACTAAGGTATAAGTTAATATAACTATTGTAATAGTTATATTTACAATCTAAGTATATCTATGTATGACTATTGTGATAATTATTATTTTAATTATAAAACTGTAAATGTATATCTATCTAGATGTCTGTACATGTGTATGTCTATACATGTGTATTTCATGTGACATCCTCTGACATTCACTAGTGACATAGTGTTACAAACCTGCTGAGTCTGCTAATGGACTGGTCCTGATAAATACATTTTGGAAATGGACTCACAAAACAGAGGCTGTTTTATTTCAACTTATTTATTATCTTAATTTCATCATACAGGATAATTAATTATTGATACATATTGTTATGTTTCATGCAATCTTTCTGTTCCTTGATATGTTTCAATGTACATTCTCTGACATTGGCATGGAGTATGCTAAATGTTATGTTTGGTATATTTCAGTGTGTATTCTCTAGGTTGGGTAGAGTATGATAAATGTAATGTTTGGTATGTTTCAGTGTATATTATCTAGACTGGGATACAGTATGATAAATGTAATGTTTGATATTTCTCAGTGTATATTCTCTTGGTTGGGTTGGAGTATGATAAATGTAATGTTTGGTATATTTCAGTGTATATTCTCTAGGTTGAGGTGGAGTATGATGAATGTAATGTTTGGTATATTTCAGTGTGTATTCTCTAGGTTGGGGTAGAGTATGATAAATGTAATGTTTGGTATGTTTCAGTGTATATTCTCTATGTTGGGTGGATAAATGTAATGTTTGGTATATTTCAGTGTATATTCTCTAGGTTGGGGTAGAGTATAATAAATGTAATGTTTGGTATATTTCTGGGTATATTCTCTGGGTTGGGGTAGAGTATGATAAATGTGATGTTTGGTATATCTCAGTGTATATTCTCTAGGTTGGGGTAGAGTATGATAAATGTAATGTTTGGTATGTTTCAAGCTGGTTGCTCTGGGACTAAAGTTGGAATGATGATTCCAAACAGCAGCATAGAAAACAACATATTCATCAATCCAAGTATATTGAATGTGTTGGTAAATAAATAAATAAATAAATAAATAAATAAATAATATAAATTAAAATACTCTTTAAAACACACAAACCCAATAATACATTTAAAAACTCATACCTACACAATAACCCATTAAAATGCTCGCAGACATAATAATAATAATAATAATAATAGTAATAATAATAATAATATATGTACTCCACATCTGGTACTTTCTACACCTAGAGTAACACACTTTAATTATCAATACAAACACACAATAAAAGTACATTAAATACTTGCTAAGTCAGATGTATGTTAAAATGCTCACTAACTTTTACTCATCAAAATACATTAAAACTATCACAGACATAGACCAAACAACCACTAAGAATATCTTCATTAACCTTGATGAAGAATTTAACAAAATTTCTCTTTATTAATTGAAAATATTGATAGGAAGAAGGAAATATAAATAATTGTGTTATGGAATGATTCCTGTCATGTTTTTTCAGTGATTGAGAGGGTGTAGCTTATGTGCTGTATAGTGTGTTACAAAGAATGCAAGCTATAATTGCTTTTTTAAAATTATTTTTTTATTTTTTTATTTTATTGTTTTATAAAATCAGGTAGCAATACAGTGGAAATAAATTCAGTGGGTCTTAACAGCTATTGTGCAAAGAAAGAAATTATTGTTATTGCTATTATTATTATTATTATTATTATACTTGAGTTATTTCACTTTTTTATTTTCTCATTCTGTATGGCTGTTTCCCCCTCACACTTCAGTGTGTGTGTGTGTGTGTGTTTGTTCTAATTTGTATATAAAATGAACTGAACAATAAGTTAGTATATATGTTCGTAAGTATGCATGCATGTATATATGTATGTAGGTATGTATGTATTGGTATTTGTGTATCTCTCTCTCTCTCTCTCTCTCTCTCTCTCTCTCTCTCTCTCTGTGTGTGTGTGTGTGTGTGTGTGTGTGTGTGTTTGTGTGAAGAAAGTAACCAGTTTTTTTGTCCATGTTTTCATTCATGAAGGGGAAGTAACTATACCTTATTAGGATTTCAGTTAATAAACAGGTATTATGTTTGAAATAAAAATAATAATAAAAAGAAAATAAAAAGTTAAAAAGTTAAAATAAAAATTATATATATAATAATAAAAGCATTGTATGACTAAAGGGAAAAAATAATTTTATTTAATATTAACTGTTTCTAGTATCATAGACCGAGAAATACAGGTTATATAACAGGTTTGACTCTTATTATGGAAATTATATTATTATTATAATTATTATTATTATGATTATTATTATTATTATTATTATTATTATTATTATTATTATTCTCGAGTTATTTTGTCTTATTTCTTCCTCTTTCCACTTCCCAATTTAGAGTGTGTGTGTGTGTGTGTGTGTGTGTGAGATAAAAACATTTTATTTAATATTAAGAGTGTCTTGTATCGGAGACAGAGAAATACAAGTTGATTGTTGAAGTCATTGTAAGGTATTTGATGTAACTAGTGAAAACAGTCATACTAATTTACAAACTGCAACCAGAATGAAAAGTCATTTTGAATAAAACCTAGACACAACCTCAGTCTAGTTTTGAAAATTAAACATAACATTTAAGTATATTTTAGAATTTTAACTAACAGTCATGTTCTTATTGTTTTATTATAGTGAAGTATGTATATTTATAATTCAATTTAATCCATCTTTAGATTTTAGATGAGTGCATATTACTAAACATTGTACATATTTTATTTCATTTTATTATTATTATTATTATTATTATTATTATTATTATTATTAGAGGTAGTAGTAGTAGTAGTAGTATTGACATTTTATCACAACACTGTATTATATTTTTTCATATAATTTTATTTATTTACTACTACTACTACTACTACAAATAAAATAAAAGTTAGAAGAAATTCATTATTTAGAGAATGTGTTGAAATATTAACACAGGAAGAATTAAATGTGTATCACTAAATGCTATGAACGATAAAGAATCTGATCAACTTTGCACTAACACGTCACTAAATATTTCTATTAATATCTAACAGATTTCCTCTTCAAAACAGGTGTATGACTGATCCTAGTTTTGTGTGGGTTTAAATATTTTATTTAAAAGTCTGGACTGTGTGATAAATTATTGCATTTGGATGTGTATGTATATCGGTGTGAGTGTAATAATATTGTTACCGGTGAATGCAGAAAAAATAAATTATCTATCGTTATTCTTTTCGTTTTCTTTTCTATTTGATTAATTATTGTTAGCTCATTACTATTATTATTATTATTATTATTATTATTATTATTATTATTATTATTTGTTTATTATTTTATTTTTTTTGCATTTTGTCATTTTCAGGAAGAAATGGTGTTAGAATTGAATTTCATTTAATCTTATATTAAAGGTGCTTTGATTTTGATAGTGGAATTATACTAAAGAAAACGGATATTCTCTAAAAGAAGGAGCTCTCCTTTTAAGAGGAAGTTTAATGAACTTTTTGTAATGGCTGCTTCCATGTGGTAAAACGCTTTGTGTAGTACAAATCGTTATCGAACGATCATGTCAAATGATACGAGAGGAATAAGTGGTCCTGAAGTTACACTAAACTGTCTGAATTCGACAGAGCTGCTATGATGGCTGATGCAGTGATAGTTAAAACCACAGCTCTATGCAATAATGAAAATCGTTGGCTCATTTATTTTATTAAATATTAAAAATAATGTTATATTTCTTTCAATTTTCAAAAGTTAAATACCAGTGTAAGTGTTCAAGAAGATAGACATAAAGCTGAAGAGGTTTGACCTTTGTGTAAGTTAATTTATTTATATTATTTTTAATTGTGTATAAATACATTTTTTGGTTTCCAGTTCGTAGTTGGAAATGAACTATAAAGTCATCAAAAGTTAGAAATCTGAACTAGATTCATATACTTTTGAAAACAAATCAAGAACTGCTTAAAATTGAAAAATATTTGTAAATTGTCCAGTATTTTTACTTATTTAAGTCATTAATAAATCCGGAAATATTTTTATTTGTTTGCATATTACTAAAAGTTTTTTTAATATACCTGTCCTTGTCATACTATTTTCCTGGGCCGTAGACGATGCACATAAACTATTTTTTATTATTAATTTAAAAAACAAGATAAGCCACTGCATTAAGGCTGTGAGTTTTCTCTTTCACTACTTTTGTTTCTGACAACACTGTATAATAATAATAATAATAATAAAATATCCTATCTTTTGTCTTATAGTCAAAAATATTTCTGGTGTGATAAGTCAGGCTCATGAATCATCCTACATCGAACAAAGCCAGAACAAAACTATACTAAAGTTATATATATGTAAGTATTAACAATTAAACACAAATAAACCATACTAAAGTTATATATGTAATTAATATACACAAAGAAATCATACTAAAGATATATTATGTAAGTATAATATACAAATAAACCATACAAAAGTTATATATATGTAAGAATTATACACATACAAAACTATACTAAAGTTATATATGTAAGTATTATACATCTACAAAACTATATTAAACTTATATATGTAAGTATTATACACATACAAAACTATACTGAAGTTATATATGTATACACAACAAAACCTTCAGCTAACCTGTACAGCATTGTATAACTAGTATTTGAATTTACCTGTATTATGGTCAATGCTTGCAGGTGAAACTGTGGCTTTGCCTATGAATTTACCTGTGTTACACAGTTTACAGATGTGGCTTACAGGTAAAACTGTATAACCTGTTCAGTACCGTTACACCTGTACAGGTTATGTTTTGTTCACACAGGTACACGTGAAGTGTTAAGGAAGGAAGACTTCAGCATGAAGGGACAGCTGATCTGCGACTTCAAGTTTGCAACGTTTTCCTGCAGACAACGTCGACAACACCAGCAAGACAGCGAGGAGAAAGACTACTCACTTCAAATCCTGGAAGCTCTTGAACCAGCTGTCTGTCTGGTGAGTTTGTATGTGTGTGTCTCTGTCTGTCTGGTGAGTTTGTATGTCTCTATTTGTCTAGTGAGTTTATATGTCTCTATCTGTCTGGTGAGTTTGTATGTGTGTCTATCTGTCTGGTGAGTTTGTATGTCTCTATCTGTCAGTCTGTCTATTTATTATAATTTATAAACTAATATATAATTTAACTTTAATCATTAAAACACTAATCTAAAAAATAATGATGGTAGAAACTTAAAACAAAATAAATTCACCATTTTGTTAAACACTTTACTTTAAGAATTTTCTTTTTTGGCTGAGAAAATGTGATGCGTTTTTTCTTTATTTGTGTCTACACTAAATAAAAACTAAAATACAAGCCTAAATGATTTCCTGTGCTTTAAAGTAGTTGTATTACAGGTTTGTTGTTAAATTGTAGATTTGTTAATACTAACAAGAATTCAGAATATATTTTGTATAATTTCAGATGACTGTTGTGTTTTTCCATGAAATGTGGGTAAGTTAGTACTAACAATATACTGAAACAAGACTGTGCATATCTCCCAATCTCACCTTTTATTATATTTTATTTTTTATTTACAGATTGTCCAATGAGATGACTGGTGGGCGTGGTAACAGTAACAAATAAAACAAAAACCTGTCAATCAAAATCTTTGACATGGGAGGTGGAAGGAAAAGCTCATCTGTTGACCCAGGTCAGTCCACTGCAGAGCTTGAAGTAGTGAGTAGTGAAGTAGTATAAGAAAGCAGCGTGTAGTTAAGTAGCATGAAAGCAGTATTCACTGAAGTAGTATGTAAGTAAAGTATAGTGAAATTGTTTGGAAATAGTGAAGTAGTATGAAAGTAGTGTATAACTAAATAGGAAGAAACTTAGTGAAGTAGTATGAAAAGAGTGTGTAGTGCAGTAGTGTGTAGTCAAGATGTATGAAATTAGTTTAAATTGCTGTAGTATGGAAGTAGTGTATACTGAAGTAGTATGCAAGTAGTGTATAGTGAAGTAGTATACAAGTAGTGTATAGTGAAGTAGTATACAAGTAGTGTATAGTGAAGTAGTATGCAAGTAGTGTATAATGAAGTAGTATGCAGGTAGTGAATAGTGAAGTAGTATTCAAGTAGTGTATAGTGAAGTATGTAAAGTAGTATGCAAGTAGTGTATAGTGAAGTATTATGCAAGTAGTGTATAGTGAAGTAGTATTCAAGTAGTGTATAGTGAAGTAGTATGCAAGTAGTGTAGTGAAAGTAGTATGCAAGTAGTGTATAGTGAAGTATGCAAGTAGTGTATAGTGAAGTATGCAAGTAGTGTATAGTGAAGTTGTATGCAAGTAGTGTATAGTGAAGTTGTATGCAAGTAGTGTATAGTGAAGTAGTATGCAAGTAGTGAAGTAGAATGCATGTAGTGTATAGTGAAGTTGTATGCAAGTAGTGTATAGTGAAGTAGTATGCAAGTAGTGAAGTAGTATGCAAGTAGTGTATAGTGAAGTAGTATGCAAGTAGTGTATAGTGAAGTTGTATGCAAGTAGTGTATAGTGAAGTAGTATCAAATTCTCTCCGTATGTCTGTCTCTCATTCATGTCTCCCTTTGTATTATTAAAATAAAATTAATTCTTCAGAAATAAATAAATAAGTAAATAAATAAATTAGAAGGTAAGTAAATAAATAAATAAATTAGTAGGTAAGTAAATAAATAAATAAATTAGTAGGTAAGTAAATAAATAAATAAGTAAATAAATAAATTAGTAGGTAAGTAAGTAAGTAAATACAAAAATAAATACTGTTAATTATTTCAGTGACTCAGCATCTTCCTATTATCTCAGAAGATGTCAGTGATGTCATCCTGGACATTTCTGAAGATCTTTCCATGACTAAAATTGACAGTTCTGACCTCAGCCAGGTCAAGGCCATGGCAACATGGTTAAACCTGAGAACCATGACAAAGCCTCGCTTTCATATCCATGAATGTAGCAAAAACTAAAAATGATAAATTAACTCCGGAACAAAAGGAACAAATAAACCATGCTTTGGAATGGATAAAAAACTAACTGGTATGTGAGACCACTGTTCCACTACTACTACTATTACCATAGTAATAATAACAGTAATATTATTATCAATATAACTTCTATTATCGAGAGAGTTCAATTACTGTTACTACTATCATTACAGTGTTTACTACCACTGCTATACTATCACATCTACTATTATTATTATTATTATTACTTGAACATCCATACTACTACTACTACTACTATTACTACTACTGTTACTAAATCAGTTCGGCAAGTCTTGATATGAAAAAGATATGTTTATAAATTTAGTTTGAGTAATAATTTAATTTTAGTTTATTTTATCAAATCACTTACATGTATGCTTTGACAGTAGTTTGTTTTGTGTTGTATGAATAACCTCCCTTTATCTGTTTATTTATTTATTATTGTTATTATTATTGTTATTGTTATTATTATTCGTTTATTGAATGGATAATCTCCTTTTAATTTTAATTTTATTTACTATTACTACTACTACTACAGTTGTATCATTATTATTGTCATCATCATCATCATCATCATCATTATTATTGTTATTATTCCTTTGTTGTAGTAACGATAATCTCCCTTTAATAATCATCACAAGAAATGTAGTAGAAGTAGTAGTAGTAGCAGTAATAATAATAAAATGAGCAAGATGTACGTGTCTATGTAAATAAGTCAGTAAACAAAGTCAAATGTTTTGATCAATGATATTTTTATTACAAATAATTATGGACAAAATACAGTGATTATCATGATTAAATTAGAACTTTTCGCAACACATTTAACCATATTCTATCAACACACACACACACACACACACATATATACAAATACATATATATCTATTACATGACATTTTTCTTTATTTAATAAAAACATTCTATATAAGTAAAGAATCAATATTTTACTTAATTAACTACATATTTTTTAAATCAGTTTTTAAATTGATATCTTAACAACATTTCAATCTCAAATATATAAAGAGCTATTTTAATAAAGAACAGCAAAATCAGTTTATATTGCTGTATTTGTTTTACAACACAGGATAAACATTTGATCAATAATTAAATAATTACATCATCATCAAACACAATAATAATAATAATAACAAATTAATTAATAAATAAATTATATTAAAAATTGAAAAATAAGAAAATTAGATTAGAAACTTTGTATGAAATTTACTTGTATTTCTCTCCGTTTCTTAGACTGCCCCCCCTCTCTCTCTCTCTCTCTCTCTCTCTCTCTCTCTCTCTCTCTCTCTCTCTCTCTCTCTCTCATTGCGTATCTTCATTTTCTTTCAAGAGACTCTTTATATTATTTACTTTGTCTTCATATAATTTGATTTCACTCAGTATTTTTTTCATTACCTTACTTTTTCATTTTATTATTATTGTTGTTGTTGCTATTGTGATTATGATTATGAATATTGTTGTTGTTGTTATTATTATTATTATATTGTTGTTGTTGTTGTTGTTGATGTTGTTGCTGCTGTTTTTGTGGGTATTTTATGTTTTTTTACTGTGTTTATTAGCTCTACAGGTACTTAGATCGCATGTTAATTGTGTTCACTATTATTATTATTATTATTATTATCATCATCATCATCATATTTTGTACTGTTTATTGATTAATTTTAAGTGTGTTATTTATTTTCTTTCTTGCTTTAGTAGCCTGTTTCATTTTCCAAAATAGAGCGCTCGCAAACATGTATGTACAAACACACAGACATACATATACATTCGCAAATACAAGTATACACACTGCAGAAAACACATCTATAAAACAGACGTGTAGGTCGACTTCCAATAACAGCCACTTACGCATAGACAGACGGATAATATATATATTAAATTATACAAACTCGTTATTTTATTTATTTATTTTTATTTTTATTTTGTTTCTTATAGTTATTATTTTTATTATTATTGTTATATATATATATAAATCAAGTTTTTCATTTAATATGTAGAATGGTGTACATTTCCTTAAAACTCGTAACAGTTTTGTCAATTGGTTACGTAAATTTTCCATTCATGACCGAATTTTCAAATCCCCTCTAATGTCGCTACTGTATAATCGAAATGGTAAAACCATGTAGTGAAATATTCTTAGTTGACACTGGATGAAAATAATATTTACCATTTATACCATTGCTAATAAATGTCCCCCACACTGAATGAAAAGATTGCTGAAATCCATAAACGGACCAAAACAGTTTTTTCTTCCGTGATTTCATCAGTTCGATTATACCGTATAGTGTAAAAATTGGGTCATTTGAGCAATAATCCTTCCTAATCCTGGTAGAACGTCAGTCAGTATATCAGTTTTTTCAAGAAACAACTTTAGTCTATTATTTAACCCAGTGTTAAAGCGTTGCCGAAGACAGTTAAGTAATGTAATAAATCTATACTTTTCTGGATTATTTTTATCACCAATTTTATAAATTGAGTAAGTGGAGATATCAATTTGAAACACAAAATATAACTGTTTCACACAATTTTGCATCATACAATCAAGAGTTTACTTAATATATTCATTAATTATATTGTCTAGACCCAAAGTTTTGATGTTCTTTATAAATTTAACAACTGTAAGTATTTTACATTCTAAAATAGGGCTTTTTTGTGAACTATTACTTTCTGAATCTGTGGTAAATTTTTGTTGTGGAGGCTGTCATCACTGATGTTTACGTTAGTAAACCAATGCTACAGTCTTTCTAAAGGAGGTAGATTACATTCCTGAAATATTCGCGTGGTGTATTTGTAAGATCTGTAAATTTCTGTTCTATTTTCCAGTTATGTCTTCTTAAATGTTTTATTATTACATTCTTGTACTGTTTACTGGCGTTTAGAAGTCGTTGGTTGTTTTCCATTGTTTTCTTGTGTTTTCCTATTGTTAAATGTTCTGGCTTCTGTGTATTTTCTTTTGTGTTTTTTCAAGTACATCCAAATGTGCTTGCTGCGGTTTCAAGAATAAATTACTGATATTGTTCACCATTGTATTAAATTGTTCATGTTAGAACAATCTCTTAAAGTAGTTTTACAATTATTTTTATCATTACCAACTCTTCCATTTAGAATATACATATTGCTAGTTTGAAAAATACAATCTTTTTATCTATCTATCTATAAATAGATAGACCAAATAGTCATGAATAGATCTATCTACGGAGATAAAGTACTGTTAGCAGCAGCAATATGGGGTTCTGCTGACACATAGATTTTTCTCATTGACCAGAGACATAATGATACAGATGAAAACAACTGGAAGAAAAGTGAAGTACTGAAAGTAGCAGTGATGTTTAACAGTGTAGATGTTGTTCAGAGTCTTCTTGATAAAGGAGCTGATCCTAATGTGAATGTAGATGTTAACCAGAAATTGATTCAAGTGTTTGAAGAGGAAATTAGATTAAAACTGATCCGATGAACACACTAGATTGAAACTGTTTCTTCTATGTAAACCTAGTTTGAAATTGTTGCCTTCAGACTCACTACTCTACATTGCAGTTCTGCGTGGTGACTTAGATATGATAAAATCACTGATAGAGAGAAATGCTGATGTCAATGCAGTAAACATTGAGAGAAAAACTCCACTTCAGGAAGCTTTAAAAGCAGTGACACACAGAAAGGAAGTAGCTTTGTTGTTACTAGAAAATGTAGCTGATACTGATATAACTCTTAAACAAAACAATTCAACATTGCACATGACATCACAAATTAACATAAATATGATGAAAAAAGTAACAAAAAGCGGGGTGGTTGAAATAAACGTAATTAACAGTGAATGTAAAACTATTTTTGTATCCTTACTCTATATTATACCAGAAATACCATTATATTTACTAAAACAAGGAGCTGATCCTGATTTAACAGATAATGACAACAGTTCTGTTACACATGTAGCAGCCAGAAATTGTGACTGCACTGATTAAAAAAGATGTTGATGTAAATATTAAAAACAGTCGAGGTGAAACTCCTAATTTTTTTTTTATTAAAATTATTTTGTGGAATGTATTGGTCTTTAAATTACACTGAATGATTATTTTGTATAAATATATTGTTTCTTTTGGTTTTCGTGATGTTTCTTTGCTTGCAAGAGCAATTTTGTTATTGAATGTTGTTGTTGTTGTTCTTTCTTTCCTTCTTTCTTTATTTATGTATTTTTATTATCATCAAATAATAATAGAATGTGAATTTTGTAGATGCGAGGTAGTTTGTTTAATTACTTTCAAAAGATTCTTATGAATGAGAAAAAGAAGCAAATTTAAAATGTTTATTTTATTTTTGTTTTCGATATATATTTATATATAGAGAGAGGGGTTAGCTTTGGTTTACATTTGTTTTGACTGACGTTTAATTATGAACATCTCACATTAAATAATTTTCTCAAATATTATTCATGCACTATAAAGATGACTTTAACTACTACCAATAACTAAACGCCAATAAGCAATAAAAAGTATTTTTCAGGTGCCATTTTTTCCAAATCTGCACAGTCCATTTCTTCCAAGTGCCATTATTTCCGTACCCCACGATGACAGTAACGTTGTCTCCTCCCACTTTCCATCAAGTTAAAACTGTACCCATCACTATCCTTACCTTGCAAACTTCACCCAACCTATTCTACAATTTTCTTTTCATGTAGTGTATGACATTTGTTTACATTGTTATTATGTCTGTACATTGCTACTACATTACTTTGTTACTGTATTATGTAGCTGCTATCTGTAATGAAATTTTGTATTTCCGTTAATTTTAGGTTTCATGTTTTCAGGATATTTGCATTTTCCGGACAGGCGCTTCTCCGAAAGTGTCAATATAATCTTAAATTACGTGCCACCATTTTGTTTAAAATTTAATTTAATTTTTTATTTTATTTTTTTATTTCTTTTCCTTTTTTCTTCATTTAATAATAATAATAATAATAATAATAATAATAATAATAATAATAATAATAATAATAAAAAAAGACGAAAGAAAAAATCCTCCAATAATGGAAGCGGTGTTTAAGTAAAACCGCTGTTGACGAAGTACACTTTGTTCAGTTGTCTTATGAAATAGGCGATGGAGGAATAACATGTCTACGGAATAACTCTTTCTTTATTAAGAGAAAATTGAAATAAATCAGTTTCCTCAAATACTGATACAGATTTATTTCACTAAATTCGGGAATTGCAAAAAAGGTAGAATAATTATGATAAACCATTGGTTAAAAATATTTTCAGCGTTAATAAAGTAACAGGTTAATTTCTGTATTCTGATTTGATTCAATTATAATCTAAAACTGAGCTCAAATTTAAAATGGCTATCGTGGATATTCCTTATTACAATTATATTCATTAGTTGATTTTGTTCATGATATTTATCATTTTGTTTTATCTGGGGGTTTTTTATAATTATAATTATTATTGTTATTATTATTATTTGTTTTAACTGTTTAACATAGAGTATCTTTTTGTTAAAATAATTTTTTGACAAGTGGTAACGAAATATTCAAGTTAGCTTATTGTTAAATTTCTTGTTTTCATTAAATGAAATTATTTATTAAATTACAATAATGCGATGAATTAAGAAATTAAATCAAAAATAAATAGTACAATATCTACTGACTTGGTAAGTGTTTAAGAATGAACAGTTTATTATTAATACTCAGTTTTCTTTGTCGTTAGATTTTAAAATAAACAAGCTCACTAGTCAATGTCATGTTAGTTTAAGATCAAATCATTGTCACATGATCTAGACATGTATTTGAAATATTTAACATGAGTTTTGTCATGTAGAAATGAATTAGCAAAGAACAGGCTATTGTTTTACAAGTCTTTATTATTTTTATTATAAATCGATTTAATGGAAAGTTTTAGTTTTGAACTCCGAATGTGATTCTTCTTTTCATTTTTTTGTGTAATATCATATTATGTGTGTCTATAATTATCATATACTGTAATGTAGATACGAATTAGGGAAAAACTAACTTTATTGTTTTGCAAATGTTCATTATTTTTATTATAGAAAATGAAATTTTGCCAGTTATAATAATAAATGGTTTAATGGATTTTTTTTTTTGTTGATCTACAAGTGTGATTATTTATTTGTTTACTGATTTTTCTTAAATAGTTTGTTATCTGTATATATCATTAACATTGCTAAAAATTATATCGTAAAAGTCAGTCTTGTGTTCCGAAGAAGTGAATAATAATAATAATAATAATAATAATAATAATAATAATAGTAGTAGTAGTAGTAGTAGTAGTAGTAGTAGTGAATAATAAATTTGCTATTCTTGATGAGGAAATTAAGAAAGTTCCTGTTTATTAATTGAAATTATCGGTTGCAAAAGCAAATACAAATGATGCCATTGTGGAAAGATTTCTGTTATGTCCCTTCTAATTATCATTTTTCAGTTGTTTGAGTGGCTTGTGTGCTTTATAGTTTATTACAAAGAAAGCGTTTTTTCTTTTGTTTTCTTTTTGATTATGAATTTATGCCGCGACTTACACACCACATCTAGGATTTTTCTAATACTCGCTAACATTTACTCAACAACATACATTAAAACTATCACAGATGTAGCCAAAGCACCATGGAGAAAATCATTAGCCCTGATTAGCAAATTAACACAATTTTTGTTTATTAACTGAAATTGTCAATAGTAAAAGGAAATATAAACAATTCATGTCATCTCGCTTCTAATTACCATTCTTTTAGTGTTTGAGGGTGTGTATTGTTTTTTGTACACAGTGTATAATTTTTTTATTTTAAATTATATAACAGGTTTGACTCTTATTATGGAAAGAAAAAATTATTATTATTATTATTATTATTATTATTATTATTATTATTATTCTCGAGTTATTTTGTCTTATTTCTTCCTCTTTCCTCTTCCGAATTTGGAGTGTGTGTGTGTGTGTGTGTGTGTGTGTGTGTGTTTTCTAACTGTTATATAGAAATAAACACGTGACCTAGAACGAACTGCACTTAGAAGTTCATAGGCTAGATTAAGCATGAAATATCTGCATGTCAATCACGTAACTGTTACGTTTTATCATTAAAACATAAAGTTCATTTCAGTTTCCAAACAATTTATTTGTTTCAAAAATGTCTACAAACAAAAACTAACGCACTCTCCCGGTGACTTCATATAACACTCTCTTATTCCGGTTCCCCTAAACATTGTAAACTGTAACAATGTTAACCCTAACACCATTTAGATATAACACTTCCTCCCCTCAAAATTTTCAATTTACCCACAAATTATCTTATATCTAAAATTCTAAAATACATTTGTGTGCTTTACTAATTAGTAATAATTAAACAACTGAACTTTGAACTTAAAACAAATAAACTTTTTTTATTTTTTTCATTGGACACCATAATAGTTCAATTACAGTTTACCAGGTATGTCCATTGGTCACATATGGAACTTCAAATAACAATATTATTTTTTTTTTAAATATAATAAAAAAAAACACTAATAATTCTACAATCTTTCAATGAATTCTGTATTACACAGATTCAGATTAAATCACTTTAAATAGTTTCTATCAGTCATTGAGTTGTTTTTCGAGCACGTCTAGGATATCTTGGGGTTGACGGTATTGGTAGTTGCGGTACATCGTCAACAGTATCGTCGATGGCATTAGAAGCATCCTCTACGGCATTAGAAGTAACTGTTCTGTTTTTCATCTCAGTCTCTTCCACCTGAACGGTTGGTTCAACAAATTCCATTTCAGACTCAGTACCAACTGCAGACAGTTCTGGGGAAGGGTTCCTATTATCCTCAGAATACGCACATTTACAAAGTTGATCCACATGTCTTTTACACACAAAATCTCCGACTTTCACTCTGTGGGTAACAGGCCCTAGCTGACACAGTACTTTTCCACTCAACCACTTGTCAGATCCTGTGTTGTTCTTCACTTGTACTGAATCTCCAACATTGAACACCCGTGTTTTACTTGCTTTTGGAATAGTTCTCTTTTTAACAGAGTTCTCCAAACTTGGACGCAAAATATCCAATCTCGTTCAAACACGTCTGCCAAGAAACAATTCTGATGGGGTACATTTTGTAGTACAGTGCGGAGTGTTCTGATATGCAAACAAGAATGATGAAATCTTCTGGTTCATGGTTCGTGACTCAACTGTTTTCATTGCAGTTTTGAAAGTACAAACAGCTCTTTCTGCCTCACCATTTGAACTTGGATGGTATGGAGCTGATTTGATGTGTTTTACTTCATTTTTCTTAAGAAATGTTTCAAATTCCTCTGCAACAAACTGAGGTCCATTATCAGAAATCAACTGCTCTGGCATTCCATAACTTGCAAAGAGATTTCTCAATGTCTCTACTGCATGCTTTGCTCTGGTACTGGAAAAACTTCCATCCATTTAGAATGTGCATCCACCACAATAATGAACATTTCTTTCATGAATGGTCCAGCAAAATCAACATGTATTCTTTGCCATGGTTTGTTGGGTCAAATCCAATCTAGCCAAAGATTTCATATGCACAATTCCTATTTGATTTTCATGAAGATAATACAGAATATCTGTTCAATATTTATCGGGAATAATCGCTCGCATTCCTCTGAGAAGACAGTGTTTCTCCACTGTTAATTTATCTTTCACTCTGAAATAAGGTAACAGCTCGGGTGAAATAGAAGATTCTTCTGGCCATCCAGACATGTTATAATGTACAACCCGAGATAATACTTTGTCAACTTCAGTTGCTTTCACAATGTTTCTTGCAGTGATAGGTAATCCATTGACTTGATTTCTCATTGCTTGCTTGACTTCATGCCAAAACACACTTTCAGATATTTCTTCAGTTTGCAGAAGTGGTAGTCAGGACAACGCATCAGCATTTCTATTTTTGTAGTTTTTCTGTATTTAATGTCAAACTGATATGCGGCTAACTGAATAGCCCAACGCTGTAGTCGAGAGGCTGTCAGAACAGGAATATTCTTTTTAGGTCCAAGAATCATTGTCAGTGGTTTATGATCTGTGAACAAAGTAAATCTTCTACCATACAGGTACTGATGGAACTTGTGTATTCCAAAAATTATTGCCAATGCTTCTTTCTCAATCTGGGAATACTTGCGTTCTGCTGATGTCAGAGTTCTAGAAGTGTATGCTTGCTATTGGCCTATCTGATCCTTCATTTCCATGTGATATTACCACTCCAAGACCATGCGCAGATGCATCTACTGCCAACATTACTGGTTTCATCGAGACATAGTGGACAAGAATTTTAGATGATGCTAACAGTTTTCCCACTTTGGAAAATGCTTGGTGACAATCATCACTCCATTTCCACTCTGAGTCTTTGGTTAACAACGCTGTTAGCAGTGCCACCACTGTTGACGTGTTGGGTACAAACTTGCGATAGTAATTCACAATACCTAACCAAGATTGCAACTCACTCTTGTTTTAGGTTCAGGCACTTTCAGAATAGCTTCAACTTTTCTTTCAGAGGTTGAATCCCATTTTTGTTCACAATAAATGCAAAGTACTCAACTTCATCTTTCATCAGTGCACATTTGGACCTTTTCGGTTGAATTCCATATTTTTCTAGGCGTTTCAAAGTGTTTTTCAATGTTTCAAGTGTTCGGTGTCATCCTTTCCAGTGACTATGATGTCATCCAAAATGTAACCTACACCTTTTAGCCCTTGAAGCATTTTGTCCATAGTTTGTTGAAAAATAGCAGGCGCTGCAGCAACTCCAAATGGCAACCTTGTATAGCGATAAAGTCCAAGGTGAGTACTGATTGTGACATAGTTCCTCGACTCTTCATCAAGCAACACTTGCTGGTATCCATGTGACAAATCCAGTTTGGCACTTCCAACACAGGATTTACGGTAACCTTGTAATCGCCACAAATGTGAATGGTATTGTCAGGTTTTAAAACAGGTACAATAGGAGAAGCCCACTCTGAAAAATCCACCTTTTCTACAATTCCTTCTGCTTCAAGTCTGTGAAGTTCATCAGCAATCTTTTCCTTCAAAGCATAAGGTACTGGTCTAGCCTTGAAAAACTTTGGAGTAGCATCCTCTTTCACTTTCAGATGAGCTCTTATGCCTTTTACTGTTCCCAACTCATTTGAGAAAACTGAATATCTACTGAACAAATCTTCAGAGTTTCCATAGGCTTTCATAATCTTAATACTGTTCCAATCCAACTGAATGTTTTGGAACCAATTCCGTCCAAACAAAGTTGGTCCATTTCCTTTCACCACAATTAAAGGTAAAAGTTTTTTCTGCTTTCCATATTTAACAGTCACTCAATTTGCTCCAGGACTGGCACCACTTCATCTGTATAAGTTTTCAACACAATCGATGTTGATTTCAATGGCACTGTTTTCTTCAATCTTTCCTGATAATTCTTATTAGAAATTATCGATACAGAAACACCTGTATCTACTTCCACTTTGAATGGCACACCATTGAGTTCCAATGAAATTTGAATTTCTTTCGCTTTCATAGATTTCACTGTGAAAATTGACTGTTCAAAATCACTGTCATTTCTTTCCATTGCAATCTCTTTATTTTCTAGAACAGCTTTTATAATTTCTGATTCAGTTGTGTTACTTCCAGATTCTTCATGAATTTTTAAACCTGTCTCAAATTCAGCATTTTCAATTTCCAAATCACTGGTACCACTTTCTGATTCCGTAAGGTCCCTATCAGAATCTTGATTCACAACATTCAGTTTAGAATTTTTCTTTTTCAACTATTGAAATTTCTTTTTTCCTTTTTCCATCTGTTTGCTTTCCTGTCTTTCTATTTTTTTCTTTTGATTTCAACATTTTCTACTCAAATGTCCTGTTTCATTACACTTGTAACAGTTTGCCTTTTTGTAAAAACAAGCATCAGGATGATGATTAGTTTCACTGGAAGCATTCAATGACAGAAACTTTGTGGAACTTTTCTGTTTCTGACTTAATTCCTATTTTCAGCTTGTCAGTTTTTCTAGCTGCCATTTCTATACTAACAGCTGTTTGCAAGGCTTTCCTCAGTGATAAGTCATGTTCAGAGAGAAGTTTTTTCTGTACTGACTTTTCAGACAGACCACAGACCAAAATGTCTCTTAATGCTTCAGTCAAAAATGCACCAAATTCACAATGTTCTGTCAATTTTCTTAATTCAGCCAAAAATTCACTTACAGTCTCTCTTGTTTCCATTGATAGAATTTGAACCGTTCCGCAATCATCAAAGGTTTTGGTTTAAGATGATTTCCTATCAAGGTTTTCAATTGTTCGTCAGTTTTACTTGCCGGTTTCTCAGGCGAAGTCAGATTTCAAATCAACCTGTAAGTCGTGGCACCACATACGGACAACAAAATGGAATGTTTCTTTTCAGCATCATCTACATCATTCGCCAGCAGATACTGTTCCCAACGTTCGATGTATTCATCCCAATCAGAATTTTCTAGATCAAACTCTTCAACTTTACTGTAGGTAGCCACATTTCATAAACAGTTAATTTCAGGAAACAGTTTAACAAGTGTTATCCCATCCTCGTCGCCAGGTGTTATGTTTTATCATTAAAACATAAAGTTCATTTCAGTTTCCAAACAATTTATTTGTTTCAAAAATGTCTGCGAACAAAAACTAACGCATGCTCCCGGTGACTTCATATAACACTCTCTTATTCCGGTTCCCCTAAACATTGTAAACTGTAACAATGTTAACCCTAACAACATTTAGATACAACAGTAACTGTTGCTGAGATTATAGAGGGGGGATTTAAACGGCATACAAAAAAGATTAAAAAATAAAACGTACAATAAAAATTTTAAAGTTTAAAGAAATGAAATTTTTTAAAATAAAGTTGTGGTTAGGATAATAAACGTATTTATCCAGTAACACAGTTAAGAGTGGAAATGTATATTAAACGTAATGTGAGCTGTGACAGGAAATGAAACAAGTTAACAAAGAATGTCTGCCTTGGCTTGCTGAATGTAGAACATGCTGTATATATTTAAATTTACTATTGTTATATCATGGATAAAAAACATGACTTTACTAATATCTATATCTGTGTATAACCGCACACACACACACACACACACACACACACACACACACACACACATACACACAGAGATATATATTAGTAAGGTCATGTTCTAAGCCATGACATAACATAGTAAATTCGGACTTCAGGCGGTGTTATCGCGATGTGAACTCGAATCCTCTAAAGAGTTAACTGAAAGTAATATAATGATGATGATGATGTATGCAAACAAAAGACCGAGTCGTTTAAAGATTTATGATATTTTATTCTATAAAGATAAAGTTGAAGAAAAACTAACTGAAAGAAATTCCATGTTGGTTTATCTGAAGTCAAAGTTCAGGAATCATTTTATGTCTTCAATATATTTCTGGAGTAAAGGTTCACAGATCCCAGAACATTTACCGTTGACTGATGAGCGAGCGAATGATGTTAGGTCAATCTTTGGCAAAATAATGAAAATACGATTTCTCGCTAGACTTCGACGGTGTCGGCCCGGGAAGTCGACAAATCTCTTTTGTTTAGGACCGGGACGTAGAATAATAAAAGTCCCAGGACGTAGACAATTCTAGTTGTTTGTAAGTTCTGAGCTGCAGTTACGAGGCGCCTCTTTTGTTAACAACGAGATGAGAACCCTGAAGTAGAATATTATGTGATTACTCTCCTGGATAGAATTTGTAAATAGGCTATCACTAACTGAGTATGTACCTGTGTGTTTTTGTTTATTGTTTATTTGCTCGTATTATGCTCTACCAATTTACTGTTTTGGGTTGTAAATTTATCTTTCTCTTATACTGAGCACGCACTTGTTCATTGGTTCTTTTAGGGTTTAATCTATATAAAGTTTTATATCAAAATGAAAAAACTATTTCACGTTTAACAGTATGCTAGCTGCACAAGTTAGAGTGACTTGTATCGACACATTAATAGGCGGACAACATTTGTATTACAACCAACACAAATTTCGAGTGAATAGAAAGTGTGGAGAGGAAATGCAGAGACTACGTTGTGACTGGACAACGTACTCCAGATGGCAGACCAGATACAGCACAACCACACATCGCTGTAATTTGTTAAGCTGTTGATGCGTTTAAGGTGAAAGTCATGGACCGAGCTAAAATGGAAACAACGCCAGTTCCTAAGATTTACACCGATGAGATTTCCAATCTAAGGAAAAACCATGATTTCTTTCCTAACGGTTTGTCAGCCGAGATTCCACATTTTAGTGCCATTAAGACGATACTATACCGACAGTGACACAAAACTCTACCCGACTACCCCAGACAAGACAGGATATCAATTTAGAAGGAGAGAGGACCCGCACCAAGGGAGGAGATCCTTTTCTACACAGAGTTGAAGGAGTAGACAATACTGATCTTCACAACTGACAAGAACTTGGAGTTGTTGTGTGATACTGATGTTGTATTATCAGATGGAACATTTATTTATTTATTTATTTATTTATTTATTTATTTATTTACTAGTACTGTAATACCCATAACGTAACCAGCGACATGAATCGGTAGAGCCTTTATGGTGGGTAACTTGACACATAGGATCGAACCTTCTTAGTGGACCCATTGTTGTGTGTGTGGGGTTTGTTGTTGGTTTGAGAGTGAGTGTGTGTGTGCGTGTGCATGTGTGTGTGTGTGTGTGTGTGTGTGTGTGTGTGTGCGTGTGTGTCATTAGAGGCATTGAAGATGAATTCCATTTTCATCAAAATGTTTATTTTATAATGATAATAGAGCATCATATTTAAAGAAATATTTGTATACAAGACCATCTACTTTTAACATAAACAATCTTGTGTCATCCAAAAAAAAAAAAAAAAAAAAAAAAAAAAAATTAAAGGAATCTTTATAAATATGTAATTTAATTTGTAACTACATAGATATAACAACTATATGTTTATATTTTTATTATCCTAATTCATACGTTTAATTTTTTATTCCTGTCTTTGTATACTAAAACCTAATACACAACTGTTTCTGTTTTATAACTGTAGTCATGTCTGTTTTGTGTTTATAGCCATGCTGACCTTGGCAAATAAATAAACTGAACAGGAAACTGAATTGTAGAAATAGTAGTAGTAGTAGCAATAGCTGCAGTACAGTATCGTCTCGTTGTTACTTTTTGACTGCGCACACCGTCAACCAGGTAAAACGTCAATTAATGAATCCCGGGACATTGGCAGATCCTCACTGGTACATTTCAGCTTGTCCCACTAAGTAGACACAATTTTAAGATCATTTACACAAGTTTTTGATTTCGCGGGCCATAATGACTTCGACGACTATCCATTAAATAAGGAAATGTATGTGAACAGTCTTTCCGTTAATTGAAAAGTCTTTTTGTTAATTGAAAAGATTGCATATGAGACGAGACCAAACGAAATGGAAATTGTTTCAGTCATGTTAACGGCTTAGTGAGAATTAAAAACATTGTCTTTATGTAATTTGTCCAGAGTTAACTAACAACTTGTTTACTACAGAGCTGGACCAAACAACGCTTTGACATCAAAGGTTATTGAGTGGAAGAAGAAGAAGGAGAATAGATAGATAGATAGATAGATATGGATATTTAATGTTCAAAAAATCATCTTTTAATTACATAAAGAAATTATTTGTAAAAAAATAACATCATGTAAAGGTTTTAATGGTTGAATACTTTAATATTTACAGATCTTTATAAAGCTGCCAACAACGTCGGAGACGAAATTGGGACTCATACCTGGCCAAGACAGAATTGTTAAAGTGTTGTTTTAGAGGTGGGCAATGACAGTGAGTGAATAAATTTTGTGGACATCACTTCTGTATCATTCCTTTTGTCTGCCATATTTGTGCTTCTGACGTTCTCCTTCTTGTCATTTTTACTGTGAATGACTCAGCTGTTGAATACAGTGGAGGTAAATATTCATATCTGATGCATGAACATTCTATAGTTTGGAAAAAACAAACATGGGTGCATATTGGTAAGTTTTCATTGATAGTTTTTGTATAACAATTTAGTATAGATATTGAGAAAACTGAGTATTATAACTTACTGAAACTATTCTGTATATTTTTCTTATTTATATAATACAATTTAGTGGTAGTGTTGAGAAAACTAAAAATATGCTTACTGAAACTATTTTGATGTTATCTATAATTTGCATTGTTAATATTACAATTTAGTGTTAGTATTGACAAAACTAAGAATATATCTTTCTGAAACTATTCTATACATTTTCATTGTTTATTTAACTTAATTTAGTATTAGTGTTAATAAATATGTAAATATAAATTGTTGAAACAATTTCTCATTGTTTGTTCTACTTAATTTAGTAAAATTATTCTTATGATATGTACATTTACATTGTTTATATAGAATAGGTTGATATTAGGGTTGACTAAGAATATAATTTATTAAGACTGTTTTGATAATTACTAGGTTTATGTAATTTAATAGTGCAGTTCAGAAAACATACTGTATATGCTTTGTGATAATGATTACATTTTTGCAGGTCAACCATTAGAGATTTAACGAGAGTTGTTTTAGAATTTATTTTAACAAGAGAGATGATTCTTCGTCAGGGAGTATGACAAATTTGTTTATATCTTTATCAATACCCTATACATCAATATAATGTTAACTATTTTTACTATTTCTAAACTAACACTTTTTTATTTACATTGATAATAAATATACAATTTAAAGAGGTTTAAGTACTGTCTGACAGCTAAAAGCAGCAAAAATAAAAAATAAATAAATAACTAAATAAAAACACACACTAATTATTGTTTCCTCATGACAGTTATTATTATTCTTATATTGGCTTTTTTTTGTTTTAATGTTGTAAAATAATGTTGAGGTCATCAGTCAGTGTATCTATGTGTAATTAGTTAACAGTATTAAACACATTTGTTAAAACATACATTGCTCTATTCAGTAATACTGTTCAGATAGACTACGAATTTGTTCTGTGTTTGAAACACTGCTATTACATCCAATAATTATATCTTATTCTCAGTATTTTGTAGGTAAAAACATTTTTAGAAATTATGCATTTGTGAATGATAAAAAAGTATTTGCTCTGTTTCACTTCAGGACAACTGACAGCAAACGTATCTCATTCTGGTTCTACTGAAATAAGCGGTAACACTATAAACCGTAAGTTAAAAACTGAAAGTTTTCTCTTCTCTACATGTTTAACAGATAACACAGTACTTAGTAGACATTAGTACTTTTGTCAGACATTGTGAACAACATAGAAACGTGCACATCAAGACATAGACACAATATATAAAAAAGAAAATTAGTATTTCAACCACTGCTATACATCCGACAGTGATATCTAATTCTCAGAATTTTTCAGCTAAAACGTTTTTAGAAATTATGCATTGAAGTTGTGAGTTATAAATAGGTATTTACTTTGTTTCGCTGTAGGACTGTATATTAATAAATGTACCTCTTGGTTTTATGATCTATGGTGAACTAGGACGGTATCCCCTTGGTATTTCTATAAAAGTAAGAATGACAACCTTTTGGAGGAACCTAATTTGCAAAACAAAAAAAAAAAAAAATATTTCCTCACAACTATATTATTTAATGCATGTTATCGATTCTCCTTGGAACAGATTTGTAAAATATATTTTAGATGATTGTGGTTTAACATATATTTGGATATATCTCAACTTTGATAATGTTAAATGGATACGAGAAACGATATCCAAAATATTACATGATCAATTTCAACAGTTTTGGAAAAATTCTAAATGAAACATCTCCAAAGGGTATTAATTATAAACATTTAAAAGATGAATTGAAATTATAAACTGTCTTACTTTGCTGTCTCAAAAGAATGCCAATGTCTTATGTAAATTTAGAACCTCGAAGGCTAAACTTCCTATTGAAACTGGACAATGGTCTAATATTCTAAGAGAAAACAGAAAATGTCATATCTGTAATCTTAACAAATCTGGAGATGAATATCACTATATATTTGAATGTAATGTATGTATTATTAAATGCGAGAAAGGGTATACCAGACAAATACATGAGACATCCAAATATAATTTCATATAGCTATATTTGTTAATAAGAACTATATGTGAGAGATTATGTCCTCCACGTTAAACTTCCACGCTTCTGCATTTTAATTTTGTTTCTATATATCTGTAATACATTCTTCTCTGTACTGCAACCCTACAATTTATGAGAATAAAATCATTGTAATTGTCATTGCCAGCAAACACAATTCATTCTGGTTCTACTGAAATAGGAAATAGGCATGAATCCGGTATGTTATAAACTGAAAGTTTTCTTTTCTCTACATGTTTAATAGATAACAGACTACTTAGTAGTCATTAGTATGTTCTCTCAGACACTGTGACGTGAACAATGTAGAAACGCGCAAATAAATACACGGACCAATACATATAAACATACATATCTGTAACTAGTCTTAGCACATACACAGAATACATACACACAACACATACACACATATATGCACACACATACATATGCATACATGCATTACACAGACACACAAATTTAGACACAGTGTATGTATATTAAACTGTATGCTGCCATGTTTCTACATATACACTAAAAATGTGTTTCAAACACTGGAACTACATTTAATAATTATATCTAATTGTCAGAATTTTGTATGTAAAAATATTTTTAGAAATTATGCATCGAAATTGTGAATTATAAAAATGTATTTAATCTGTTTCACTGCAGGACAACAGCCAGCAAACATATCTCATTCCAGATCTACACAAATAGGAAATATGTATTTACCCGGTAAGTTAAAAACTGAAAATGATCTCTACTCTATGTGTTTGATAGATAACAGAATACATAGTAGTCATTAGTACATTTCTGTCTCACACTGTGACTTGAACAACATAGAAGCATGAATATAAATACATAGACACAATACACATAAATATACATACCTGTACCTAGATGTAGCACATACACAGAACACATACATACATACATGCATGCAGAGGTTCATTACACATTCAGTAATTATTTCTAATTCTCAGTATTTTGTAGGTAAAAAGATTTTCAGAAATTATGCATTGAAATTGTGAATTATAAAAATGTATTTGCTCTGTTTCACTACAGGACAAGAGTCAGGAAACATATCTCATTCCGGATCTGCTCAAATAGGAAATAACTATGTATCCGGTAAGTTAAAAACTGAAAATTTTCTTTTCTCTACATGTTTGATAGATAACAGAATACCTAGTAGGCATTAGTACTTTTCTGTTTCACACTGTGACCTGAACAAGCTGCACGTGTGATTCACTGTGGCTAAAGGAGACGAGTGCAGATTGTTATACATGAAAATATTTAGAATCCTGATGTAATATCTTTTCCACTACATCATGTACAGATCTTGAAATTGACTAAGTTGTAACAATTTCCAATACTGATGTCACCATTTCATCACAAGAAACACATTTGTTAAAAATCCCTTAGAAAGTTATAAGTAGCCTGCAACAGAATACCCAACCAATAACTTGCTGAAACACTGAGAAATTTTATATCATAGAATTGAAAAACATTCTTATGTTGATTACAGCAGGTCAGAAATATGAAAATGTTTGTGTCCAGATGCTAAAAGGCATGGTCTGTGGCAGATTAAAAACAGCCTGTTGATGAAAGAATGTTTGCAAAAATAATAATGTGTACTTTTCTCAGTTGCCTTATAAAATAGTCGATGAAGGAATAAAATGTCTAGGTAATAACTTATTATTTAAGAATACATCTATTGAAATTAATTGATATCTTCAAATATTGATGCTGATATAATTCAGTCTATTCGGGAAGCTGCAAAAAGTGTAGAATAATTATGATAAGTCATTGGTTAAAAATATTTTCAATGTTTAGTCTACATTAATAAGGTAATAGTTTGATTTCTATCTACTGATTTAGTATAATTATAACCTAATACTGAGCTGTAGTTTAAAATAACTAAATTTGATATTCCTTTTTACAGTTATATTTATTAGTTGATTTGGTTCTTGTGTTTTGGTTATTGTCGTAGTTTTATTTTTGGAATGTATTTTTTAAATCTTTAATAGGGAGTATCATCTCTTTGAATATCATTTTTTATTATTTATTTTTTTGGCAGATTCAAATTATTTTATTGTTTAATTTCTTGTTTGCTTTATAACAAATTATTTGTTAAATTACTTTACTGCTATGAATAAAGAAATAATACGATATATCAGCTGATTTGGTAAATGTTTGAGAAGGAAAAGTTTATTATTAATATACAGTTTCTGTTGTCACATTCTAAAATAAAAACAAGCTCACTGGTTAAGATCATCGTCACATGATCTAGACATGTACCTCATTCAAATATTTAACATGAGTTTTGTCACGTAGACACGAATTAGTAAAGAACACACTTTATTGTTACAAGTGTTTATTACTGAAAACAAAATTTGGCCCGTCTTAAAAACAAATGTTTTAATTCACAGTTTTAGGACTGAACTACGATTGTGACTATTCCATTTTTATTTCTTTTTATTTTCAAATACTTTGTGTATCATTGTCTTATTTACATATTTCAAAAATGATATCATATTATCGGTGTTCCGAACATGATGATGATGATGATAATAATAATAATAATAAAATATATATATTTCATTTCATGAATTTGACGTTCTCTTAGTTGCAAGTCTACTTCAGTGTTAAATAGTAATACTTTTATGTAACGGCTTGTGTGCGTGCGTGCGTGTGTGTGTATTAATTAATCTGGTTTCTTTTGGAGGCTATGATTAAATGTGAGAAAATGTTCACAATGTTTTGTTTGACTAAATTTACGAGACAAGCGGCAGATACATTTTTCAGTAATGTTTCGTTTCCTTCAGTTTATGTTCCTATTCTTTATTATAAAACAGATATCAACACTGTTTACGGAACTTTCGTGGAGCTAACTGTTCAGTTATTAAAGAAAATTCACCTATTTTCATTATTATGTTCTTGTTGTTTTCCTTATATTTTGTTGTTTCTGTAAGTCTTTGTTCCCTCTCTCTGCATTCTATAAGCACATGACTTTTAATGTGTATACAGTTACATATGTGTCCAGTAAACAGGACAAGGTGGTGCAAAGTCTGTGCATGTCTGATACAAATAATTTTATTGCATCAATCATTTCAGACTATACTTAATCACTCACTGTGTGTGTGTGTGTGTGTGTGCGTCTGTATGTGTGTGTGTGTGTGTGTAATCTTTTTTCATCTCATTACAATAATTTTTGACTGAGGGTCTGTCAACAAATAATATTATTTATATTTAAAAGGTAAAAGGTGTTGAAAAGAGTTAACAACAGATGTTAATTTCTTAAATGCTGTGATACAAAGTCTAGCAGTCAGTGTCTATCACTAAACAAGAGCAGAGAAAAGAGATGTTACACTTTCTATTACAACAGACAACAAAAACAGTTCTGTTTTACATCTAGCAGCTTTTTGTGGAGCTTTGTTTGAAAAACGTGTTGATGTAAATATTATTAACTGCGATGGTTAAACTCCTCTTGATAAAGTTTGAATAATAGTTAATTTATTTTTTTATTAAAAACTATTTCGAGGAATGTATTGGACTTTAAATTACATTGAATGGTTATTGTGTATAAGTATTGTTTCTTTTGCTTCTAATGATGTTGATTTCATTCTAAACACGATATTATTATCTATTATAATCGTTGGTGTAGTTCAACCCGCTGTCCTGCTCTGTTGCTTTCTGACTTCGTATTGAAACCAGTTTTGAGAAACGTGATATATTAGAACATTCAGTGACGTCACAGAGTCACAATAGCAACACACTGTATTGAAATAAACGGGTGACCTAGAACGAACTGCAGTTAGAAGTACACAGACAAGTTAAACATGAGATATCTGCTTGTTAGTCTTGTGACATTTCTTCAAGTCTTGTGTAGCGTAGTTAAATATCTGCATTTATCCATCAGCTAATTTGGTTTCAGGTGTTTCTGTGTAGTTCTGTATACGTGAGTGTTTGTGTGTGTGTTCGTCTGTGTGCGTGTTCGTGTGTTTGTCTGTCTCTTTATGTTTGTGTGTGTTTGTATACGTTTTTGTTTGTGTGTGTGTTCTGTGTGCGTGTTTGTGTGTCTGTCTCTGTATGTTTGTGTGTCTGAATGTGTATGTGTCTGTCTGTTTGCCTTTGTGTCTCTGTGTTTATGGCTGTGTGTGTGTGTGTCTGTGTGTTTGTGTGTTTTTATGGTGTGGGTGTGTTTATGTGTACCTCTAAATACTATTAAGTTATTGCGAGGCTCGATGACAGTAATCCTGTCTCCTCCCACTTTCCATCAAGTTAAGAAAAATAAAAGTTTCTGCATCCCAAGACGACTCCACTTTGTAGAAAATTAGACCAGTCAGTCTCATTACGCGATGACGTCATGATTTCAGCTAGGATGTGCTACAGTCGTTAAATGTTTTGTAATTGTTCCTGTCAAACTTTGTTTTGTGTAATGAAAAGTCGCTCTAAAGAAAGAAATAATAACATAAATCTTAGTAATAATAATAATAATGAAAAGGATGATGACAACAATATTTGTGTGTGTGTTATTTTAAGCTATATTTAAGCTTACTATAAGCAAATGATATATAGCTGGCCCCTGTATACTGGGTCATATCTTTTCGATCACGTATACAAACCAGTTTGACAAATGTTATTCTTAGAACTTATGTAAAACGTGTTTACACTGTCACCAAGCAACCACACTACGTGCAAACCAGTCACGTGTCGTCTTACAAAAACACCTTTGTGTTTAAGTGGACGATTCACAGAGTGAGCAGACGGTGTAGAATTTGTGACAGTTCGTTAATTGTAAAGATTCCAATTTTATTTCGATTTCAACTACAGGTAGGCAAACCTTTTACTACACTGCTATTACTTCACTGTTGATTGTCTGCTTATTTCATTTGTTTTACAAACTTAATTATGTTATTTTAGTTTAGTTTATTTACTTCTGGTTTTTTTGTTATTTTTGCGGCGAACACGGAATGTAACATCAGAGACTTGGCTCACTTTTGCGTTTTCATTTTAAAATAATATATCAACAATTATCTGCTAATAAAACTGCATTATAAATAAATAAATAAATAAGGATTTATTTTTATATTATATTTTTCATCGAATAATAAGTCGAAATATATCTTTGTGTAAACAAAAATATAATTAATACATAATAATAATAATAAAATAATAATAATAATAATAAATAAACAAATAAATAAATAAGCAGCATCTACGAATATGTTGTTCAGTTATAAAGCAGTACAAAGATGAATAAATATCTACGGAATATCTGCTTTAAACAATAGAAAGGAATTGACTTGTTTCGTCAAATGATAATGCTGATGTATGGTTTGAATTTTATTTTTTATTTGTTTCTTTGTTATTGTTTTTCTTTTTTTCTTTTCTTTTCTTTTCTTTCTTTCTTTTTTTTTTTTTTTGTTTTTGGTCGCTTAATATGGAATTTGTGTTTTGACTAGGTCATGAAACATTCGCATTGTTAAATATTTCGACTTCATTAAATGAAAATTTAATTATTTGTTTAATTACATCTCTACGATAAATTAAATCAATTGATAAATAGTTCGATACAAATCATTTTGTAAATGTTTATTAAAACTTAATAATAAAATCAACAAGGTCTGTGTTACTCTCCGGTGAGATCATTGTCACGTGATCTAAACATTTTGAAATACTTAACATGAGATTTGTCACGTAGACACCACTATATAATAATAATAATAATAATAATAAAAATAATCATAATAATAATAATAATAATAATAATAATAATAATAATAATAATAATAATAATAATAAAAAAATAAATAAATAAATCATTCAGTGTAGAATTTTTAAACTGGAAATGTTTTTGTCTTTGAAATAATTACAGTTTATTATGTGTGTATTTTATGTGATATTTACATACTTTTAAATGATATCGTACAAAAAAATTGTTCTGAGTATGTGAATAATAATAATAAATGTATATTTTCTCCACTTTATCCTTCTTCTTCTTCTTCTTCTTCTTCTTCTTCTTATTATTAGTATAAACTGGATTTTGTGATACTGGTGCACACAGTGTAACGTTTTCAATCTCCGTCAGTTCTGAAATAAATAAAAACTACTACTGCTGCTAACAACAAGAACAACACAGTAAATAATAATAATAATAATAATAATAATAATAATAATAATAAGTAAAAGATAGACGCAGATATTGTTTGTGTTCAGAATGTGTACTAAATGTGTTTTTTGTAATCATTTATTTCCTATTTATTAATTATTATTATTATTATTATTATTATTATTATTATTATTATTACAAATACTATTTACAATATTGACGAGCCATTAAAATCTTTTTCTTTTTTTTTTGCCCCAGTATCTACATTTTGAAATTTAAGGTGGGGGGAAGCCTGCCCTAGGCAAGTTGAAAACTGCACTTTTCCCGGCTCGGCACAGATAAAGTTTTATTCAAAGGAGCGTGCAATATGCATCACAATAATTAGTGGCAATTCCACTTTCTAATGCATACTTTGTTTTTGTTCGGATTAAAGTTTGTGATTCTTAATTAGTTTTTGAAGAATTATGTACTTTCACGTGACTTTCTTTTGTATCTGTCGGAAATACACATAGTTTCGTTCCTGCTCTCCGGCGTTACCCCCTTTCGCGTTAAAAAAGGCTAAAATTAATCTCGTTTGAAAGAGCGTAGACTTCACTTCAAAATGATGTGTTCCTCTCATAAATCGAACAAAACTTTGATTTGAAATTTTAAAAGCCAGGTTTCCGAACTGAAAATGTTCTTTGTTTCCACAAAAAATTCCAGATCAAGCATAATTCCCGAAAAGAGCGATCTCGGCGTTTTATATAAAAACAAAATAATAAAAAAAAATAAAAATCACGGAGTTTTTTTCCGACGATATCACGGCGAAAATGCGGGAAACCTTAAAAGCGGCCAATTGTTGTTCAGGAGTGAACTTTGACATCGATCAGTGTTCTCACTAAGCAAATGTATGGGAATGGGTTGTGAAGCAAAGTATAAGAGATTACCTTAAAAATAATATAATGAAGCGTTACTTGTTTTATTTTTTATTATTATTGTTTTTATCTCCTCTTGTTAAAATATTGATAGTTTTTGTTCGAGGATGTTGATGTTAGCGATTTCAAGGCAGGTAATTTGTGATCGTTGTGTTGACAATTTTAATCAGTTTCGGTTTGACTTTAACATTAGTTTGTTTTGGGCGTATATTTCAATTCATTCTACTCAGTAATTGTATATATTTTCATCAATTTGTCAAGACAACGAGGTAATAAATACAGTGCACCCGAAATAAATCTTCCCCATGATCACAAGAGATTTGCGTCTTAGTGAAGTGATTAACAGTTATTTATTGATAATTGTAATTTGATAGCAGGAGAAGAAATAAATATTAATATGAAAGCTTTCAATATAAAATGTATGAGTTAAGCTTTTTGTTTGGTTCCAGTGTCGTATTCAGTTTGGCAATAATTAATGTTAAGCCTGATGTTAGATGCGATATATAAATAAATACATAAATAAATAAGAAAGAAAGAAAGAAAGAGGGAAGCAAGGAAAGAAATAGACAGAACTTAAATTACTTAATCATTTATAGATTAGATGACAAAAATACTAAAGTATAAGACAAAAACTAAAATAAATAAATAAATCAATCAATTTAAAAAAAGTCAAATAATGAAATATGAAATGTAGAGTTGGATGAAAGGTTATGAAATAAAATTGTGAGTTAGTGTATTTTACTAGTACCGTGTTCGAGAGGGGTGAATGAAGATTAAACTCAGAGTGATAAATAAAATTAAATAATTAAATAAACGATGTCTGCCCTCACTTCTAAGACACGAAAATAAAGTAGTCTTCTTTCCTGAATGAAGAACGTAACTCTTAATACCAATAATTATATATAAGAATCTGTGTGTGAGTGTCTGTCTGTGTGTTATTTTAAGCTATCTGTAAGCTTACTATAAGAAAATGATATGCTACTAGCTCCTGAATACTGCTCATATATCTTTGTGCAAGAATACACAGGAGTTTGACAAGTGTATTATACTTAGAACTGATACAAAACGTATTTACACTGTCACCAAGCAACCAGAGTAACGTACTACGTGCAAAGTTGTGACATGTCGTTTTACAAAAATATCACGTGTAGTGTCTAAGCAGACGATTTACAGAGCGTGGAGTTTGTGTCAGTTTGTTAGTTGACAAGATTCGAGTTTTACTTCGATTTGTATTAGAAGTAGGCAAACTTAAAATATACTGTTTTTAGTAGTGACTGTTGACTGTTTATTTAATAATTTTAAATTTATAAATTGTTGACAGTGATCCCGGCTTTCGTTTCAGTTTTCATTTAAAAATAATTATGAACTAATAAAATTATATTTCTTTTTTTCTTTCTTCCTTTTTTTCTTTTTTTTAGTTGATTTATAAAGCAATAAATATACGACCAAAAAGTGTATTATCATCATCCCATTATATTTAATTTTGCGCTGTATTAACTTGTCGAAGGTTTAGAAACGGACAAAGATGGCACCAGTAACGGTTTAAATTATCGAAAGAGGAATAAAATATCTAGGCAATAACTGATTGTTTAAAAGTACAAAACTGAAATCAGTTGGTTTTGTCAAGTATTGATACTAATGTAAATCAATCTTTTCAAGAAGTTTCAAAAATATATTTTTTTCTCTTGGTCTTCTTTCCGTCTCTCTGCATTCTATAAGTAATGTGTATCTTGTTACATATAAATCCAGTAAAGATGATAAAGTAATACAAGGTCTGTGAGAGAAAACACAAAACAAAATTAAATTTGCTTGGAAACTAGTTTACTATCCAGACGGTAAAAGTCATGCACCTCCATAAATGATGTTCACACATATAGTAGAAGCATCACACATTTTTGACAGTGATGGCGCATGCTGTTAACCAGACGTTGGAAATAATGTTGAGGAATCGCTTGTCCTGGAACCAAGCTCCTGGTCCAATCCGCTGCAGAAGTGGAATTACAAAAGCTTGAACAATCTCGTTCAGATAACGCTGACCAGTCAAATATTCAATAATGATGTACACTTACTCCTCCAAAATGGCAGCACATATTTTTTCTTGAAGACGGTAAACACAAATAATGTGTGTGAATAATGTATCTGCCAGTTGTCCACGGTTCCATCAGATATCACGTCCGCACCAATCAAGATGAGCCATTCTGCGACGGACAAGTGGCTGTGGTCGGACATTGCAAATCTCGGTCTCGCAGACGACTCCTAATGGTCCCGTCAGACACAGTGTTGCCTGTAGCAGCTCTGAGTTGATCACAAATTCTACGTGCGGGAACAGAATGCTGTCGCAACCCTTTTATCATCAGGAAACGGTATTCTCGTTTTGTTGTTGATCGTAGTCGTCCACAGTCTTTCGATAAACACTTTGGTTTACATTTAGACAGTGAGCCACAGATCTTTGAGTGTGTCTTTCTTGTAGCCAGCCAATGACTCTTCTCCTGCCTTGCAAACTGAATTGTTGTCGAACCATCTTCAAATTTAAAGTGATGATGAAAGCAAAATGCTGATCCCGTTTAGAACTAAAATTTGTCTGCACTGAATCACACTCATGCTAAGCACGTGCAAATAGATCAAGAGCTGTCACACTGCGTGTAACAAGGCACGTTGTCAGCTGAGTCTGACCATATTTTTGGTTCACATCCACGAAAATAAAATCTGGGTGAATTTAAAAGCTTTCAAAAGATTATGGGAACGATTGAATTCCCCTTAATAATGCAATGTCTTTAGTCCAAAGGTAGTCTTAGAAAAATATCACGTGACGTGTCTAAACAAACGATTCACAGAGCGAGCAGACGGCGTAGAATTTGTGTCAATTCGTTAGCTGACAAGATTCGAGTTTCACTTCGATTTCAAATACAGGTAGGCAAACCTTACACTATATTCCGGTCCGACATCCGAAACTTGGCTTTCGTTTCAGTTTTCATTTAAAAGCTATTATGAACTAATAATATTATAATATATTTTTTGCATTGTTGTATTTGTTGGTAACTGCTAATGCCCGCATTGGTAACACAGGAAAACATTAAATATCCAAACAAACGGTATATTTTAAGTAGGTATGCAGGAAGTAGGCCTGACTCTGTGACCGGTTTTGTTCTGCCTTGCGCATCAGTCGCTGCCTTTTTGTTGTATTAATCGGCCGTAGTTTTAGGAAGATGGTATCTGTAAGGGATCAATCATCTCATAAAACCAGTCGATAGAGGAATAAATGTCCACGGAATAACTCATTATTTAATAATACAAAATTAATATTAATTGATTTCGTCAAATATTGATGCTGATGAAAATCAGTTTATTCAAGAAGTTACCAAAAATGTAGACATTGATTGAAACTATTTTCAATAGAGAACGTTTAGTCATTTTTAATAACAAAAATCAATTCCATGTGCATTGACTTGGTATAATTATAATTTAATATTGAACTCTAAGGTGAAATGATTAAGGATATTCCTTTCTAAATAATAATAATAATAATAATAATAATGATGATGATGATGATGATGATAACAATAATAACAATAATAATAAAATAATAATAGTAATAATAAAGTAATAAATAAATAAGTAAATAATGAAATAAAAACAGTTGACTAAACAAAGGAAAAACAGATTGTGATAACAGTAAGTCTCTCTCTCTCTCTCTCTATATATATATATAAAAATTTAGTTTTTTTAATTTGAAATTTTAATATGGAGTTTTTTCTCATTAAAATTATTTTTGACATACCAGGTTATATAAGATTCACAATAGCCATGTTCTAAATTTCTCAACATTATTAAACGAAAATTAATTATTTATTAAATTACATCCCTAAGATAAATTAAATCAAAAGATAAATACTAAAATACAATTTTGTAAATATTTGTGAGTGAAATGTTTATTATTAATGTTGTCGCTGTCGTTAATTTTTGAAGTGGACAAGTTTGAACTTGTTAATCACGATTTCCGGTGATTGAACAGAACCACGTGATTTAAAATGGAGAAATTATTGCATCCGAAAAAGAAAGGTAAAGAAATTTGTAATGCACTTTATGTATTTTATATATATATATATATATTTTATATATTTTAATCCCGATAAACATTGAAATTACTTTGATTCTTTATAATAATTTAATTTTTACTGAATGAAACTACTATTAAGTACTATTGATGATCATAAATTATTGTGAACACTGCAGAATAATTTTTAAAAGCATGAAACTTTTTTAACCTCTTAAACAATGTTGTTGTTATTATTATTATTATTATTACTGTATAATATCACTTTTTTCAGTAAGTCCAATCCCCTAAACAGTTAATCGTTGAATACTTACACTGTAATATATATATTTTTTTATACAGATATAAGAGGAAATGTGTCTGTAGATTAATATGAAATCATGAAGTGATCAAGATTTGGAATCAAGCATGTAGCAGATGACTGAAAGCTGAAAGGTACGAATTCGCAATGTGTGTTTATACAAGCAGACACAGTGAAGGAAAAATGATCATGTACAAGATGTGACAGCATCATCCTGATTTGAGGTATTGTTCACTATTTTATAATTATGTTTTATGTCCAGAAATGAAAAGTTTACCAGCTTCATATGTTGTATTAAATAAGTAACTAAAAACAGTTACATATGAGCAGTTAGAGTTAAAAGTGTGGTCCACTGAAGAACACGATGTTAAGTTCTGTAGGAGTTTAAACTGAACACAAAAAAGTGACACCTGCTTTAAATTCATTGTAATACTTGTCTGGAAAATGCTGAGTGATTAATAACACAAGTGATACAGCGACATTACAGGAAACTGAGTTGTGAAAGAACCCACAGGCAACAACGAAATGTAAAAGTTGTGTCAAACTATTGTTATCAAAGTATTTTTATCACCAGTCCCATCTAACATTGAAAATATAATCTCAAAGGTATTCAACTGCAGAGTTCATAAAATAGTTTAAGAAACCTGATTCAGAGAGAAAATGTTACTTTGAGTCTCTAGATTACATCTGTAGTTAAAGGGTTCAGTGACAAGTAAACATTCAACTGCCTCCAGCATCTGACTCGTCTCTCCAGTTAAATGTTGGATTTGTAAAATAATCAGTTGCTGTCATTTCCAGTCCTAAGTTGATTCCACTTCCTTTGTTTATATAAAATGTTTTGATGATACCCAAATGTGCTCCAATAAATAAAAAAATAGACTCCTGACTGGCCAGAGCAGAATTGTTAAAGCCTTGTTTTACAGGTGGACTGTTAGTTGATGAAATTACTAATGACAGTGAGTGTAGTCAAGCTGATACCAAATACATTTGCTGGACATCACTTCTGTATCATTCCTTTTGTCTGCCATCTTTGTGCGTCTGACGTTCTCCTTCTTGTCATTTTTACTGTGAATGGCTCAGCTGTTGAATACAGTGGAGGTAAATATTCATATCTCATGCACGAACATTCTGCAGTTTGGAAAAATTATGCACACAAATTCGTAAGGCTTCACTTATAGTTTCCGTAAAACTTAATTTAGTACTGATATTGAGAAAACTGAGCATATAACTTAGTAAAATTATTCTGATATTATCTATACAATTTTATTGTTTATATTACAATTTAGTGTGAATATTGAGAAAACTAAGAATATGTTTTACTGAAACTATTCTGATATTATCTTCTCATTTTCATTGTTTATTCAACTTAATTTAGTATTATTAATGAAAAATGTTTCAATATAAGTTACTGAAACTATTTTTATATTGTTTATTTACTTAAATGAGTAAAAGTATTATTATGATATGGGAATTTACATTGTTTATAGAGCATAGTTTGATATTAGGATTAATAAAACTAAGAACATAACCAAGTAAAACTATTTTTATAATTATTAGATTTACATAATTTAATAGTGCAGTTCAGAAAACATACTATAAAGGCTTTGTGATAATGATTATATTTTGCAAGTCGACCATCAAGACTTATACGAGAGGAGATTTTTCCTAACAGAGGTGTTTTTCTGTCAGAGAGTATGACAAAATTGTTTATATCTTTATCAGTGCAGTATACCTCAGTTTAGTGTTTACTTTTTGATAAGAAATTCTAAATGGACAAAATTATTATTTGTGTGTAAAAATGTAGCTTTTCAATTTATTGTTTACTTTTTATTATCATTTGTAAATTGACTGATACTGATAATAAATTAACAATTCAAACGGCTTTATATACAGTCTGACTGACGAAAACATCAAAAAGGAAAATAAAAAGATAAACGATGAGAAAAATATAAACATTTACACACTAATTACTCCCGACTATTATAATTATTGTGTTGACATTATTTACTGTAATACTGAGGTCATATGTCACATCTAGGCATAATTAGTTAACAATATTGAGCACACTGTATACAGCAATACTATTTAGACAAATTGTATTCCACTGTATTCTGCCAAATCTCTACATACAGATAAAAACATTTTTTTTTTTTGTGTGTTTCAGACACTACTACTATGTTTAATAATTATGTCTAATTCTCAGGATTTTGCAGGTAAACACATTT
This sequence comes from Chrysomallon squamiferum, assembly GCA_012295275.1. Classification (NCBI taxonomy): domain Eukaryota; kingdom Metazoa; phylum Mollusca; class Gastropoda; order Neomphalida; family Peltospiridae; genus Chrysomallon; species Chrysomallon squamiferum. The sequence goes on from CM022678.1 coordinate 1,162,617, forward strand.
TTGGAAATTATGTATTGAAATTATGATTTATAAAAAAAAATTCATTGAAGGACAACAGCTTGCAGACATATCTCATTCTGGTTCTACTCAATTAGGAAATAACTATGTATCTGATAAGTTTAATAGATAACAGAATACACAGTAGTCATTAGTAGTACTTTTCTGTTAGACATTGTGACCCGAACAACATAGAAACATGCACAATATACAATGTATATTTATCTGTACCTACATTTAGCACATACACAAAACACGCACATATACACACATATACATGCAGACACACAAACACAAATATGTTCAGACAGTCACAGTGTATGTGTGTTAAACTGAATGTTGTTATATCTCTACACATAGATTATAAATCTGCTACTATATTTAATAATTATATATAATTCTCAGAATTTTGTAGGTAAAAACATTTTTAGAAATTATGCATTGAAACTGTGAATTATAAAAATGTATTTACTCTGTTTCACAGCAGGACATCAGACAACACACATATCTCATTCTGGTTCTACTGAAATAAGCCATAACACTATAAACAGTAAGTTAAAAACTGAAGTTTTCTCTTCGCTACATTTTAACAGATAACACAATACAGAGTAGTCATTAGTACTTTTGTCAGACATTGTAACGTGAACAACACAGAAACATGCACATAAATTCATAGACAAAATGCATACATACCTGTACTTACATTTAGCACACACACAAAATATCTACATGCAGACATGGAACAAACAGACACACACACAAATATATTCAGAAGCAGACACACACACAAATATATTCAGACACAGTGTATGTATGTTCAACTGCATGTTGTCATATCTCTATATCTATTTAATAATTATATCTAATTCTAAGAATTTTGCAGGTAAAATCATTTTTAGAAATTATCCATTGAAGGTGTGAATTATGAAAATGTATTTTCTCTGTTTCACTGCAGTACAGCAGCAAGGAAATTCTAGTACTGTTCAAATAGGAAATAACTATGGATGCGGTAAGTTAAAACTGAAAGTTTTCTCTTCTCTACATGTTTAATACATAACAGAATACACATCACAGTAGTCATTTTCAGAGACACAGTGTATGTATGTTAAAGTGTATACTGTCATATCTCTACGTTAACACAAAAACATTTTTTATTTTTTTGTATTTCAAACACTGCTATATCTAATTCTCAACATTTTGCAGGTAAAATATTTTTAGAAATTGTGAATTATAAAAAAGTATTTTCTCTGTTTCACTGAACGACAAGAGTCAGCAAACGTATCTCATTCTGGTTCTACTCTAATAAGCGGTAACACTATAAACCGTAAGTTAAAAACTAAAAGTTCAATAGATAACAAAATAGATAATAGATGTTTAATAGGCAACAAATACATAGTAGTCATTAGTACTTTTCTATCAGACACTGTGATCTGAACAATATAGAAACATGCCCATAAATATATAGACACAATATATATATATATATATAAACGTACACACTGTACTTACACTTAGCACATACACAGAACGTGTACATACAAACACACACATGTAGATACAGACATGGATTGCAAAGACAGAGACACAGACAGAGACACAGTGTATGTACGTTAATCTGTATGCTGCCATATCTCTGTTTCTCTGCAGGACTAATGCCAGGTAACATATCTCATTCTGGTTCTAATGAAATAAGAGTTATTGATGTCACCAGGTCGTAGCAAGAAACACATTTTAAAAAATTCCTTAAAAATCATAAGCCTGCAGCAGTGTACTCGACCAACCAACAACTTGTTGAAACATTCAAGAATTTTATATTATAGAATTAAAAAAAAAGTGTTCTTATGCTGATTACAGCAGGTCAGAAATATGAAAACAGATGCTAAAAGGCATGGTCAAAGACGGATTCAAAACAACCTGCAGAAGAAATACTTGGTAGAAGTATCAGTGTTACTAACAGATTGATGCACATTATTTCACATGTTTCTCAGTTACACCTTTTTATTACAATCTCATTACGTCCATGTACGTTGAGATGGTAATGTTTGTCTTTATGTATACATACAGACAGACAGACAGACAGATATATATTTGTTAACTTGATGGAGGTTTTGTCCTGGTTTGGCACTTGTGATCCTACTGGAAGTGAAGTTCACAAGTACAACCTAATTAACAGACAAGCTGACATCACCGAGCTCACTCAGTAACTGTTTAGAAGTCATTTTACTGCAGTGCTGACCTAGCAATTACATAATTAACTTTTACCATGAAAAAACTAGTTATTTTTCATTTAATCTAACAGACACTAAAAGTCTTGACATCCATTAATGTTGCCCAGAATACAAAACCCACTTGTCATATGTAATCTATCTCCACCAGTAATTAATACATTATCCAAAGATGCTCTGATCTGCTATTCTCTGCTGTTAGGATTTTTTTTTTCAAATTTGTTTCTAGTCAGTGCTTAAAAAATCGTCATTTTCCTTATCTTATGTGAATATGCATGTTTTAGCATTTTGAATTACAATCTACATACTGATGTAGTAATGTTTTATTTTTGTTAATTTAATTTATTATTTTTTTATTATTTTGTTTTTAATTTATATTTTTTCTCCAAGGTCATTTATTCATACTCAGGTCATACTATCGTTTAGCAGTGGCTAGTGACTTAAGCAAAAACATGCGCATTTAAACAAAAACACACATACACACACACACACACTATTAATACTGTATGCCCTAAATTCTCAAACAAACATTTTTAGAAATAATGCTTATAGGCTGTGAATTTAAATAATATTTTTATACGTTTGCTGCAATACAACAATTGGTAAAACATATAATGTAAATATGTGCAGAGGTAAAAATCAGTAACAGAAATATTGTATCAGGAGATGACGCTGTGGAAAACAGTAAGTTAAAAACTGAAACATATTTAATACATAACAGATCTACATGTCACATTAATCATCAGTATTTTACCATCAAACACTATGACCAACACATGTCAACACAGACATAATTCATACATACATATGTACATGTCTACCGACTACAAAGGGTGCATAAATTGCGAGAACAATCGTTTAATTCACGTGAAGGTGCTCAAAACCGTCCTTGCGTAACTCATTTTCCGTTCGTCCAAACTGTGTGCTATGCTGAAAGATAGTTTGCTCATGGTTGAAATTAAACTGCCATTCACCACATCAACACCATTGGCCTCTGAGTGACATTCTTTGGTGTTCAGTCTTTCTGCATTGCTACTTGAACAATGTCGTTGCTGCAGAGGTTACCGTAATAAAACCAAAACCTTGTTAACTAAGAAACTATAATTTTGAAATCAACATTAATATTTATAATACAAGTAATGCAATTTTTTTTTCTTTGAGTGAATGGAGTAGAAGAAATGAAAAGTTATTTTAATTGTTTTTACCTGTTTGGAAATAGCAGCCACTTCTGTTGGTGCAAGGCTGGAAATCGAGGCATTTGTCTCATTTCTTCGGTATTTAATTGAACAATGTCAAAAATGACTAATTATTCCCTTCAAATTATCAAAGCAACATTAATTATCTATAACACTCTCCTGCTTTTAGCTATAACTTTAAATAAATTACACTTTATTATATAAACAAAATAATATAACGATAATAATTTATTCCAGTCATAATCCTTAGTTTATATTTATTACTTCTAATTTATAAAATAAAATACATATTCTTTAAAAAAAGAGATTTATGGAAAAGAAAATGATTATGCAAATAATGTTTGGATAATCCATTAACGGGTTAAATAAAATTTAGACACACACATACACAGGCACTTAAAAACATACAGACAACTAAACAGACAGACATTAACAGGCATAGCATAAGTTCTGACTGAAATTTTCTTCTTAAACTCTTAATATAACTCAACATGAATTAAACATGACTATATGCCTGTCATTATTATCACCTGTAAATATTAAATATACTGCAAATTATATGTCACAATAAATCGTGAATATATGGGGGATATTAAAGATGTTTTAACTAGCACATCCCAAGATGTATTGTAGCAGTATCAGATTTTTCACTTTTTCCAGAACACAGGAAGTAGAACGTAACAGCTACGGGTGGGTTCAGACAATTTATTCGATGTCACACAAAAATGAAGACAAGGAAAAACACCCTACGAGAACAATAAAACAATAAATATCACATCATAGAGTACATATAACATCAAGTTATAGAATAATTTATGTATATATATATAACATTTATATCACAATTTAAGCAAATGTATATCTATAATACTATTCATCTCATCATAAAATAATGTAAATTGAATTATCTTGCTTTAAATCCTGAGTATTTAATGCCAAACTATAAAAGCATTTGATAACATAAAGCAAATACATGTAATAAATACACTTGATTAACACGACAAATACAACTAGTCATATACCACAGTTATACATGACAAACTGATATTTGACAAACATAATACATAAAAACTCATACCAGGTAGATGACACCTGGGTGTAAGAAACTGGATTCTCCAGCACACTGAACGAGAACAGGACAATCTACAAATCAAATACAAGACATATAAAAGAAACTACCGACAATTACACAATTAACACATCACATATCGCCAACCACGATGCACCAAAACATGTCCACACACACATAAAAAATACACATACAAAATACATATACACAATTGACATTTCATTCAGATTGTATGTTTTCTTTAAGCCAGCTATCTTGAACAAATGTTTATTCAATGTAATTTAATCCATATCTCCAATATAAATAATAATTACTTTATATATTCATAAAGTAATTAAACAAGTACTTTCTAATGGTGTTAAATAACAATGCATGTATACAAAACATACATATATTAAATAAAACAAAATACAGACTAACCTTTCAGATAATATCCACTTTCAAATAATAAATTCAGTTCCACCTTTAAAAATGAAATCTGGCCTGACAGTATGATCTTAGCAGGAGAAATAAACCTGAACACTTGAGCCAAGTTGTTTATTCCCTGATGGGCTTGGGAGAGGAGTTTGGGAACAATAGTTAACACGCAAGGCAAGTAACGTGTGTTAGTACAGTGTAAGCTGAATGAAACAATCACCACAATGACAAGTTACCAGCCTATTGTTTGGCATAACCTGGCTAGGGATAAAATAAAACTTTAGTTACACAATAAGCTGACAGGAGGCAAGCTGTAAATAAAACCTTACATTAATGACAAAGCCTGCTAAGAAGCAAATATCTGCAGATAAAACATTAAATACAAATCCTAACTAAAACAAATACCACATACTTCCACAGTATTTGAATATGCTAGAGTATCAAAATAACGTACTGCTTAGTGGGATGTTGACGTAACAATCAGTTAATCATAACATCGGTTTTGACCTCAAATTCCCACTATTCTCACCCATTGTTTTAGAGATAATAACCCACAGTTAACTTCGACCAGTCTGATCTCAGATTGGCAGCTATTTTCCAAAATAATGGTCATACTGTTTCAATTCATAAACATATACATTTTATTATTTAGGAAAGACCACATAGGATGTCTTATAATATTCCTTCTCTAGAGTGGTGCCGAGACTTGTTTCAACTTCAGCAGACATGCAGACGCTAGTGGGTTCCCCAAAACAACATTTCACAAAGCTTATATAATTTTTAAGGAAATATGACATCCATTACGTATTAAAGAGGAGACTGGCGTCTTCATCACACTTAACTTATGTAATTCTTAAGCTTTACATAATAAAGAGGAGAGTCTGGTTGTCTCTATCACACCAACAATAACTCTAAAAAAGAACATTAGTGATAAGAAACACTGGCAGTAGTTTTGAAAGTAGTAGGAGTAAATATATAATGTAAATAACAAAGATGGTGTCAGGGCATTTCCCCATGGATACCCCCCCCGTGAGAGTTTCCCCCATCTACCTGTTTTAGCTGTCAAATATCCTTATAGTCTGAGTCATTAATAAGATTTTTGAAGCGGCCAAACATCGCTTAAATTTGGAAATAATGAAACTGCATAAATTATTCTTGTTTTTTTTTTTTTTTTTTTTTTATCAACAAACTTAACTGTTTAAACTTCATGTCAACAAACTCCAATCATTATATTAATATCTGGCTGTTTCTGGATGATCCGGAACCCCTCCAAAAGACAAAAACACCTCAATACTTTAACACTGCACCAGATACTGTTGTGTCTACACAGACATCACCCAGTAGATTCAGGCTGTCATCACAGACTACGGCAACAGAGACTGCCAGGATGTGCTCCGTGTTGCTGCACACAATCTCCACATGTAAAATGTTTCAAGTAAACAATTTGTGTCATATAAAATTATCTTTTTATCTCCAGATAATCTGTACAAGAGATCAGTTAGGCTTGGCATGGTAGGCAGGGTGAATTGTCAAAGGGGAAATGATCTAGGGTGAAATGTCAAGGGGGAAATGCCCTAGAATTAACAAAGATATAATAATAATAAAGTAAATGTTTACTGTTTCATGAATAAAGTGCAGAGTAATTGTTATAGATCACTTTAATCATTCTGTTTTATGAACAGTCAAAACTATTTACATGGTAAACTATGTTTTAAACAGTCACTAACAGATACTATTTTTTGTTTATGTTGTCATACAGAGTCTACCAGGTCAAAATTAAACTCAACTGACAGGAATGTCTATGTTAAAACAAGAGCAGAAGAAAGAGGTGCTGCACTTTTGAAGAAGAACGGTGTTGTCATTGTGATAGGATATCCAGGTTCAGGAAAGACAACTCTTGCTTTGAGCATGATGAGACAGATGGAAAAAGAAGAAAAAAGAGTATCTTACTTGCTGACTCATCACTCTGAATTCAGTGACATCTCTCTATCTAGAAATAAGAAATATGTTGTTCTAATTGATGATATATTTGGTAAGACTAATCTTGTTTCAGAATTTATATATTCATGGAAACTCAAATTTCCAATGATCTGGAATCTTGTTCAGAATGGTTCTTTGAAATGTATTATTACTTTAAGAAAACCATTATTTTCAGAAAATGAAACAAGTTTGAAGGAGTTTGGTCTCTTTAATGAGAAACATGTTCTTGATCTGCAGAGTCGTGACTATTGTCTGGATAATAACGAAAAGGAAGAAATTCTAAACAAATATCTTGAACAAAAGGATGTTCCATTGAATGAAATTGATAAAATGATTGTCATTCACAGTTCATGTACAGAGTTAGGATTTCCTCAGGTGTGTGTGTATTATGTTAATTCAAGTCATGCACAAAAAACAGGAGTTAATGTTTTTGAGGATCCTTTAAAATATCTCAAAGAAGAGCTGGAAAATTTGAAAAATGACAAAACTTACCTGGTTCTACTGCTGATCTTGTTCCAACAAGGCAGTATGAGCGTTGATTCACTGGACCCTTTTGAAAATGGCTCTGACAGTGTCATAATGAAATTAGTAAGAAAACTAGAGCAATTCTGTCAAAGTCTAGAAAACACTGATCTTACAGAGATCAGGGAAACAGCTGATGAAATGTGTGGTACCTATTTAATGTGTTATGACAATAAATACACATTTATTCACCAGTCAGTATTTGACTGTTTTTTTCTGATATTTTCATCAGATTTTCCAAGGAAAGCAGCAGAGTTTCTAGAAGTGTGTCCTGTCTCCACGTTGTTAGAATATGTTGTTACGCCTGGAGTGTCTAACAAAAGTCACGTTTCAATGACTGTGACACCTGACTGCTTTGATGTTCTTGCTCGCAGATTTACTGACTTGCTGGCATCAGACAATTTCACAGAAATTATTTCACATCCATCACTGAAAGATGAAGAGTTTCTAAAATACCTCATAGAAGAAAAACAGTTTTATGGTAGGTTGTCTGAAATCTTACAGCAAAGACTATCTGGAGAACATCAAAAGCAATATAGTTATATATCATTTGTACATGTAAAGTCAACTGAAATTATTAATTATATTTCATATCTTACTGACAATGATTCTAGAAACGCATTTCCTTTCAATCTTGAAGAAAATGTTATTAATTCAAAATCTGTCCCAAGTGAATGTATCGTGAATAGACAAAAAACATTGTCAAAATATTTCACATCAAAATTGTGTCGGATGGAATTGTTAAAACTGCTTAAAACAATAATATCACGATTTTTTGCATCAAAACTGTTTGAAACGGACTTAAAAGATATAAAAAAAGAAATATTGGATATTTCTTGTTTGTTTGGTGATGAAGATGTTGTGGGAATGTTGCTAAAATCAGGTGTTACACCAACATTTCATACACTGACTGCAGCTGCTTGTTCAAAAACAGACAGTACTACCATACTCAAAGAATTGTTACAGTATAAAAAAGAGATGAAATTGAAGAACTATTCACAGCTGTTACGTCTTTTGGTTTATTCAGGTAACATGAAAATTTCCTGTCTGTTGGCTGACATAATAAATAATGAGAAACACAAGAGTGAAATCAAGGAAAAATCTGTTAATCTGTTATTGGTTAGATTCCACAGACAAGTAAGACTTAAATCAAGTTACGAGGCAGATGGCATATATATGGAGAACTCAAAGACTTCTAAAATTGTTGATGTATGCCGTCTGTTTAAGAAACTGGTTACCATTGATATAATAAACAAAAATAAAGACATTGCTATCATTGCTGCTGGTCAGAGTACTTCAAGTGTTATAAAAGAAATAGTAAAACTGAAACCTGATTGTATAAATGATAAGAACAGAGATAAAGTACTTTTAGCAGCAGCAATGTGGGGATCTACTGATACAGTGAATTTTCTCATTGAGCAGAGACGTAATGATACAGGTGAGAACAACTGGAAGAAAAGTGAAGTACTGAAAGCGGCAGTGATGTTTAACAGCGTAGATGTTGTTCAGTGTCTTCTTGATAAAGGAGCTGATCCTAATGTTAAAGTAGATATTAACCAGAAATTAATTCAATTGTTTGAAGATGAAATCAGATTAAAACTACATAAACAGAGTTTGAAATTGTTGCCTTCAGATTCACTTCTCCATATTTCAGTTCTGCGTGGTGATTTAAATATGATAAGATCACTGATAAAGAGAAAAGCTGATGTTAATGCAGTAAACAGTGAGGGAAGAACTCCACTTCATGAAGCTGTAAAAGCAGTGACACACAGAAAGGAAATAGTTTTGTTGTTACTGCAAAATGGTGCTGATATTAACATAACAGATAAACAAAAAAATACAGCATTGCACATAGCATCTCAAATTGACATAAATGTGATAAAAAACATAGTAAAGAAAGGCGTTGAAATAAATGTAACAAACACTGCAGGTGAAACTCCACTTTTTATATCCTTAAACACCAACAGACGACAAATAGCTTTATACTTACTAAAAAAAGGAGCTGATCCTAATATGACAGACAATGATAACAATTCTGTTTTACATTTAGCAGTTAAATATGGAAATGTAGAAATTGTGACCGCACTGACTGAAAAAGGTGCTGATGTAAATATTAAAAACAGAAGAGGTGAAACTCCTCTTTTTAAAGCTGCATTCTCTCGTAAACGCGAAGTAATTTTGTATTTACTTGACCATAAAGCTGATCCTAATATAACAGACAATGATAACAATTCTGTTTTACACCTAGCAGCTGAACGTGGAAATATAGAGATTGTGACAGCACTGACTGAAAAAGGTGCTGATGTAAATATTAAAAACAGCCAAGGTGAAACGCCTCTCTTTGCAGCTCTTCATTTCTGTCTGCGTGATCCACCTCTGAATATTGAAAAATATAAAGTATTTTTCTATTTACTGCGAAATGGAGCTGATCCTAATTTAACAGACAATGATAACAATTCTGTTTTACACTTAGCAGCTGAATTTGGATATATAGGAATTGTGAAAGCACTGACTGAAAAAGGTTTTGATGTAAATATTAAAAACAATAGAGGTGAAACTCCTCTTTTTACATCTCTTATTTACAATGAACTTGAACCATCTCTGAAGAATGAAAACTGTAAAGTAGCTTTGTATTTATTGGAATATGGAGCTGATCCTAATATAACAGACAATGATAACAATTCTGTTTTACACCTAGCAGCTAAACAAGGATCTTTTGAAATTGTGACAGCACTGATTGAAAAAGGTGTTGATATAAATATTAAAAACACTCGAGGTGAAACTCCTCTTTTTACAGCTGTTAAGTGTGCAGATTGCATACTAGTTTTGTATTTACTACAGCGTGAACCTTCGAAGAAAGTAGATTTCTATATACAACGATATCAAGCTTTGAAGAAAGTAGTTTCGTACTTACTGGAATATGGAGCTAATCTTAATTTAAGAGAGAATGATAACAATAGCAGCTGAACATTGAAATACAGAAATTGTGACAGCATCGATTAAAAAAAGTCGAGGTGAAACTCCTCTTTATAAAGCAAAGAGTTGTAACAAAAGGGGTATTGTTTTATGTTTACTGAGAATGGTGCGAAAGATATTAACAGACAGATACATTTTGTTATAAATGTGCACAGACTGTCACTTTTAAATAAAAGATTACCTGGTGAGAATATTTAAAAATTAGGCTGAAATAATATTTTGGCATGAAATTGATGTTCATAATAAACAGAAAAATTGTACTGAAGAAATCTAGATTTTGTTTGTACTTTTTCTGGTACAAAGTTGATCTTAATTTTCTTCTTCATCCTGAGACAATTCCTGATGTACTTTTATTTTGAACTGGTTCATTTGTGTTTATTTTTACTGTAATGTTGTATCAGTGTTAAGTAATATGTACAGTTTTTTTACTTTTCAGTTGAGAAGTATAAAATTACTGATACATTCGCCAGAGCAAATTTTTAAATTAAAATCAATATGAATTTGTGTAACTATATTAGTTTAGTCTGGTGTGTATCTAGATACTGTAAATTGTTTCTATTCATATACTGCAAGACTCTCCTGTGCACTCTGCTTTTCATATACAAATATTGTATTTGTAGTTTTTGTTTCTTTTCAAATATTGTATTACCATATTGTATATTCTGTTTTATATATTCAAATATTGTATTAATGTATGATGCAGTTTTTGTTTCTATACAAATATTGTATTAGCATATTGTGTAATATATTGTGACCATACAAATATTGTATTATGTATGGTACAGAGTCTATTGTATATGTTCAAACATTGTATTAATGTATTGTACAGAGTACTGTATCTATTCAAATATTGTATTAATGCATGATACAGTGTTTGATTCTATGCAAATATTACATTAACACATTGTATCGTCTATTCTATCTATTCAATATTTTGTATAATATATGGCATAGTTTATGTTTCTATAAAAATTTTGTATAACCATATTCCTTAGTATTTTGTATCTATTCAAATATTGTCTTAGTTGTACAGTTTATTTTTGTTTCTATTCAAATATTTTGTTGTCTGTTGTATTTGTACGTAACAAGAAATAATATTGTATGAAAATTTAATAATAATTTTTACTTTTCACTGAAACACTTTCCGGATTTATTGCACAATTCAATTTAAAAAAATGTTAAGATAAGTTAGGGTTCCAGTAATCATACAACAATACTAATACTGATGTTATGTTTGATCAGGTTATTCAGTCAGTGAAAAGTCAGACAGTTTTTAAATCAGATTTGTTATTCGTAATGACTTGATTATTACTTGTGTTGCTGTTCATGTGTGAAAATATCTGTTAAACAGGATGTTATAATTAAAGTAGTATTTTAATGTTGTGTGCAAAATTTTTAATGTATCTTTTCATTTGATAAAATTGTTCTGTATTGCTAAATGTTTTACTGTGTTTTTACTACATGAATTTGTATATTGTTAAGGTAAAGTTTTTTTTTGTTACATTATAAAACAGTTCTGTACTATAAATCTTTTTTGCCCTGTTTAAAATAACTAAACTAGTATTATGATGTTTAATTTAAGATTTTTTAAATATATATTTGTTTGCTTTCTCGTGATTTTAATAATAAATTTGTATTTTGAAGTAAAACATATATATATATGTATGTATGTGGCTGGGTGCGTACAGCACCCTAACACAAAAACTACCCACGTTTGATTCCGATTACATCTTTAATTTCTCTGCCTGAATGAACACCATGATACACAATAGTATAAAATTATAAATGATAGTATCATTGTTATACTGCAGAGAATTGGCCCAAACGTCTTTCTCCCTTGCCAGATTTTCTCTTTTCTCTTGAACTCTCTTTCACTACAGTCTCACAGATAACATTCACATCCCTGAACTATACTAGCAGACCATTACTGTCCTGGGTTCCTTAAAAAAGCACCAGTGTCAGTGTTTACCCTATATTAATATCACACGTGTGTTGAAGGAATTTCCCCCAAGTAATTTACGTCTAAACAAGGAGAAATAAACCTCAGACATGTTAATGGTGTTTATGTATGTATGTATGTATGTATGTATGTGTGTATGTATGTATGTATGTATGTATGTGTGTATGTATGTATGTATGTATGTATGGGTATATGTGTCTGTATCTCTGTGTATGTGTGTATGTGTGTGTGTGTACTTATCTGTGTGTGTATCTGTGTGTGTGTTTATTTATCTGTGTGTTTGTATGTCTCTGTGTGTGTATCTGTGTGTGTATAAAGAAAGTGACCAATTATTTTTGTCCATGTTTTCCTTCATGAAGGGGAAGTAATTGTATCTGTTGCTACAGAGGATTTCAGGTAATAAACAAGTATTATGTTTGAAATTAAAAAATAATAATAATAAAAAAAATACAAAAAAAAAAAAATTATATATGTAATAATAAAAGCATTGTATGTCTAAAGGGAAAAATAATTTTATTTAATATTAACTGTTTCTAGTATCATAGACCGAGAAATACAGGTTGATTTTTCAGGTCAATGCAAGGTATTTCATGTAAATATTGAAAACAGTTACAGAAACATTTACAAACTACAAGCAGAGTGATGAATAATACCTGGACCCAGCCTGGGACTTGATTTGAAAATGTGTCTTGTTTCGTTACATTCAACAGTTATAATACTAAAGTATATTTTAGAATTTTGTTTGAAACAATAAATAAATAAATAAATAATATATATACGTAATAAAAATAGTTTATTTAATATTAAGAGTATCTTGTATCAGAGACAGAGAAATACAAGTTGATTGTTCAAGTCAGTGTAAGGTATTTGATGTAAATATTGAAAACAGTTATACTAATTTACAAACTGCAACCAGAGTGAAAAGTAATTTTGAATAAAACCTAAACCCAACCTCAGTCGAGATTTGAAAATTAAACATAACATTTAAGTATATTTTAGAATTTTAACTAATAGTCATGCTGTTGTTGTTTTATTAGTGAAGTATGCGTACATGTATGTTTCTTTATGTGCTTGTATGTGTGTCTGTGTGTGTATTTCTATTTGTATGTATATGTTAGTAATTTAAACTATAGAAAATTTACTTTCTGATAATTCAGTTTAATCCATCTTTAGACATTAGCTGAGTGTATGTTATTAAAACATTGTATCATATTTTATTTATTTTATTTCATTTTATTATTATTATTATTATTATTATTATTATTATTATTATTACTAAAAGGTGAAGTTGAAGCAAATAAAATAAAAGTTAAAAGAATCTGCATTATTTACAGAATTTTCTACACAGAATGGATGTAAATCAATATGTTGAAATATTAGCCACAGGAAGAAATAAATGTTTATTAATAAATGCTATGAACGGTAAAGCATCAGGTAATATTATTTTTATCGTGGTTAAAACGTCATTAAAGATTTCTATTAATATCTAACACAGATTTTCTCTTCGTTTGTTAACTCGTTCTTAACAGGTGTATCAGTGAGTCTAGTTTTGTGTATGTTAAATATTTTATTTTATCATCTGCATTGAATTGTGTTATAAATTATTGTATTCGGATGTGTGTGTATGTCGGTGTGAGTGTATAAATATAACACACGGTAATACTGTTACCGGTGAAAGCAGAACAAATAAATTATCTATTGTTATTCTTTTTGTTTTCTTTTCTATTTGATTAATTGTTGTTATGTCATTATTATCATTTATATTGTGATTATTACTATTATTTTTTTTTCTCACATTTTGTCATTTTCATGAAAAAATGGAGTTACAGTTGGATTTCATTTAATCACATATTAAAGGTCCTTTGATTTTGATAGTGGAATTATACCAAAGAAAACGGATATTCTCTTAAAGAAGGAACTCTCTTTTTAAGAGGAAGTTTAATGAACATACTGTAATGGCTGCTTCCAGGTGGTAAAACTTTTTCTGAAGTAGAAATCGTTATCGAACGATCATGCCAAGTGATACGAGACGAATAACTAGTCCTGAAGTTACATTAAACCCGTATATATTTGTGAAATCAGATGTCGTTGATGAAAATGTAAGATAACTTTTACAAACCTTTGTGATCATCCATCGCAGCGATAATCGTTTTAACTTAATTATAGTTAATAAATAATTAATTAATTATTGACAGTCTAATTCTTTGACTAGTATTAATAAAATAATATATTAATAATTATTATACTCATGTAAATGGTAATTCAGTCATTGAAATCTGTTAACTGTTTAAGTAATATGTTACGTTTTTCATATCGATTGATTAAACTGAATTCGACAGAGTTGCTATGTGTATGTCTGAGGCAGTGATAGTTAAAACCACAGCTCTTTGAAATAATGCAGGTCATTGGATCATTTATTTTATTAAATATTAAAAATAATGTTATATTCAAAAGTTAAATATCAGTGTGCATGAAGATGAATGTAAAGCTGAAGAGGTTCGACCTTTGTGTAAGTTAATTTATTTACATTATTTTTAATTGTGTATAAATACAATTTTGTTTCTAGTTGGAAATAAACTATAAAATCTTAACATTTCTCAAAAATCTCCTGAACTAGATTAGTTTAATTTTATTAAAATCAAGAAATATTTAAAATTGAAAAATATTTGTGTAACTTGTGTGGTTTCTGTAATTATTTAAGTCATTAATAAATTGAATATTGTTTTTATTTATTGATATATCACCAATAGTTTTGTTAATATACCTGTCCTTGTTATGTGACAGGTTTATCAGAAGTGATGAACTACTATTTTCCTGTGTCGTAGATAATGCACATAAAACTTTTTATTATTAATTTAAAAAACAAGATTATCTACTAGAACACAAAGTGAGTTTTCTCTTTCACTACTTCTGTTTCTGACAACACTGTATAATGTATATGTCTAAAAAAAAAAAAAAAAAAAAAAAATTAATAAATAAAAAATTTAACCTTTCTTCCTATTATCCAAAAAATATTTCTATTTTAGTTTTATGACCTGGTCAGGCTCCTGGATCAGCCTATTTTGAACAAAATCAGACTGAAGTTATATCTGCAGCATACAGAAATAAACCATATAAAAGTTATATGTGTATTATATAAGACAAAACTCTACTAAAGTTATATATGTAAATATACACAACAAAACTATACCAAAGTTATATATGTATTACACAGAACAAAACCATACTAAAGTTGCATGTGTATTTTATACAACGAAACCACACTAAAGTTATATATGTAAACATTATACACATAGAAGAATATATAACAGTGTTACACCTGTACAAGTATTTGAATTTACCTGTATTATGGTCAGTGCTTGTAGGTAAATCTCTGGCCTGGCCTATGAATTTACCTGTATTATGGTGATGCTTGCAGGTAAATTTGTGATGTTACACCTGTACAGGTATTGTTTTGTTCACACAGGTACGGGCCACGTGAAGTGTTGAGGAAGGAAGACTTCAGCATGAAGGGACAGCTGACCTGCGAGTTCAAGTTTGCAACGTTTTCCTGCAGACAACGTCGACAACACCAGCAAGACAGCGAGGAGAAAGACTACTCACTTCAAATCCTGGAAGCTCTTGAACCAGCTGTCTGTCTGGTGAGTATGTATGTGTGTCTCTCTGTCTGTCTGGTGAGTTTGTATGTGTGTCTCTCTGTCTGTCTGGTGAGTTTGTATGTGTGTCTGTCTGTCTGGTGAGTTTGTGAGTCTCTGGTGAGTGTGTATGTCTCTGTCTGGTGAGTGTGTGTGTGTGTCTGGTGAGTCTGTATGTCTGTCTGTCTGGTGAGTGTATGTATGTCTGTCTGTCTGGTGAGTTTTTATGTCTCTGTCTAGTGAGTTTGTGAGTGTCTATTTATTATAATTTATAAACCAATATAAAATTTAACCTTAATCATAAAAACACTAATAGTACAATAATCTAAAAATTAATAATGGCAGAATTTGACAGTAAACAAAATAAATTCACCATTTTGTTGAACACTTTATTAATTTTCTTTTTTGGCTGAGAAAAACTGGTGCATTTTTCATTATTTTTCTTTAAAAAAAAATAAAAATAAAAAATTAGAAAAAAATAGAGGAAAACCAGCCTAAATGATTTTCCTATGCTTTAAAGTAGTTGTATTACAGGTTTCTTGTTAAAATATAGGTATGTTAGTATTATAGAAGTATTCAGAATATATTTTCTATAATTTAAGGTTATTAGTATATTTTTCCATAAAATGTAGTTACGTTAATACTAACAATACACTGAAACAATAGTGTACATATCTCTCAATCTCTCATTTTATTTATTTAAAAAAAAAAATTATTTATTTATTTATTTGTTAAATTCATTTCATTCTCTGATATGAAGATTTTAACACCCGTTCTTTTATGTATTAGTTCTAACTAATAAATAAATAAATCAATTTTCTAAAAATTGATTCTTTATTTACAGATTGTCCAATGAGATGACTGGTGGGCGTGGTAACAGTAACAAGTAAAACAAAAACCTGTCAATCAAAATCTTTGACATGGGAGGTAAAAGGAAAAGCTCTTCTGTTGACCCAGATCAGTCCACTGCAGAGCTTGAAGTAGTGAGTAGTGAAGTAGTGTGTAATTAAGCAGCATGAAGGCAGTATTCACTGAAGTAGTATGAAAACAAAATATAGTGAAGCAGTATGAAAGTAGAGTAGTGAAATGGAAGTAGTGTATAGTGAAGTAGTATGTAGTTGAGATGTATGAAGTTTAAATTGCTGTAGTATGCAAATAGTGCATAGTGAAAGTAGTATGCAAGTAGTGTATAGTGAAGTAGTATGCAAGTAGTGTATAGTAGTATGAAATTCTCTCTGTATGTCTGTCTCTCATTCATGTCTCCCTTTGTATTATTAAAATAAAATTAATTACTCAGTATTAAACAACAAGAATTCACTGTTTCTTAATTAATATACAAGCTGGAATAAATAAATAAATACTATTAATTATTTCAGCAGCTCAACAGCTTCCTATTATCTCAGAAGATGTCGGTGATGTCATCCTGGACATTTCCGAAGATCTTTCCGTTACTAAAACTGACACAGCAACAAGGTTAAATCTGAAAACTAGGAGACAAAGCCTAGCTTTCATATCCATGAATGTAGTGAAAACTAAAAATGATAAATTAAGTCTGGAACACAAAGAACAAATAAACCATGCTTTGGATAGGATAAAAAACTAACTGATATGTGAGACCACTGTTCCACTATTACTACTACTACCATAGTAATATTATTATCAATATGACTTCTATTACTGAGAGTAGTACAATTACTTTTATTACTGTTATTACTACATTTACTACCACTGTTATACTATAATATCTACTATTATTATTATTGTTACTAGAACATCCATATCTATACTATTACTACTTCTCTTACTATAATAGTTCAGCCCTTTCTAATATAAAAAAGGATACAGTTACAAATTTAGTTTTATTACAAATAATTATGGATAAAATGCAATGAATATTACCATTAAATTCGAACTTTTCACGACACGTTTAACAATATTCTCGTGTGTATGTATATATAACATGACGTATTTCATTATCATTTAATAAAAACGTTTTATATAACTAATGAATCAATAAAGAATTTTTATTTTACTTGCTTAATTAACTGCATCTTTTTTTAAATCAGTTTTTAAATTGATATCATAACAATGTACTCTCAAAAATATAAAGAACTATTTTAACAAAAAACAGCAAAATCAGTTTATATTGCTGTATTCGTTTTACAACACAGGATAAACATTTGATCAATAATTAAATAATTACATCATCATCAAACAACAACAACAATAATAATAATAATAATAATAATAATAATAATAATAACAAATTAATTGATAAATTATAACAAATGTTGAAAAAAAGAAGAAAGAATGCAAAAATAAAAGATAAAAGAACAGAATTAAATAAAGTTTGAATATAAATCTGTAAGTCTGTGAGTGTGTCTGTATGTGACACCACTGTGCTTGGTTACTGAAGTTTTAGGTTAGAAATTTTGTATAAAAATTACTTACACAAAACTTTATCCAACCTTCCTTGATGTTCAAACATAATATTTCTCCTCTTCTTAGTGCCTGATACTATAGGGTCATTCTGTGTCAAATCACCCAATGGGTTAAACCCAACCATCCCAGATTTTTATAAAACTTGGTATACTTGTTGACTGGGACCCCACAGCACAAAATCTGAAATGTTAGCCCAATCGGACCAGTGGTGTGGGAGATATGGCCCACCGAATATTGAGATTTTTGCCAAAAATGGGTGTGAACCCTCATATCTCAGGAACTACTGGGCCAATATTCATAAAATGACAAGGATTCCAAATCTGCCATTTTTGTTCAGTTTGGAAAATATTGGGGTACATTTACCTTTTGACCTTTGCTATGACCTTGAAATTGACCGTGTGGATCACGTGACCTTCAGATGACCTTAATTGAAATTTAATCTCCCACATGTTAACTAAAGCATATAAAAGTTTCCTGGGTGTAATATTTTTTGTTTAGCCACAATATAGATTTAAAAAATGCACATACATGAAAATAACACCTTTTCAGCCATTAACATCTGATTAACTAAAACCTGAATGATCAATTCTAGATGCTAGGAATCACCATCTTTCTTGATCATCAAGTAAGACATTGTAGGCCTACATGTATGCATAAAGTTCACATAAATTTGAGAGAACTGGGTGTTTCTGATACTTAACCTTCTCACCATCTGTTTCAAATGCTCACTGTATCCTTCATTCCCAGACATATTCTAGTGTTCTCGTCACTTTCATAAAATTTGACTATTTCCTCCTTCAATTCATTTGACAGAACTTTCCCTTGTTTCTTATCAATTGCTTATTAATTTTCTTGTTTTTAAATCCCTGTTAATTATTATTGTCTAAACCAAACTAAGCCATTGCTTAATTAAATGGACCAGAAATATTGAAATCTTTTTTTTTAGATCTTTAAGCTTTAGCAGGATTTATTCTTTCATTATATTTCATTTTCTTATTACTGTTTGTTTTTAAGACATATTCAGTTTTTATAAGTGATTTTTTTTTTTCTTCCAGGATTATTCCTACTTTTGTTAATGTACAGTATTTTATTATTGTTTGTTATTACTGTTTATTTATTTTTTATTCAAATTGCAACATAATTTTTTAAGGTTTTATAAGAGAATTACTCTGTTGATCTTTGTTAATTGATAGATAATTGTTATTTATTGTTAGAAAATTGTAGAAATATCTGAGAGAGGGAAGTTGGAGAGTTAAATCTATAGGATAGGTGTATAATTTTAGCATAATAATAATAATAATAATAATAATAATAATAATAATAATAATAATAATAATAATATAATAAAAATAATAATAAATTAATTGATAAATAAATTGTAATAAAAATTGACAAAATAAGAAGAAAATAAAGAAATAATGTAAAAAAAAATCTGTATATAAAAGAACACAAATAAAGTGTGAATATAAATCTGTAAATCTGTGAGTGTGTCTGTTTGTGACACCACTGTGCTAGGTTACTGAAGTTTTAGACTAGAAACTTTGTCCAACCATCCTTGTTGATTTCAGTAGGCTAGTTTTGAATTTGAATTTTACTAAATGAGATGAAAATAAAAAGTTAGAAGAAAATACTATCCTCAGAAAATATTAATGAAAATTATTGAAGTAAAGGTTCATTTTAATTTCGTGTTTCACTGAATATTAATAAAGATTTGGTTGTTAGTTTAAAGAAGTTTTTAAATCTGCTTGTCTCCTGTTCTTATAAAGTACTGGGCTGTAATATGACATTTATGTTATAATTCTGTTGTGATATAATATTTGTTATAATTCAGTTATAATTATGTTGTAATATATATTTATGTTATAATTCAGTTATAATATAATATGTTATAATTTAGCTGTAATGTAATATTTATGTTATAATTTAGTTGTAATGTAACATTTATGTTATAACTCAATTGTAATGTAATATTTATCTTATAATTCAGTTGTAATGTAATATTTATGGTATAATTCAGATGTAATATAAATTTTTTGTCATATTTCAGCTGCAGTGTAATATCTTTGTCATATTTTGGAATAATGTAATATTTTTGTCATTTCAGCTATAATGTAATATTTTTGCTATAATTCCACTGTAATATAATATGTTTATTATAATTCAGCTGATATTTATTTAATCTATAGCAGAGTTGTAATATTTTTGCTATAATTCCACTGTAATATAATATGTTTATTATAATTCAGCTGTAATTTATTTAATCTATAGCAGAGTTGTGATATTTTTCAGTGCGAGACATTGAAGCATATTTAGAAAGAAGAAGAGATAATCCTATACAGGATAGCACTGGTATGTTAATAACTAAGTAAAAACTTCCTTCTCTCTGTCTCTCTATCTCTTCCTTAATTTAGCTATTTTAAACACTGAATTTAATAATTTGCACATGTTTATGAAATATCCTTGTCCACAAATTCAAATCACTAATATATGTTAAAAACTAAGTATAATAATAAAATATCAACCTGACTGGAGAATAATTAAAATATGGTGCTTTATAATGGGAAGCCATTTTATAAATAAATATTAAAAAATATATATAAAAAGATATTCCAAATAGACTGAGGAAATGGCAGCTTTGTGGTGATTCTACTGACCAAGTTTCCATAAAGAAAATAAAGTCACAAAAGAAGAAACGATAAACTGTCAGCTTTCACTGATGGAAAGATGGCTTCCAGATAAACTGTGGACAGTTTTAGCAGTTAGTGTGTTGGTTAGTTTTTAGACAAACAAATATTTGCAAATTCTGAATTCTATTTTTTTTTTTTTTTTATCATTTTTTTTTTGGCAGTAACTGGAAGTAATGAATCTGGTTTTGGAACATGTAAGTTCTTTGTTATCTTTTGTTATTCAAGTAACAACAACAGTGATAAAAAAAAGTTAACTTATAGTAATAACAAACTCATCAAATGGTTGTTTTTAAGGTAACTGTGATTCTAACATTGTTGCAATAGTGGTAATGTTTTCTGTACAACATGTATGTATTTCTGTACAATATGTATGTGTTTCTGTACAACATGTATGTGTTTCTGTACGACATGTATGTATTTCTGTACTGGTGGTAAAAGATGCTTACTGCTCAGTGTCACTTTCAGAAGTAAACCAGGATAACAAACTGTCAGCTGTTCAGTCAATTTGGTGAAGCATTTTTATGAATTATTAATACAAAAAACAACATTAAATGTGTAATTATTTGTATGCACCAGTTCAGTGTTACATTTCTTACAAAGTACAAAGATATTATAAGAATGTTTCAGATTTTCTGGCAGTCTTGGTCCTGGAACATTTTGCTGAACTGAAAACATACAACAATACTAATCGTATAAACCTCAAACTGACTACTTTCACATGTAAAATAACTATACTGCTGAAAGGGTTGTAGATTTTACAGTTTTAAATAGATTCGTGTTGTTTTTGCAGTTACCAGTGAAGAGGATGTTGATGAGATGCAGGTTATAACTGTTGGAGATGGCAAGTTTTGTTTTTTAATACTTACTGCAATTCTGTAGCTTAATTAGCTGACCTGCAGAAGAGAAGCAGATATTAAAATGATCTGCCAAAAGTGTTACATAAAGTGAAAAATACTTAACTCTGGCTGGTAAACAATCTCAGATTTTTAAGTGTGTACAGAGAATGGTATGTGGAATTCTCTAGCTATCAGACTGAAAATATTTTAAAAGCTAATAACAAAGATTTCTTGTTTTAAATTACAAACAACATTTAGCAAGTCGCTCCAAGATTGTCAACTAGCAAAAATTATCAAAGTTTTAAATTATTGTGATATTTTTATTCTACAATTACAGTGATCACAGGAGAGAAACAGTATTATGTTGCCTTCGTGTCTGTCTGTAGTCCAGATTCGCGAGATTACCAGTTTGTCACAAATGTTCTTATCCCCAAGTTAGAAAGTGCAGAGGTTGGCTTGAAACTCTGTGTGCCATGGAGGGATGATTTACCAGGAGCCTCCAAATACGCAACCAACGCACATTTAATCAGTGAGAGGTAAACAAAAAATCAGACACAGTTGGTCATAATTCCATATTTACCTGTCAATGTAGGTGATATTAGAGGCCATTTTATCACGTCTTGCAATCTTGAGTTGCCATGACCACTGTAGATTTCTACTGATTCTTGAATCAAAGAAATCAGCAGTCCATCTAATTTCATAAATTGTTTGATCATCCAGTATTAAAGTGTTTTGCTGGAATGTCACATGGAAAGACACCACTGATCAGAATAATCTAGTGAGAACTTTAACACATCAACATTATCCATTCTGCATTATTATCTTCTCATAGTTAAACATGCTTATTTAGTTGAAATGTGGCGACAAGAAATTCTTTATCTGGTTTTGTTTAGGTGTACCTGCTTTCAGTGAGGACTTTCATCTTACAAATTTTATTTTATAAAATTTGTTTCAGATGCAGAAGAATTATTCTGATCTTGTCACCAGAATTTCTAAAGAGTCAGATTTGTGAATTTCAGTTGAAATTTTCCCACAGCTTATCACCATGTAAGTTAAAATAGGTGAAAAAATAAAAACTTTATTGTTGTTTTAAACAGAAAATAAAACCTGAGCTCATGCTTCAGTATTTTAATGCAGACATATTTACAGAAATATATAATAAAAATATTTTGATGCTAGAAACAAATTTGACATTTTTCAAAAATTATTGTTAATATTAAATATCTGTAGTTTTTTCAGATACATTTGTAAAAGATGGAAAATAATGTTTACATTCTTACAATTCCTTTGCCCAGTTTGTCATTGTAATGTACAGTGTACACAATATATACACGGTGTATAAAATTTAAATGATCTGTTAGAATTTTGAGAAACAGAAGTTTATAACAAAATGGAGGACATCAAAATTAGTTTTCTGTTGCACGTTATATGCCACAGACTGTATTCTGTATAATTTATTTTCTGTCAAATATACATATAGCAAACATAAACATGTATAAAAATAAATAATATTAATAATAAAAATAAACAAATTCACAAAAACTGCTGCCTCATTTTATCCTTAACGTCCGCTAAATTACTTAGACGTATTTAGCATAATTTATTCACGTTTCTAATGGTTAATATCATTCAGATGTTTCGGCTGTGTATTTTTCTTAGGTTCACGTAAAAAGAAGATTATTCCTTTAATCACTGAGCCTTGTGAAGTGCCTAAACTTCTGTACCAGGTTTCCACATGTGACTACACCAAGGAGAGTACCACACCCTGGTTCTGGCCACGGCTAGAAGCGTCCATCAGAGCTCCTATAAACATCATTCCAGCAACAGACACCAGCCTGCAAAACATCACATTAAACATCAGTCCAGTCAGGTAAATAAATAATAAATAACATAAAACTCAATATCAGCTCAAGTATATTAATAATAAATAACATAGAACTCAATATCAGCTCAAGCATATTAATAATAAATAACATAGAACTCAATATCAGCTCAAGCATATTAATAATAAATAACATAAAACTCAATATCAGCTCAAGTATATTAATAATAAATAATATAAAACTCAATATCAGCTCAAGCATATTAATAATAAATAACATAAAACTCAATATCAGCTCAAGCATATTAATAATAAATAACATAGAACTCAATATCAGCTCAAGCATATTAATAATAAATAACAGAACTCAATATTAGCTCAAGCATATTAATAATAAATAACATAAGGCATAATAACACCTTTGTGCCAGGTAAATAAATAATAAGCAGTATAAAACATAGTAACAGCTACATTCCAGATAAATAAATAATAACAAGTATAAAAATCTACATTCTAGGTGAGAGTTTCTTAAACTGGATTTTTCATGAGCTATTATTTCCAGTTTCAGAGAAATATAAATTCTACTCCAACTGGATTTTATCATTTCTTTCTGAGATATATACTGTCCAGTACTATTTTAGTGTTACCTGATTTTATTTGTTTCTGGAATCTTTAAGAACTTTAGGTTTCACGATTTTCCCCAAACATTGTATGACTTGCACAATTACACAAAAAGTTTGAGAAATTACATAATTGAAAAAAATTGCACACCGATACCTGGATAGGTAGACATACAATAACACATAAAATGTGTGTATATCTATATATATTTCTCTATCTGTCTGTCTATGTAGGGAGATACGGAGAGACACAGAGACAGAGAGAGAGATGTTTAATTTTATATTTGTTTTGTTCTGTTACTTCTTGTTTCTTTTTAACAGCTCTAGTTACGTATCTAGGAGTGACTCCACTAAAAGCAGCAATGACAACAGCAGTACAAGTGGTGAAAACGACCAGGAGTACCAGTGATAAAAACAACCAGGAGTACCAGTGATAAAAACAACCAGGAGTACCAGTGATAAAAACAACAACAGTGGCAAACTGAAGTAACCCATGAGGCATATTTGAAAATAGCCCAGTGATACAGACAACTCTTTTTCTTTTATTTGTAACTAGACGTGCATTTACTTGTTTTAACTCTAACCACTGTGAGTTAACTTTGTAATAACTGCAGATTTGTAAATCAAATCTAGTTATTTTTTCTTATTTTTTCTTATTTTTCCTTTTCTTTTTCTTTTATTAATTTTTCTATTTTTTTAAGTTTTTGTTCTTTGTAATCTTTTTCAGCAGAACTTGGTTGTACCAAATTAGCGATCAGTTGTTGAAATCTAATGAAGACACATCATTGTTTGTTTTCTTTATTTAAACTCTCCACTCTTATTTAATTTAAATTTTTAAACTTATTTGTGAGTTAACATGCATGAGGCCACATGATTTGTGAGATCAAACCCCCCCCAAAAAAGATTAATTTTAATAAAAGTCCTTAAATTTATCACTCTTCTGAAAAGCAAAATATTGTGTACACAACCATTTTTGATACTTCATTAAAGAAGGAGACTTGATTTAAATGATAACAAACTATTCATAATAATAATAATGTTGAGCTGATTATGGATAAATAAAAATTAATAACTTTTATATCCTCTGACTGGCACAGGTATACGAAATTATAAACTTTTTTTTATTGCGTTTCAAACGTTTATTATGTGCATTTCTTCATAGTATTTAACTCAGGAAAATACCGTAGAATAAAGAAGAATAAAGTTTCGTTACTTATTAATTTTAATTTCTTTATGTGATTATTATAATAAGTTCAATATAAAAATGAATGTATCATTAAAAATATAATTACCTCCCCTTGATTTCCGAAGTCTTATGTCTGAGTAACTGCAGTTGTTTTCAACAAAACTATTTTGTTACCTGCAGCATTACCTGTATGGTATGTTAAAATACACTTTCTGTACACAAAACTTTTATACGATTAACATCATTAAAATGAATGTACATCATAATTATGTTTAATAAAATCGGAGATATTTAATTTATCCATCTATTTACGTTCGATTATGTGTTTATTTATTTATCACTGTCATCATCATCATTATTATTGTAATAATTGCACATATAAAAAATAAAAAAAACGAATTAATTAAAAAATATAAGATATTTGCTCATATATATTAAATTTAGTCAATAAAAATTTGTCATCAATGTATTAGTATTTTAGGAGCATGCAGAAATTTAACAAATTAAAAAATTACCTATGTAGTGATGATGTTATACATGACAAAAATGAAAGAGTCCTACCTGGACGTTGTTCACGTCTTTCATGTTTACAACGTTGTTAATATTCGTTTACAGATATAAAATACAAACAGTTTTAATCTATTAAATATTTAATAATTAATTAATGTTGCTGTTTCATTTTTAATATACGTGATATCAATAAAGAAAGAAATATCACTTGAATATAGGAATAATTTATTTAATATTAAAAAACTGAAATTACCCATGTTATACAAAATATAAATGGGTAAAAATAAATAATACATGTCAGAAAATATAGGTTACAACAAAAGTTACATGTTCACTTATCAATAGGATAAGTATAGTTACAATTAAAAAATCTGTAACTAGACAGAAACGTTTGTTTTTGTCAAGTAAAGTATTTGCGTACTAAGGGCATGTACATTAAACTGAACAAAACATTATCTTTGTTTTCTGTTAGTAAAGTAAAAAATGTTTAATAAAACATATATTTAAATTCAATTAATATAATAACAGGAACAAGTAATATTAGAAAATAATGAATCATTATGTTTCACAATTTGCATCAGGAACAATAACTTTGTTTCCAGATTTAGATTCTCAAAAGGCAGCTATAGAGGAGTTGACAGAGAAAAACAGATCACTAGAGAGAAAACAGAGTATTTACGTGTGTGCGTGTGCAAGTGAAAAAAAAAAAAAAAAAAACGAGCTGAGAAAGTGTGCGAGTGTGTTTGTGTGTGTGTGTATGAGTGTCTGTGAGTGTCTGTGTGTGTGTGTGGAACTGAAACAAAAAACGACCTAAGAAAGTGTGTGTGTACATATAAACATTATTTTCTCTTTGTTTCAACTTACTCGGGTCTACACGACAGTGTCTGGAAAGAGCGATTGATAGTCCTGAAATTTGCGTCATGTAATTACCCTCCTGTGACCCATTCAGACACTTCGTACTTTGTAAACAGAAAAGAAGAGAGAGCACGTTCCTGATAATGGAGACATTGGAGAAAAAAAAATATATATATATATAAAATTATTTTACCAAAATTAACAGACATACATCCCAAAATACACAGTTAACTCATATTGAAAATGTTTAGTAATAGTACTGTATGAAAATCAGCTGATGCAAAAATAATTGTAAAATATTTACTAAAATTAACTGTTACTAAATGACATGCATAAACACACACCACAGACAATGACACACACACAAACACATACATACGTACGTACATACATAAATATAATATAAAAATTCACCTGCAAATTGAATTGGAGTTAGAAAAGGTGGACACGAAATTCAACAGACAAGTTTGAAATGATGGGCAGGTCTGCAGCTGTCGTTTGATGTCAGGATCTGTAAAATTCACTTTAGGCTCAAAATAACATTTATCTAAGAGAAACAATAGAAATTATTTTTCTTTCAGCTACAATTGTTCATAGTTACTTCTTATAAACAGAAACGTGCAAATTCATACTGTACAACAATAGCAATATTTACATTCAACCAACGTGATAGAACAATAACTAGTTTCGTTATATAATACACAGCTGTACGTTAGATACTATACGTACCACACGATATGTTGTAAAGTGTGATAAGCTTATAGACGCTCAGCTGGTCAAGAGAGGAACACGAGGATAATGTTTTCTCTAGACAAATTATAGATGGCTGAAAGTTGCTGAAACAAAACAAAATGAAAATAATAATAGATAAAAAAACATTTTTAAAACGTCTACTTATTTTATAATAATTACTTAGATTTTAGTCTTCAACACATTTGTACAACAGTTTAAAAGACAAAAGTATGGAGGAAATTGACAAACCCGTCCGTTTTATTTATCCTTTCCTTAATATTACGATTTACATCTTGAGTTAACATCAGCATCAAACATAAATTATTTTTGCCGATAATATTTATCAACAACTATCGATCTACTACGTCCACTACTGTATTACTACTACAGCCTTACTACTTCGACTATACTACTATTATTAAAACCAATAAACGTAATATTATTATTAATAGACTATAACATCTACTACTACTACTATACTACTTCCACACTATTGTAGATATTATTATTGTTACTACTACTTCTACTAAGCACTACTCCTCCACACTTCTGTGTATTTTGCTTTACGTGTACGTATTTCAAAAGGTAGATTCTAACACAGGCTGTTGACCTAACCCTCTGACATTTACGAAAGTGAGAAATCAAACATAATTTGAACACGTGGTTACAACGAATCATATTATGAAAAATACACGGCTGTTGTACATCGTGTGAAGGAAGTAGGAAAATAATATGTATAAATGGATAAAACCGAGGACAAAAAATAAAAGTAATAATAATAAATAATTTTTACATCTCTATTTAACCAAGTTCAGAAGGTACATTTAGGCAAATATAATCAAAAGTTTTAAGTGTGTAATTATAAAAATAGTATAATAAAAAAATAAAATACTAATTTTAACATTGTCAAATAAAATCCTTTTCATGTTAAAATATACTAATATATTTCGAACATGTCTCCTACCTACAAAATACGTTCGCCTGGAAATTACGAATCAGTGAAATAAATTCTGTTTGACAGTTCAAAAAACAGCTGTTGGCCTGCAAAACTAAGTTAAAATACATTATCAACAATGAAACCACAACATATTAACGGTAACGATGATAGTAGAGACACAATTATAATATAGTTATTTTTGTAACTTTAAAACACAGACCAGTGTTACTTATTTTAATTACTTATGAGTGGTACACACACACACGTACATACGTTCATACATGATTACATATTTTACCTGTGAACACGGTCGCTAGGACAAGGAGCTGGTAGACAGCCATGTTGTCAGCTCCAACACTAAATATATCTACGTAATAAAATATTCAGTTTTATTTTTATTATTTGTTTAACAATAACTGTGTGTGCGTTTATTGAATATTCTTCTTACAGAGATTTATTATGAATGCTTAATGCACCGTTCATTTTAAATGGCAAGAAAAATGTAAGCAACTGTGCTCTTAAAAATAAATTAAATAGAGCGAAACAAAATACATACATAAATAAAAACATATATACAAAATGCATTACCATCACCATTTATGTGCATTGTTCGTAACTGTAGTATAGTGGCTTCACTAACTACATTAATTTTCAAATAGAAAAAGTGAACAAGATTGTGTTGAAAACTGTACACTTACACTATATACTTCAGATGAATCATGCAGGCTATGCAAGCAAGTGAAGCAGAATACACAGTTTGTAACTACTGAGTTAGCATGTTATAAAAAAAAGAATGACTCATAATAAAGTTATCGTTTTAAATGGAAAACGAATAAGGGTTGAAACAACGACTGAAAATGAACACGTTAGTGATGATGTTAGAAAATAATAACCAGTAAACAACATCGTGATAGCGTTTGCTGAAAGCTACGCAAATCAGAAACCAAGACAAGCCAGGTGAAGAAGCAAATCATGGATCTTTGAGGAAAACTTTGGCACCTGCTTGAAGAGACAAGTCTACTACACGCACGCACACGCACACACTTACCACTTTAATGTAAAACAAAACAAGTATTTCAAAATGTACACATTTCATTTACTTTACATCTCAGCTATAGATATAGATAATTATGCCAGAGAAAATACAAAATATACAACAATGTAATTAATTTGACACATTATCTTTTGATATTAAACTGTTCACGTAATATGTCAATTTCCACAGCTTTCAGAATTCAATACTAATAAAACAATATACTAAAATTTTCACAATACATTGAATAGAGATTGAAGCATCAAATATATATACAAAATTATTACAGAAATATATGTTTTCATTATTAGAAATGTTTCAGAATATTTGAACAGAAACTGCATTACATATTTCGATAAACTATGTCTGTTTGAACTGACTTATTAATATGTATTATTATTATTATTATTATTATTATTATTATTATTATTATTATTATATTTTCGTTGATACAAAGACATATTTCGACTTTTTATTATTTCTTTTTTTATAATGCAATTGTATTAGTTCATAATTGTTTTTGTGAGTATTATTTTTAAATTAAAAAGCAAACGCCAGAGTTCGGATTCACCGTAAAACGAACACCTCCCAACAAAAAAACAAACAACAACAACAACAACAACAAACAAACAAACAAACAAACTCGGTTCTACATCCCGACACGATTCCACTATCTAGAAAATTATAGAGATCAGTTCTATTACGTGATGACGTCACTGATCGTAGCAGTGTTACTGTCAAACGTTGATATGTGTAATGATAAGTCACTCTCAAAAAAGAAACAACTTGGAAGTATAAAGAATTTTACTAAAAAATATCTGTTCTTACTGACACAGGTTCACTGTAAAGTCGAAGAAACACTGGTGTATATTTCTACGATAAAAAGTAAATCTATTGTTCTATTCACAGTTGTATTCACTGTTAAAATTATATACGTATCAAATATTTTACCTGAAACTGGCACATAACTGAATAATAAATAAATAAATAAATGAATGAAAGGAAATGAAATCAATCATTAATATTATAATGAGAAATGCATCACAAGCATTCATAAGTAATTTACAGTCTGTTGTGTTTTTAGGAGTGTCCAAAAGTTTCTGTTAGAGGTCGTTATCTGTTATTCATTGTTTTCCTATTTCAGTAAGTTGTTCTGGCTTCTCTGTATTTTCTTCTGAGTGATT
Source organism: Chrysomallon squamiferum (assembly GCA_012295275.1). Classification (NCBI taxonomy): domain Eukaryota; kingdom Metazoa; phylum Mollusca; class Gastropoda; order Neomphalida; family Peltospiridae; genus Chrysomallon; species Chrysomallon squamiferum. The sequence continues at coordinate 1,193,438 of CM022678.1, forward strand.
TGCATTTACTACCAAACCATGCCTTATTTCCTCGCTTGGGGGTAAATCTTCTACAATATCCAAATGTATTTATTGTTGTGTTCACGAATACGTTACTGATACTGTTCAAGTGGTTTTAAGCTGTTCGTGTGAAAAAGATTCACTTAGCTTATCTAAATCTGTGATAATAGTCGTGATGGTTTCTTTATTTACATTTTCACTGTATTTGTCAGCTAGATGTTTATTTCATTTTCGGAACTTCAGTTCAGTATCGTCAATATCATCTATTTGTTGTTTCATTTTTGAAACTCTGGAGGAAATAATAATGTCTGAATATAAAGGTTAAAAATCAAGAACTTCACATTTTGAGATTTTCTCTAATACACATAGAAAGACTATAGCATAATCAGCTATACTTGTTACCTTACAAGTAGTTTTACAAATATTTTTATCATTACCAATTCTTCTATTTGCAATATACATGTTGCTATTTATGCAAAATTCAGTAAGTTTATATCCATGGTTATTTGGCCTACCAATATCCTGACTTTTTCTTTCTAGAGAAATTCTAAAATGTAGCAGATCGTTTGGCTCGTTCATAAAATTAAAAAATTCATCTGAAAACTGTATCATGTTATTTTCTTCAGTTTCACACATTATTTAATCTGGGAATCTCCGTGTTTTTGCGTTAAAGTCGCCAACGAGATCAATATTATTTTCAGTAGATATGTTACTAAGTTCGTCTTATCACTGTTAAAATAATGAGAGCCTTCAGGCGGTATATACACAACGCCAATAATTATATTATATATTCTTCTAGATACCACTGGATCTTTAAATTTAAACCATAATACATGTTCACATGGTTTTTGATAAACACATACTTATGCATATGCCACCCGATTTAGCACTTGATTTTCCATTTCTATTATTTCTATATACTGCATAACCTGGTATTTCCACCTGATCAGTATCGTCAAGTTTTGTTTCTACTAAACACAAAATATCAAACTGATTAAAAAAGTTTAAAAATTCAGGTTATAGTCAGTTTTGTTTTCAATCCAGATACATTTAAAAATACAATATTTGCAGAACTAGTAGCTTTGTCTCTATTTGTGTAAAAGTGGTGGTTCGATACTTCATCTTGATTGTCGCCAGCGTCAATCCTCCGGCCGTCCTAGCCAGGATCTTTCTCCGGTGAGGAGTAACTGCGGGCACTTGTGTCTGAAACGACTTTCGTTTGTGTTTTTCTTAAGAAACGATTACGAAGTAATACACTATAGAACCAGGAAAGAACAGCATTATTTTCATTTATTTATTTATTTATTACATTATATAGTTAAAGAAACAAATACATAGTTAGTTTTAATTACAGATTAATTAATGAACTAATTTATTAGATTGAATTATATGTTTGTGTAAACAACAACAACAAATAAAAAAAGCACCAATAAGAGAAGCGGTGTTTAAGTATAACCACTGCTGATGAACGAACAGTTTGTAAAAATAATAATGTGTTCTTTGTTCAGTTGTCTTATAAAGTAGTCGATGGAGGAATAACATTTCTACGTAATAACTGATTATTTGAATATCAAACTGAAATTAATTGATGCTGATACCATTCAACCTATTAGGGAAGTTATAGAAAGTGAAATATAATTATGTTAAGTAATTCGTTAAAATTATTTTGAAATTTTAGTCAACGTTAATAAAGTAATATGTTCATTTCAATGTACTGATTTGGTATAATTAAAATGTAATACTGAGCTGTAATTCAAAACGGCTAAAACTGGCATTCCTTATTACAATTATATTTATTGGTTGCTTTTGTTCTTGTTTTAATCTTTTGTATTTTTTTATTATGTTTAGTTTCTGTAATGTATTTTTCTAAACAGTTTAATGTGGAGTGTCTTCTCTTTGAAATCATTTCTTACGAGATTAAAATTATTTTATTGTTAAATTTCTTGTTTTGCTTTATATTAAATTAATTATTAAATTACATTAATGAAATTAATAAAGAAATTAAACCAAAGATAAATAGTACTGACTTGGTAAATGTTTCAGAATGAAAATTTTATTTTTACTACTCACTATTCTCTACCATTACATTTTAAAAATAAAAAAAACTCACTGTTCAAGGTCATGTAACATTAAGGTCAGACCATCGTCACATGATCTAGACATGTACATATTTAAAATACTTAACGTGAGTTTTGTCACAGAGAACTAACTAGGAAAGAATAGACTTTATTGTTATACAAGTGTGTATTACTTTTATTATAGAAAATAAAATGTGCCCAGTTTTAAAAATAAGTGTAATAATGGACATTTTAAAATTTAACTGCGATTGTGACTGTTCCATTTATATTTATTGTATTTTTGAATAGTTTATTATGTGTGCATATCATTGTCACATGTATATATTTTAAAAAAGATATCGGTGTTCCGAACATAATGATAATAATAATAATAATAGCAAAGGATGTATTTTTACTTCGTTAATTCGACTTTATTAGTATAGAGATTAGTAATAATTAATAATGAAATATAATAACAAAACAATTTAAATAATGAAATAAAAAAATAATAAAATAATATATCTATATGTGAATCACTTTTATGTAACGCCTTTTGTTAATTAATCTGGTTTCTGTTGGAGACTAAGATTAAGTGTGAGAAATTGTACACAGTGTTCTGTTTCAGTGTTAAATTTCTAAGACCTGTAGAACATAAGCTGCAAATAATATTTGGTTTCCAAAAGCTGATGTTTATATAATGTGATGCTAAAAAGAATGCGCGCTATTCTTTACTATAAAACAGATATCAGTACCGAATACAGAACTTCCGTGGAACCTAATGTTATTGAACGAAGTTGAGAAGTTAATTAGCTGATTATGAAAGAAAATATATCTATTTTGATTATTATTTTTGTGTTGTTGCCCTTATATTGTGTTGTTCGTTCTCTCTGCTTTCTATATAGATACATCCAGTAAAGATGATAAAGTAATGCTAAAACTGTGCATATAATAATTTTATTACATCAGTAGTTTCAGTCGTATCACAACTATACTTAATCATTCACTATATATATTGATGGAGTATCTTCTCAATAAAATGAATTTTGACAAACGGTAATGAAATATTTAAATTAATTATTGTTAAATTTCTTGTTTTCGTTAAATGAAATTATTTATCAAATTAAGAATTCAGAAATTAAACGAAAGATTAATAATACGATATCAGCTGGTTTTGTGAATGTTTGAGAATGAAGAGTTTATTGTTAATGCCCTGTTTTCTCTGTCGTTACATTCTAAAATAATCAAGCTCATTGGTCAAGGTCACTGTTACTTTAAGGTAAGATCATTTTTATGATTTCTAGATACGTTCTACTTTAAAATATTTAACATGAATTTTAATAGGAAAAAAATCTTTACTGTCTTAGAGGTGTTTATTATTTTATAAAATAAAATAAAATTCGGCTAGTTTTAATAAATAAATTGTTTAATGGGGAGTTTTTGTGCTGAACTGCCAGTGTGATTGTTCAATGTTTTTAAGTAGTTTATTATGTGTATATCATTGTCATTGAGTGTTCGGAAGATGTGAATACTACTACTGCAACAACAACTACTTCTACTACTACTGTTTTCTTTCTAAGCACAACTGTCAAGTCCACTGAATTTATTTTCACTCTACTGCAACCTGTTTATAAATTAAAAATTGTGTTGTATGTATGTGAGTGTGTGTGTGATGTTTGTGTTCTATACTGTATATAGACACATGTATCCAATAAAGATAATAAAATGATGCTTACCCAGTCCCCAGTGTCTCTGTAAAACTGATAAAAACAGTTTTATTAAATTATTGATTTTATTTGTACAATGACAGTGAAGTACAAACATAAATATACAATAACCTTACTCTACGAAGTTAAAAACAAAACTGATATCTAAGACAAAAACCAGTTAGTTATCTTTTTTTTGTGGGGGGGTTCTGTAATCCTAAATGATATATATTGTCTTTTATAAACACATATGAGTACCGTTTACAGAACTTTCGGTCAGCTTTACTGTTATCGAGGGAAGTTAAGAAATTATTTAAAAAAATGTGATTTATTTGTTGTTGTTTGTATCTGTAAGTCTTTGTTTACTCTCTTTCCATTCCTTGTATGTTGTTATACATGTATCCAGTAAACATGATAAAGTAATGCAAGGTGTGTGCATATCTGAGATGAATAATTTTATTACACCAGTCATTTCAGTTCTACTACCACTGTACTTAATCTCTCATTATATAGGTCTGTATATATATCTATCTATATAAATAAAGATGAAACGTATAATTGAATTAAAGGCTATAAATTAAAAATATGTTTACGAGTTAGTGTACTCAAGAGACTGAATGAAAGTTAAACGTAGTGTGATTGAGAAATCAAATTAAATAATTAAATAAACAATGTCTGTGGTGACACGAAAAGAAAGTAGTCTTCCTTACTTGATGTACAACATAAGTCTTAATAGCAATCATAATTGCGTGTGTATGTGTGTGTGTGTGTGCGTGAGTGTGTATGTGTGTATCTGTGTGTGTGTATCTCTGTGTGTGTGTATCTGTGTGTGTATGTGTGTGTATGTCTCTGTGTGTGTATCTGTGTGTGTATCTCTGTGTGTGTGTATCTGTGTGTGCATGTGTGTGTATGTCTCTGTGTGTGTATCTGTGTGTGTATGTGTATGTGTGTGTGTATGTGTGTGTGTGCGTCCGTGTGTATGTGTGTGTATCTGTGTGTGTATCTCTGTGTGTGTGTGTATCTGTGTGTGTGTGTATGTCTCTGTGTGTGTATCTGTGTGTGTGGATGTGTGTGTGTGTGTGTGTGTATGTCTCTGTGTGTGTATCTGTGTGTGCGGATGATCCACAGAGCGAGCAGACAGCGTAGAATTTGTAACAATTCGTAAGTTCACAAGATTCGACTTTTACCCTGATTTCGATTGACAGGTTGATAATTGTTTTACTACATTGCTATTAGTAATGGCTGTTGATTGTTTATTTATTCCTCAGTATATTTTATTTTATTTTGTTTTATTCTTTTTACGGAGAACCCGGATTCTAACATCTGAAATTCAACTCACGTTTGCGTTTTCATTTAAAAATAATACACACCAACAATTGTGAACTAATAAAATTATTATAGATAAATAAATAAATAATGAACAAAAATATATTTATAGTATTTTTTTTTTCATCGCATAATAAAAAGTCGAAATCTATATAGTATATTTGTTTTATGAACAAACATTGTATTGATAATAATAATAATAATAATAATAATAATAATAATAATAATAATAATAATAATAATAATAATAATAATAGTAATAATAATTAATAAGTAGCCTCTACGTATACGTTGTTGAATTATCTCGTAAAGCAGTCGATAGAAAAATAATTTTGGGGAATAACTGATTATTTAATATATATATTGTAAAATAGTTTATTTAGGAGTGTAAAATAATTATGATTAGCCACAGAAAAATGTTTCGGTGTAAAATATTTGTGACAAGATTTATGACATGAACTTTGTTACTTTCTTTTTTCTTTTTCTATGAATATTATTATTATTATTATTATTATTATTATTATTATTATTATTATTATTATTATTATTATTATTATTATTATTATTATTATTATTAGTAGTAGTAGTATTTGATTGTTATTAGTTTTTTTATTTATTTATTTATTTATTTAGTTTTTTGTTGATAATCGTTTAATATGGAATTTCTTCTCATTAACATTTTTGACAAGGCATTGCTAAATATCTCGACTTCACCGAAGAATAATTTAATTATTTTATTAAATTACATCCCTACGATAAATTAAATAACGGATAAATACTATAATACTATAATTTTATATTGTTTGAAAATAAACTTTTAATATTAAAACTTAATGATAAAAGCGACTAAGTTCAGGTCATTGTCACGTCATCTAAACAGTTGAAATAAAGTCAGTTTTGTCACGTAGACACGAGCAAGAAGAAAAATGTGTTCCTTTTCAAGTGATTATTTTCTTTACACAAAAATAGAATATTATTTACAATATCCAGAAACCACTAAAATAATTTTTTTACCAGTATTTACTTTTTATATTTGCTCTCGGACACACGTATAAACTTGGTATTGGCGTCGTACTGTGCAGCTGCTAGCAAGTCCTGAATCAGCTGAAATTGTGTTTTTTTCCCACCTCGGCACAGATACACTTTTGTTCAGATACCACAATAAAGAGTAACGTTTCCCTTTTCCAGTGAACTGTTTGTCTTTGTTTTAATTAATGTGTGTGAGGTATGATTTTTGCCCTTGAAGAATCAAACAGCGTGGCATGCCTCTCAACGTGTCGCAAGAAAGCACATGGTTTTGTTTCTGCACACCCCATTCGCGTTAAAAAGGCTAAAGTAATCTTATAAAATGATGTTTTCTTTTCATAAATCAAACGAAACTTTGTTTCATAATTAAAAAATAAAAAAATAAAAAAAAAAAGTAAAAATATAAAACAAACAGGTTTTTAGACTGAAAGTTCTCTTTCATTCCGCAAAAAAATACCCGAAAAGAACAATTTCTGCACTTTATAAAAAAAAAGAAAACAAAAACAACAAAAAAAACCCCACAAAAAAACCCAACAAAAACAAATGGAGATTATTCTGAGGATATCATGGTGAAAATGCGTGGAGACTTAAAAGACGGTCACTCTTTGTTCAGAGGTGAACTTTGACATGGATCAGTGTTCTCACTAAACAAGTGGATGGGAATGTGTTCTGAAGGAAAGTACAAGAGATCACCTTGAAAACAATAGAATGAAGGGTTGTATGAATAGTAAAGAGTACTGATATTTATATACAGTTTTTTGTTATTTGTTCAATTATGTATGTATGTTTGTGTGTTTGTGTGTGTATGATTATTTTTTTCTTGACCTCCTCTTGCTAAAAAATACTAATAGTTTTTGTTCGAGGAAGTTGATGTTAACGAGTTCAAGGGAGATAATTTGTAATCGCTCTGTTGTGGATTTTAACCAGTTTGAGTTTGACATTAGTTTGTTTTGAACTTACATTTCCGTTCATTCAGTTGAATAATTGCATACGTTTTCTTGAAATAACAATAACAATAATAATAATAATAATAGCATGGCTGTAACTAGACTATTATTGAAATGAGGAAAAACAACAACAACAACAACAACAAAACATTTAATCGTCGAGCGGGGACCGCCTAAGTCATAGACATAAATGAATTCATTTAGTGGATATCGTTTCTATCGGAATAGAGATTTATATTTTATGTCTTTAAAATCTTTGAGAAAAAAAATCTTCAATTTCGGTACGAGACATTTACCTCATTTGCCTCAGTGTAGTTATGGCCTTAAATAAAAAGGAAAGATGGAAATACAAAGATAAAGTTCTTTGGTTAGACCTAATAAATTGGCACATATTGAAAGTTACCAGATGTTAGCATCAAATGGCTGCATTCTGAAACAGGATAATCCTTAAGAATATCATAATTTGTTTGAGAAAAACAGATTAAAATGTACTTATGTGCATATTACAGAATATGTTAGCGAAGTGAACTGTTTGTGAGCTGAGCTCAGTCATTTCACCCCACCCCAAGTCACGTACATGTTTGTAGTTTGAAGTATGTATTCTTATGTCTCTTTTTGCACAGATCTTTTCATCGTGAACAAAAGGCAGGATTATGATTAGGTATTTTATTGTATTTTAAAGTATTGACTCCAAATGTCGTCAAATTTTAGGGCCAGTTTTGAGCTGCTAGGTCAAATCTAAACAGGGAATGAATTTTGAATAAATAAATAAATAATAAATAAATAGTATCTATATATTAAATTCTTAAAATATCTGCATAATGAAATTTCTCTGTATAGACGTGTGAAAGATATGAACTGACATAAATCAGGATTTTCTTTAAACGATGTGTGGTTTTTAAAGTTGTTTTATTGAAATTTTTGGAGAACATCATCAACTGCACTGTTGTTCGAATAAAGATAGAAACATAATTTTTTTTTTATGCTTTCTTTTTGTAAAATGATCTATAAGATAGGGGGAGGGAAATAATAAAGAAAACATAAAATAAAATAAAATAAGACAGTTTTGGTTCCAAGATTAAATTTACTTGCCTGTATCTACATATGCACGCATTCTGATATGTTACTACGAATATGTTTTTGCACTAATCGGAAGTTTCTACGTGTAAACCACGTTTACCGGTCCAAGTCCACAACCCGGTTAATATTTTACGTGATTTAAAATGTCGGCATGTTGTATCAGCAAATAAAATGCTAATGAAATCTGGTAACGTATATTTTTTTTTGTATTGGGATAAATATATAATTCCGTAGATTCTTTACATACTTTTTCTTCTTCTTCTTCTTCTTTATGTGTGATAAGTTTTCTTTGTTTTTGGTTACGTGGCATTAGAATAATCCAAAATGGCGCCGGTATTCATAAACAAATTGCGTTGTAATTGTTTACTAACTGAAATTCTCGAAAGGCTTAGGAAATTAATTTAAAAATTAATCCGCTCTTGAAACCTTCCATCCTATCTGTATAGTTATCAGTCTGTGATTAGACTCAGAAAATATGATTCGGCAGTCAGTATTATAATAAAAGTTACGCCTCTTTTCAGCAAATTATTTGTAAATGTGAGTGCGTCCCCATTTCATGTAGCGTAATAAAACCACGTAGAAGTTTATTTATTGTGCCAACTGCTGTTTTGAAATAAACAATTAATCGAATTGTAATCCCACATACATCTACATAAACTAGATGACACAGTACAAAAACGGTACAAACAAGCACATTGTGTTTCTGTATTGTTATTTTGATTTTCTCACTCTCTAGTTCATTTTATTATTATTTTATATCTAGTAAATTTAATTTTGTTGATATCTAAATATTCAAATTTTCTCACAATCTATGTATTTGGATTTTCTGGCAGAAAAAAAAAAGTGTAATAACTGTTTCTGACAAATTCCCTTTTAATCAACTGAAATTCTGTATAGGGTCATTCCGTGTCAAATCACCCAATGGGTTAAACCCGACCATCTCAGATTTTTATAAAACTTGGTATACTTGTTGACTGGGATCCCACAGCACCAAATCTGAAATATTAGCCCAATCAGACCAGTGATGTGTCAAAAATGGGCGTGACTACTTCCCTCTCTCGGATATTTCTACAACTTTCTAACAATTATCTATCAATTAACAAAGATCAACAGAGTAATTCTCTTATAAAATCTTTAAAAATTATGTTGCAATTTGAATAAAATAAAAATAAACAGTAATAACAAACAATAATAAAATACTGTACATTAACAAAAGTAGGAATAATCTTGGAAGAAAACAAAAATCACTTATAAAAACTGAATATGTCTTAAAAACAAACAGTAATAAGAAAATGAAATATAATGAAAGAATAATTCCTGCTAAAGCTTAAAGATCTAAGAAAAACAGATTTCAATATTTCTGGTCCATTTAATTAAGCAATGGCTTAGTTTGGTTTAGACAATAATAATTAACAGGGATTTAAAAACAAGAAAATTAATAAGCAATTGATAAGAAACAAGGGAAAGTTCTGTCAAATGAATTGAAGGAGGAAATAGTCCAGTTTTATGAAAGTGATGAGAAAAGTAGAATATGTCTGGGAATGAAGGATACAGTCAGCATTTGAAACAGATGGTGAGAAGATTAAGCATCAGAAATACCTAGTTCTCTCAAATTTATGTGAACTTTATGCATACATGTAGGCCTACAATGTCTTACTTGATGATCAAGAAAGATGGTGATTCCTAGCATCCAGAATTGATCATTCAGGTTTTAGTTAATCAGATGTTAATGGCTGAAAAGGTGTTATTTTCATGTATGTGCATTTTTTAAATCTATATTGTGGCTAAACAAAAAATATTACACCCAGGAAACTTTTATATGTTTTAGTTAACATGTGGGAGATTAAATTTCAATAAAGGTCATCTGAAGGTCACATGATCCACACGGTCAATTTCAAGGTCATAGCAAAGGTCAAAAGGTCAGGGTACTCCAATATTTTCCAAACTAAACAAAAATGGCAGATTTGGAATCCTTGTCATTTTGCCTTTCTAACAATATCAATTTTATGAAGATTGGCCCAGTAATTCCTGAGATATAAGGGTTCTAAGGTTGGTGGCCACACCCATTTTTGGCAAAAATCTCAAATTTCGGTGGGCCATATCTCCCACACCACTGGTCTGATTGGGCTAACATTTCAGATTTGGTGCTGTGGGATCCCAGTCAACAAGTATACTGAAACGATCGGGTTTAAATTTCTTCTTTTTTGGGGTGATTTGACACGGAATGACCCATTTGTAATATTTAGAAACAATTGGAATAGCACTAGCAAATCTGTGTGTGTTTCAGGTTGACTATGGTTACTCGACAAAACAGCAGAACAGATGAGAAACACAAAAACCAGAGCCCATCACCACAGCCTAAAAAGATGAAAAAGAACAAATCCACAACAAGGTGAGAGTAATTAATTAGAAGTAAGTTATTACGTAACAACCTTGTAAAAATTGTGTTTTCATAACAATTTCTAAATAACATAATCTAACACCTCTGCTTAAAAAAATACAGTATAAAAACATAATAATAATAACAATAACATTAACAATAATAATAATAAAAATAATAATATGAACAGTAACTACACAAGTAAGAACAGTAATAACAGACAACAGCAATAGTTTTGATAATTATGTTTACTTCAGTTGACATAACTAATATACTAAGAACAATTAATGTCCTTATTGTATTTACTACAAAATAAAAATATTACTTTGTATTAGTATTGTGATAATTAGTTAACTACAAAACTAAGGTACAAGTTAAAATAATTATTGTGATAATTTTTATATTGATTATAAAACTAATATATATGGTAGTATAGCTATTTATATTTACTACAAAACTAAGGTATAAGTTAATATAACTTTTGTAATAGTAATTATATTTACAATACAACTAAAGTATATCTATGTATGACTGTTGTGATAATTATTTTATTATAAAACTATAAATGTATATCTGTCTAGATGTCTGTACATGTGTATGTCTATACATATGTGTATATGAGAGAGTGTGAGCAGTATAACACTGTTATATGAATAAATACTAAATCTGAGTTTTGTTGAATTGAATTAAGTTAAAATAGTTTATGTATCATAGTTTAATTTTGTTTTTAATAAATTTTATTTCATGCATTGTTAAAGAAAAAACATACTGTGATAGAATAATGCATTCTACAAGTTCCTGTGACATCCTCTGACATTCACTAGTGACATAGTTACACACCAGTGTGCCTGCTAATGGACTGTTCCTTATAAATTCATTTTGTAAATGGACTCACAAAACACAACTTCGTTTATTTCAACTTATTTATTATCTTAATTTCCTCATACAGGGTAATTAATAATTGATACATATTGTTATGATTTCCTGTGTGTCCATATTTCATGCAATCTTTCTGTTCTTTGATATGTTTCAACATACATTCTGTGGCATTGGCATGGAATATGATAAATGTAATGTTTGGTATATATGAGTGTTTATTCACTAGGTTGGGATAGAGTATGTTAAATGTAATGTTTGGTATGTTTCAGTGTATATTCTCTAGGTTGGGGTAGAGTATGATAAATGTAATGTTTGGTATATTTCAGTGTATATTCTCTAGGTTGGGGTAAAGTATGATAAATGTAATGTTTGGTATATTTCAGTGTATATTCTCTAGGTTGTAATGTTTGGTATATTTCAAGTTGGTTGCTCTGGGACTGAAGTTGGAATGATGATTACAAACAGAAGCACAGGAAATAACACAGACATCCACCCAAGTGTTGACTGAGTTGAAAGTAGAGTTTTGGAGAATTTCTGTGAGTTTTCTTTTACTTGTAGCCAGGTGTTTCAGACTGATGTCACTCACAGTACAGCACCTCAGCAATCAGGTCTTTCTCCTGTTTTTATATCTGCTTCCACATTCCTTGCGAAAAAAGCAAAAAGAAAATTAAAATAAGAAAATGTTTCCCGAAATGTTGGCTGTTGACAGTACATCATGCAGTAGGTTGTTATAAGCAGAGTTCACTGTAACATCTGTAATCTGCAAAAAAACAATCTTAATTCTTTTGTCTGTAGAAAAAAACAGCACACTCTGGAATCTTTCACAAGAAAATTTAATCTCTTATGTTTGTGTACAAACTTGAATCTCTTTCAAGTGTCAAAAAAAGAAGGAAAAAGACAACAACAGTATAATATGTTTAGTCTGTTTTTATTTTGGTTTCAGTGTGCATTAAGATTACATAATCATATGAAATACTACATATCTATACACAATAACCCATTAAAATACTCACAAACATAATAATAATAATAATATTAATAACAATAATAATAATAATAATAATAAAATGATCGTAGCTGCAGAATACCTATGTCTTGGGTATTAAAGCATCGAATTAACCATTACTTATTTAATTATTTAGCCAATTCATAAACATGAGAGAAGTAAATAAATTTAAGATATTAATTCAGTATTCTGGGGAACTTTGTAAAGCACGATATTATTGTTTACTACACGTAGTTGGTACCTTCACCCTCCACACTCTTTCTGTCTCTTTCTTAGCCTGCATGCAAACCAGTTTCAACACGTTTGTAAAAGTCGTAACGATCTAGCCATACTCAAATAAATGGTTGATTTGAATGTGACCTCAACGATAACAACAAACTGTGTGGGTCCTAAAAGTTCTTTATTAAAACTTGAAGCCAAACATGTGACGTCAGTTTGAACAGAAATCACGCAATGTCGCCTGTGCACGTGCTGTCACATGAGTAACAGTATTGAAAGATCACCGACTGAGTTAAACACAGCTGTCCAGTCTTTTTGCCAGTCGTCAGTGTTAATAGTCTGAGGTCATATTATTATGTACAGAATGTAAAATGTTTATTAAAACCAATAAAATCAACTAATGTGGTTACAGAACAAACTGTACTTAGATGTACATTGTCAAAACGACGAGAAATCTGCATATTAGTCACCTGTTATTCATCCTGTGTGTAGAAATACAAAACTTTTTTTTTTCTTTTGTTACTGTGCGTAGTTCATGTACAGAAACTTAGACAGATCGCGTGTTAACCGTGTTCACGGTTGAGTTGTAAACAAGGAGAATTTAAAATCTGTATAGCTGCACTCATTGTTAGAGAAAAGGAGAAACAAAATGTTGTTGTACTAGTGCTGAAAATACTATTACTAATACTGACTAATTTTGTCTGCGAAACAGTAGGTCAGATTTCAAACTTTATTGTCAAACTAACTTCAATATTGTGGTTGTTGTTGTTGTTGTTAAATTGAATTATATCTTTGTATATACTACTACTACTACTACTACTACTACTACTAATAATAATAATAATAATCAATGAAGGAATAAAATGTCTTGAAGTAACTGATTTTATGAAAATACAAAATTGAAATTAATTGATTTTGTCAAATATTGATGCTGATGTAATAAAGTAACAGGTTAATTTCAATATACTGATATGGTATAATTATAATTTAATACTGAGCTGTAATCTAAAATGGCTATTCCTTATTTATAAGAAAAGAACATATTTCTCGCCCTTGTATACTTCTCATATATACTTTTTGTTATATTTAGAACGTATGTAAAACGTGTTTACATTGTCACCAAACAACCGGAATAACACACTATGTGCAAACCTGTCACTTGTGCTCGTATAAAAATATCACCTGATGTGTCTAAGTAGGCTATCCACGGAGTGAGCAGACGGTGTAGAATTTGTGACAATTCGTTAGTTGAAAAGATTCCAATTTTATTTCGATTTCAACTACAGGTAGGTAAAACTTATACTATACTGCTATTACTACACTGTTAATTGTTTGTTTATTTCATAGTATAAAATTAATTATTTTATTTTATTTATGTTTTGTTCTTTTTGAGGCGAACATGGACTGTAACATCAGAAACTCAGCTCACTTTCGCGTTCTCATTTTAAAATAATACATCAACAATTATGAACTAATAAAACTGCACTGTAAATAAATAAATATTATCTTTTATAATATATTTTTCATTGAATAATAGAAAGTCAAAATACATCTTTGCATAAATAAAAATATAAATATTACATACTACTACTACTACTACTACTACTACTACTACTACTACTAATAATAATAATAATAATAGTAATAATAAATAAATCAATCTTAATAATAATATAGTAATAATAATAATAATATTAATAATAATAATGTTTGTGTATGTATTATTTTAAGCTATATTTGAGCTTACTATAAGAAAAGAACATATGTCTCGCCCCTGTATACTTCTCATATCTTTTTGTTATACTTAGAACTTATGTAAAACCTGTTTACACTGTCACCAAGCAACCAGAGTAACACACTACCTGCAAATCAGTCACATGCAAATCAGTCAGGTGTCATACAAAGAGGACGATTCACAGAGTGAGCAGAAGGTGTACAATTTGTGACAATTCGTTAGTTGAAAAGATTCCAATTTTATTTCGATTTCTACTACAGGTAGGGAAACCTTTTACTACACTGCTATTACTTCATTGTTGATTGTCTGCTTATTTCATAGTACAAACTTAATTATGTTATTTTAGTTTAGTTTATTTACTTATGTTTTGTTCTTTTTGCGGCGAACACGGAATGTAACATCAGAGACTCGGCTCACTTTTGCGTTTTCATTTTAAAATAATACATCAACAATTATCAACTAATAAAACTGCATTATAAATAAATAAATAAATAAATAAGGATTATCTTTTATATTATATTTTTCATTGAATAATAAGTTGAAATATATCTTTGTATAAACAAAAATATAAATATGACATACCACTACTATTACTATTACTACTAATAATAAATAAATAAATAAATAAGCAGCATCTATGAATATGTTGTTCAGTTATTAAGCAGTCGAAAAAGGAATAAATATCTATGGAATATCTGCTTATTTAAAAAAAAAAAAAAAAAAAAAAAAAAAAACAACAACAACTGAAAGACTTGGTTCCGTCTCTCTGCATTCTATAAGTAATGTGTATCTTGTTACATATGAATCCAGTAAAGATGATAAAGTAGTGCAAGGTCTGTGTATGTCAGATACAAATAAGTTTATTACACAACACATTTCAGTCATACCGCGACTATACGTAATCACTCACTATTTGTCTGTGTGTGTGTTTGCAATTTGATTAACTGTTCAGTATGGAGAATCTTCTCTGTAGAATTATTTTTGACTAGGAGTCATGAAAGATTCATATTAGTTTATTGTTAAATTTCTTGTATTTATTACATTATTATTATTATTTTTTTTTTTAATTAAATTACAAATTAAAACAAAGATAAACAGTACGATATCACCTGATTTGGTAAAAGTTTGAGAACGAAGAGTTTTTTTAATTAAAATTCAGTTTTCTCTGTCGTTACATTTTAAAATAAACAAGCTCACTGCTCACTGTTGAGTTGTCGTTGTTGTTGTTGTTCTTCTTATTATTAGTATTATTATTACTA
This sequence comes from Chrysomallon squamiferum, assembly GCA_012295275.1. Classification (NCBI taxonomy): domain Eukaryota; kingdom Metazoa; phylum Mollusca; class Gastropoda; order Neomphalida; family Peltospiridae; genus Chrysomallon; species Chrysomallon squamiferum. The sequence goes on from CM022678.1 coordinate 1,209,055, forward strand.
TCTCTATTGTTATTTTAATGTGAGTAGAACATGTATAGACAGACCGCACGTTAACCATGTTCATGGTTGAGTTGTAAACAAGGAGAATTTGAAACCTGTATAGTTACACCATTCAAGATAATATCGCTAATACTGCCTAGTTTTGTTTGTTAAACACTAGGTGACATTTCAAAGTTTAATGTCAAACCATACTTCATAATTATTGTAGTTCTTGTTTTTATTGATTTATTATTATTGTTATTATTATTATTAAATCGAATTATATCTTTTTATACACAACAAGAACAATAGCAATAATGATATTAATAATAAGAAGAAGAAGAATAAAAAAAAGATAAGTGCTTTAAGAGAAGCGATGTTTAAGTATAAACACTTGACAAACAAGCAGTTTGTAAAAATAATAATGTGTACTTTGTTCAGTTGTCTTATAAAATAGTCGATGGATGAATAAAATGTTTACGAAATAACCGATTATTTGAAAATACAGAACTGAAATTAATTTGGTATCGTCAAATATTGATGCTGAAGTTGCAGAAAAGGAGGAATGATTATGACAAGCCATTAGCTCAAAAATATTTAGAAATTTTAGTCACCGTTAATAAAGTAACAAGATAATTTTTACATATTCTTTTATTATAATTATAATCTAATACTGAGCTGCAATTTAAAACTGCTAAAATTGATATTCCTTATTTCAGTTTTATTTATTAAATAATTTCTTGTTATATTTATTAAATAATTTCTTGTTTTCATTAAATCAAATTATTCATTAAATTATGTGATTAAGAAAATTAAAAGAAAGATAAATACTGCGTTATCATCTGATATGGTAAATATTTGATAATGAAAAGTTTATTATTAATACTCAGTATTTTTCTGTCGATATATTTTACACTAAATAATGTCACTGTTACTTTTTTTTGTCACGTAGACACTAATTAGGAAAGAACAGACTTTACTGTTATACAAGCGTTTATTGTTTTATATTATAGAAAATAATATTTGGCCAGTTTTAAAAATAAATGTGATAATGGAGATTTCTTGCGTGTGTGATTGTTCATTATATATATATATATATATCCTTTATCCTCTATGTATATCATTGTCATGTTTAAATATTTCAAATATGATACCGTACAGTGATGCTGGTATGCCGAAGATGTTAATAATAATAATAATAATAATAATAATAATATGTGGCTACTCATGCTCCAAATCTGGTGTTTTCTGTACCTACAGTAACACTTTAATTAGCAATACAAACGAAATTACATTAAATACTCGCTATGTCAGATGTACATTAAAACGCCCAGTAACATTTACTTAATAACAGATGTTAAAACTATGTCATGCGCAGCTAAAGCAGCCAACCATGGAGAAAAATCGTCATAGCGTCGAAAAAGAAATTCACAAAATCTGTTTATTAACTGAAATCATCGATAGGAAAAAGAAATGTAAATGATTCGTTTCTGGAAAAATTCATGTCGTGTTTATTATCGATTGGAAAAAAGAACTATAAATCATTTCACTGGAAAGAGTCCTGTCAAGTCTCTTCTAATTATCATTCTTTCAGTGTCTGAGAGTGTGTGGCTTAAGTGCCGTACAGTGTATTAAAAAGAATAAAAGCTATTTTTTATCTGTTATTTTTTTTCTTCTTACAATGTGAAAAAAGAAAATTATTATTATTATTGACTTATTTCCATTATATTTTCTCGTTCTGTATGTCAATTTCTCTGTCCCATTTTGGAGAGTGAGTGTGTGTGGGTGTGTTTTGCAGTTCTGCTTGTATTCTAATTTGTATATATAGACACATGTATCCAATAAAGATGACAAAATACTTTTTACCCAAACACCTGTGTCTGTGTAAAACTGATATAAACACTTTTATTAGAGCAGTCATTTTATTTGTACCATGAGAGTGAAGTTGGCAGTAATAATCAAACACACATACACACACATACATGCTAACACACATATCAGCCGTACTCTTGTAATCCTAAATAACACAAAAATTAAAAGTAATTGTTTTCTTTCTCAGTTTGACCGCTCTTGAGAGTAAAACCTCCACTTGTGTTTATTTTGTTGTTGCTCTACATTTTAAAAATAATTATATAAAACTATTTTAAGACCAAAACCAGTAGTTAAATATGAAAGAAGTAACTGAGTAATAAGTATATATGTACGTATGTATATGTGTGTGGGTATAAATGTATGTATGTATGCCTTCATGTGTGTCTCTATGTATGTATGTATGGATGTGGTTGTGTGTATATGTGTGTGTGTGTGTGTATCTGTGTTTGTGTTTGTACAGATTAACCAGTTCTTTTTCTTTTCCTTTGTGAAAGATAATTTCAGCTAATAAACAGGTTATTTTATTTGAAGCAAATATAGGCATATGACTAAATGAAAAACTTATCATTATATTTGAAATTAACTGTTCGTAGTATCAGATGCAGGTTACTTTTTGAATTCAGTGTAAGGTACATTTAGTAAATGTTGAAAACTGTTATAAAAGTATAATAATTTACAAACTACAACCACAGTGATAAATCGTTTTTATTTTTTTATATTTTTTTTTTTTTTTTTTTAATCTGTATTGTACTGCAGTATTGTAGTTATAATATTTTACATTTTTTCTAACAGTGTGTGTGTGTGTGTGTGTGTTACCTCTTGGTGATAGGTCTATTATTAAAAAGTGTATTTTAAAACTATCACTCCAATCTTGTCTTATGTGTTTCAAAAGAAGAATATGATTTATAATTTTGTTTTTGATCTGATTTTATTTTATTGATTTATTTTATTGATTTTATTATAATCATTGTTGTTATTGCCGTTAATCTTCTTCTTTTTCTTTTTAAAATTTTATTTTACCTGTTTTTTTCTCTTGTTTTTTTCACTTTATGTAATACCTGTATAAACCAGATCCTAGGTCAGTCATTTTCACGATTGAGTTGCAAACAAGGATAATTTGAAACCTGTGTAGTTACACTCATTGTTAGAGAATACAAAAATGTCGTAACAGGTGTATTGAAGATTATTTTACTGATACTGCCTAGTTTTATCTGTCAATTGCATTTCAGATTTCAAAGTTTAATGTCCGCTACATTTCAGTACTATGATTATTATTATTATTATTATTATAAAAAAATGTACTGTGTATAAGAATTATCCTAGTTATTCACTATTTATAGATTCATTGATATGTTTGTTTATAATTAAGTTTATTTATATCTGTGTGTGCGTTTGTGTGTGTGTGTGTGGGGTTGTATATATGTATATACAGATACAAACAATAATTAAAAAAAGAAACAAAATGAAATGAAATCATATAAATAAGTAAGCAAGTAAATAAGTAAATAAGTAAGTAAGTAAGTAAGTAGGTAAGTAAGTAAGTAAGTAAGTAAATAAGTAAATAAATATATAATGAAGTTCCTGGTCACGAGACATGTTAGGCTCCCGTGGATGATCTTGGATTTATTTGCTCAAGAAAACGAGAACAATACACTGTACCAGAAATAAATGAAGCGAGATAAACCAGGATTATGAGACATTTGACGTTGACTTAAAGTTATTGTAATCTGAGGAGAGGACGAGAAAGAAGAACAAGATTAAAACAAAATAAAATTTAATAAATAAATAAAAGTAAAGAATGTTAATATGAATGTTTTTAAAAAAAAAAAACATACAACAGTATATTTATCTCCATATAGATCATATTATTATTCATTGTACATCGTTGGTACATACTAAACCACTATCCCTATGTGTGTCTGTACCCAATATAAATGGATTGCTTAGAATGAGAAATTTTAGTATTACTCAGATGATGTTAAAGTTGTTTATAGATAACTGTAATTTGACGAAAGGAGAAAAAAGAAGTAAAGAAAGAAACAGAAACAACTTGCACTTACCTGTCACTGATAGATAAGACAATAGAAATAAATTATTTATTTTTTTATTTATTTATTTATTATTATTATTGTTTACTAACTTTCAAGATTAATGTGAGATATCTGGATGCTAGTGAAGTGAGCTTTATTCAGATTGTGAAACAAAAAATTATAACAGGACAAAAAGCCCAAAAGAAACAAATAAAAATTTGGAAAATAATGTAAAATAAAAATAAAACAAAATAAATAACTTTCTTAGGATCCATAGAAATTTGGCAAAATACTGCAGAAAACACAAGTACAACACAATAGAGATGCTTCCATGGCGAGGTAACCAAGTGAAACAAACGAGTAAAACGCGTGATGCTGGATGGATGTTGTGTTGCTCCAACTAGCGACAGCAATTCTGAAGTTCGCTCGTAAGTCGGATTTAGGTTCGCAACTCAAAGCAATAACTTGAGGTACCACTGTATTTATTTTATTTATTTTATCAATTATTAGTTGTTGTTTCTTTTTTCTTCGTTTTTCTGGTTTATTTGGTGTTTTTTTTCTTGTTGTTTGTGTTGTTATTTTCTTCTCTTTTTTTTAGATCATCTTTTATTGTGGAATTTCGTCTGATTAAATATCTCAACTTTATTAAATGAAAATTATATTTTCTAATTTTTTATAAGTTTCAGAATGAAATAAGAGATCATCTTTACATGATCCGACAGATACAAGTAAATGTTGTTTCTGTCTTCAGAAAGTGTAATAAAATTTATACATATATTTATCATCATTATTATTATTATTATTAATATTATTATTATTATTATTATTATTATATTGAGAAGCCATTAAAATCATGTTTTACCCCAGTATCCACATTTTGAAATTTATTAGCCGGAGCATGCCCTCGGACACAAACATAAATTTGCGCAGTTGCCCATAAGGAGTGAATCAGTTGAAAACTGCTTTTTTTCCATGCTCGACATATTTAGAATATTGTTCAGAGGAGCATGTGATGTATACTACAATAAACAGTAGCAATTGACCTTTCTAATGCATACATTGTTTTTGTTTGGATTAAAGTGTGTTATTCTTAATTATTAGAAATGAACTTAAAGCAATGTGTCCTCTCTAAGTAAGTGGATGGGAATGGGTTGTGAAGGAAAGTATTAGATGTCACCTTGAAAACAATAGAATGAATAGTTGCATAAATAGCAAAGAGTATTATTTATTCTTTTTATTTATTTATTTATTTATTTATTATTTTTATTTTTCCTTGTCCTCCTTATGTTAAAAATACTGATAATTTTTGTACGAGCAAACTGATGTTAGTGATTTCAAGGGAGGTAATTTATGATCGCCGTGTTGAGTATTTTAACTAGTTAATATTTCTTTTCAGTTTATATTTCAGTTCAGTCTTTTAAATAATTACATAATTTTAATGAAATAGTGATGATGAAAGTGATGATAATGATGATGACGATAATAATAATAATAATAAGAAGAAGAAGAAGAAGAAGAAGAAAGCTGAAGGAAAGGAAAAGAAAAAGCTTTTTGGTGAAACTTGATAAATTGCCACATGTTGAAAGTTATCAGATGTTAACATCAAATGCTTGCATGCAGAAACTGGATAATCCTCAAGAACTAAAATGTACTTAGGTTCATATTACAGAATATGTTAGCAAAATGTTCTATGTTTTACCCTGCATCTGAGCTGAACTCGGTCATTTCACCCCATCCAAAACCTACATCTTTGTGTTTTTGTTTTTTTTTTGTTGGTTTTTTGTTGTTGGTTTTTTATTGAAAAATTAGAGAACATCATCAACCATAACTGTTGTGTGAATAAAGAGACAGGGTTCATACATGTTTTTGAAAGACATGGAAAGTTTTGGAAATTCCTCACGGTGTTTTCCAGCACCTTAAAAGTTTTGGAAAATCAGCTATGTTACCTTAGCTACAGAAATGTTATGAAAAATTATATCCTTGCCGTAATTTTTTTTAAGAAAAACTGGTTTCTTTCACCAACATTTAGCCCCGACCCAGCGCCCTGTTTTTGCCTGTATAATGAGGTGCCGTTATAGCCTAGGCAAAGAAAATAGTTCCGTTTTGGTACTGGCTCCGTTTCAGCCTGATCCGGAAAGATTAACTCAGGGTATCTGCGCTTGCGCAGGAAATGCGTTTAGCCCAAAACAACTATATTTTGTTTTCGGTGTTCCAGTTTTTTAATCTGTTTAATTATCAATAATACATGATGCTTGTTGCAAACTTCTATCAGACTGGCAGAGCAGTTGTGTTGTGGTAGCGCTAAGTGGACAGTGTAATTGATTACAGCACTGGTACATGCTACTTACAGAAGCAGTTTATACAATATTTAAAACTGAAAATCATGTATAAACTGCCCCCATGTGATATTTTTCATTTACGGTTAGGGTTTAGAGCGATGAATAGGAAATGGGGAAACATTTTAATGTACTCAGTGCTTTGATATTAATCGCGACAAAATCTCAGCCTGACGGTGAGCGCCACAAGAAACGTGTGACAAGTCTGCATCTGACCATGATCCCTCGTTGGCTGCAAATTTACCTTATCCTAGACTTTTTAATCAAATCAATACAAAATTGCATGAATTTATTTATTTTATTTTATTTTTTTTCTCTCCTGATGATTGTTTATAGTAAAAGAAATTTTGATTTTGTTACTGATGTCATAAATTGTGAAATAATGAAACTCAGACAAAGTCCAACTTATCCTAGACCCATTTTTAAAGGTTTGGGTTAAATTCAATACGAAAATTGCAACAATTTATTTATTTTATTTTTTTGTCCTTTTGATTGTTTGGAAAGTTTTGAAAAGGAATTTTTATTTTGTTACCAATGTTATAAACCCTGATGAAATTATTTCTTTTTTTCTAAAACTATCTATAATACACTAGGGAGGGGGAGACATATATCGTTCCAAGATTAAATTTGGTTTGCCAGTACCTACAAACACACGCACGCTGATATGTTACTACATGTGTTTTACCTAATCGAACGTTTTCAACTGTTAACACAATTTCCGGTCGTGGTCGCAACCCGGTTTATACTTTATGTGACTGAATAGAACCACGTGTTTTAAAATGCCGGCATGTTGTTAAATATCAGAATATAAAATGCTTAAGAAAGCTGATAATGTACATTATTTTTTTCATTCGGTTAAAGATATAGTTCCTTGGATTTTTACATTCTTCTTCTTCTTTATGCGCGATAACTTTTCTTTGTTTTTGGTTATAGGGAATTAGTATAATCCAAAATGGCGCCGGCATGTTAACTGTTTGCGATACAATATCTGTTTATTACTGAAATTCTCGAAATGTTTAGGAAATTAAATTTAATAAAATAGTCTGAAAATATGGTCTATATATGAATTATGATTCAGCAGTCAGTATTGTAATAAAAGACATACGTCTTTTCACAGTTATTTATTTCATGTGTGTCTACTGCTATTTTTAAATAAATAGTAGCAGTTATATATATATATATATATATATAAAATATATATATATATATATATATATATATATATATATGCCTATACACAGACACATATGTATGTGTGTAAAATTAATGTTTTTAATTTTACATCATTGGAGGCTAAAACTGTATGAAAAGTTTTACAAGAATGTTTGCTTTCTGTGTTAAATTTATCAGACATAGAATATAAAGTTGAGATACAGTAACTTTTTCAAATAATATTTGGCTTTCTTCTGACAGACAGCAATTCTGTTTATGGGCTGTTTGAAAGAGTAACTTTTTCAAATAATATTTGGCTTTCTTGTAAGACAGACAGCAATTCTGTGTACAGACCTTTGGTTGGTTTTATCTGTTATTGGGAAAGTGAAGAAGATAATTAACTAATTATCAAAGAAAATGCTCCTTTCATTAAATTATTATTCTAGAGTTATTTCCCTTATAGGTTTTGTTTCTGTTGTCCTTGTTCCTTCTCTCTGCATTCTATAAGTAAGCGAATGGTACTTTGAATATAAAAACATGTATCCAATGTCCATTCAAGTCTGATATACATAAGTTTTAGACCTGTCATTTTAGTTGAACCACAGCAGTAAACTTAATTAGTGAAATAGAATGAACTTATAAATTGTTACTGTTCATATATAAACTATATATCTTTAAGGTTACAGTGACCACTTCATATAATGAATCTCTCCACACACAGACACACACATACACAGATACATACACAGATATACACAAATATATATAGGAATTGGTTATTTTGTTGTCATATAAAATCAAAACAAAGGTTTGACCTGTTTTAAAGCTGAATAACTTTACTATTTGTTAAATAAAACAAAAACTATTTTTTTGTCAATAAATCAAAACTGGTTTTTCAAAATGGTATTTTAAGACCTAAATCAGCAGTTAAATATTAAATGTCTGTGTATGTGTGTGCATGTAAATACACAATTGTTATGAGTAAACACACATCCATCATGAAAACTTACTTGGTACCTAAAAGTAAATTTATCTAGTCATCACATCTTTCCTCTATGTACATTTAAATATCTTTATAATGCTGACATTGGTGTTCAACTGATGTTGTTATAATGAGTTGAGTGATAAAACAAGTTTACTGAGATAATGAATTACTACAAATCTCAAAACAAGATCCAAAACACCTCATTTCTTGCTTGCTCAGTAGTCCTAGCTACTAGTAAAACTATACTGAGTTATAAACATGTTTTTTATTTTCTAATTTTCTTATTGTTTCATAATCAAGTATTAACAAATGAATTTAACAACAACAATAATAATAACAATAATAGTTTTAGTTTCACACACATGTAATTTATCTTTCTAAGTCTTAGATAAATTGTAATCCTACATACATCTACATAAACTAGATGACCCTGTAGTAAAACAGTACGCACAAGCACATTGTGTTTCTACATAGTCATTTTGATTTTGTCACTCTCTAGTTCATTTTATTTTCTTGATATTTAATCATTTTAATTTTCTTCATGTCTAAGTTGTTAGATTTCCTGTGTATAGAGGATTTTTTGGAGAAAAAAATATGTAGTAACTGTTTGTGACAAATTTCCTTTTTATTAACTGAAATTCTGTGTAAGAAAAGATAAAATAATTCATCAGTGAAACTAAACATACAACAATTTTGATATGGAAAAATTCTTTTAGAAAAGAAAATATTTATGGTATAATATTTTATTTATTTTATTTTATTTTCTAAATGAAAATTGACACAAATATCAATAATACATAAAATTTGAAAACATCTATTTTGTTTTGTTCTGTTGACAGGACAGAAGAGTTTCATGATCAGTGAATGACAAATGGTTTAACATAGAACAGCTAAAATCTGAAGATGGGTTAAACTGAATTGTAAGTAAGTAAATTATTTGAGAGTAATGTATCACAATAATAAAAAAGGAAAATGTATTACTTGACAATATTAATTTAAGAAGAAAGTTAAATCAGTATCTAATTTTTGTATTGTTCTATTGACAGGACAGTAGAGTTGTATGGTCAGTGTCAGAAAACTGGTTTAACATTAAACAGCTAAAATCTAAAGATGGGTTAAACTGATTTGTAAGTAAGTAAATGTTTTGTTTATTTGAATTACTTACTTTTACAAACAGAACCAGAAACACACATACATATACATATTTCAAATTTCAAGTGTAAAAATACTAAAATGTAATATAAGTGTACAATGTACAGTACAAGACTGATAAAACTTGGTCCAGGTTTTATTGAAAAATAATTTTTGATTCTTGTTGTGGTTTGATACTTATATATCTTTCTTTAGAAATTTTTAACTCTTAGCAGGTTTCAAACTTTACATGAAATATCTTATAAGATTTGGAATGAAGAATGTAGCAGATTGTTGAAAACTGAAGCCTGAAAATTATCAAAGTATGTTTATAAACAGAGAAATAGAGAAAAATTATCATCGAATATTTATTTAACAGACTTGTCTCCCTGTTTTGAAATATTACAAATGTTGATAGTGATTTATTTAAAAACTTAAAATTTTAAGAACTTCTAAATAAGTAAATAAATTACTATATAATTAAATTGAATACAAATAAATATGAATAATCTACTAAGAAAAAAAAGAGAAAAACACAGCACAGGAGAGTGACAGTATAATATACACTTGGAAAATGTTTTAACACTGTATTAGAAGACAATGTTTTGTATTATTATTATTTTTTGCACAATATTGTCGAATAATTACAATTGCTATTTAACACTAATAACAAATCATTCATAAGTATGGATCTGCAGAGTTCATAAAATAGTTTAAGAAATTGTTTCAGAGAGAAAATGTTACTTTGAGTATCTAGATTACATCTGTAGTTAAAGGGTTAAGTGACAAGTAAACATTCAACTGACTTCAACACCTGACTTGTCTTTACACTTACATATTGAATTGTCAGATGGTCAACTACTGTCATTCCCAGTGCTAAGCTGATTCCACTTTCATTGTATATAAAATGCTTGAGATACACTGATGTGCTACAGTGGATTCAAAACTGTCTCAAGACTGGATTCATGATGTCCTGTTGCAGGTTTTGATCTGTTGTCCTGTAGTTTTGATCTGTTGAATGTATTCTTATTATCTGTTATCTTTGTGTTTATGATGTTCATCACTGTGCCAAGTTCACACTGAATGTTTTATCTGTGGTAGACAGTGGAGTTAAACATCTATATGTAGCATGTGAGTATGCTGCAGTTTGAGAAAAAAAAAAAAACATGGAGACATAATACACTGACCTCTCACAGTAAAATCAGTTGTAACTGTCATTCAGAAACAAGAAACATTCTGTTGTTAATCATCACAAAGTATTAATTACTTGTCATATTTTGCCACTCATTTATATTTCCTCCAGGTGTATATTGGTGATATTTCCATTTGTATCATTTACATCACATAATTTACTAGAGTGAGAGTATAAATAAAACTATTCAGATATTATCTGTATAGTTATTTTGTTTATATAATTTAATACAAATGACAAAACTAATAATATAATTTAGTTGTTACTATTCTGGTTATTATTATATTTATTACATATCTGTTACAGAATCTCATTAGTGCCTCTTTGCCAGCATTATTTTTACTCATAAGTGTGGATTCTATGTAGTGAATTATATAATGTTCACAACATTTAAAGCAGAATTAGTGCCATATTGTATATTAAGTATATTATTATATTACGGTAATATTAAATTAGCTATAGTGTATAATGATGTTTGTAATTCATATTTTTACATTTCTTAAATGTCTACCTAATTAATATCAGGAAATGAGGGTAATTACACAAAAACTAAATAGCAGAGCATATCCAGACATCCATGAGTTCTTTGGAAACAGTATTATACAATTTAGGGAAGTTCTGTCAGTTTATAAACTAAGAAACACTGGGATTATAAACTCAAAATTGGCGTTAAAGTTGCAAAGTAAATTCAGAAAGGCTGTCTGGAGAGGAGTATACTGAACGCTTGTGCACTGACTTTAAACATTGTAAATGCATTTTAAATGAGATCTTTTGATCCGTGCGCCCGCCTTCTTGCGACACGTTGTCTGAGGTACATCTGCTCAAGACAAAGGACAACTCAATGTTGATAGATTGAAGACAGAGAAATCTATTACTGTTGGATTTTTTATTGTGTTATTCTGTGGTACTTACATACGCTTGAAAACTAAGTAACAAACTACGATAACTTATTTTAATAACTAAAAGATTAGTTAGAAAGTTAAAGTAACCAACTGGACTTAATTATATTTAGCATTATCTATCAATGCTATTTGCTTATATATATATATAGCATCGTTTGAATAATACGATGAACTTATATGTTACCATTGATGGCTAATTTATGTGAAATATATATATATATATAAAAAACAGTTACCTATATTCAATTCTTGTTTGCTTTATTATTCTCTAATGGATGCAGAATAGTTATTTAATAGTTTAAGCTGTCTCAGATAATTATCACCTTATCATCTGTTGCTATTATAGTCTACTACCCTTTACACAGGACAAGCCAAATTTTTGGTATTAATACGTCTCAAACTAGTCACTGTGACAGGACAAAGTAAATAAAGAGTGGGGTTCTTGTCTGGGATTTTTGAACTGGAAAATAATGTGTAAATAGAATGTAGTAAATGGGGGCGTTAAATAAAAATATTTTATTGCACGTTAGTAAGAGACAGTGATTATCTAAGTATCCACAAGAGAAATAACGAATTATGAGCCAAGGTTTGTTAGATCAACTTACTATCGCACAAATTAAACATAGCAAGCGTGTAGAATTAGTAGTGTTAGCAGAAGAAAGGAATATTTCATTTGAGGGGTCTAAAACAGTAGCGGAGATCAGAGATAAGATAATAGACAAATTATTTCCAGATCATACTGAACAGAGTGAAATGGAAGGTGAGAAAGAGATAGAAAATGGAGATGATGAAATCATGGAAGAAATTTCAAGGCTGGGGACTGTATTAGAGAGTGGTAGTTTGTCTATGAATCAAAAAAATAGAATTATAGAAATTATAGCTGGAAGAAAAATGAATTCAAAGGAAAGAAAAACAATTAGACAGAGAATTGGAAGAAAAATTGTTAGATAGAGAGTTTGAAGTTACTAATCTTATAACGGTTCATAAACATAGAATGGAATATAGAAAAAGTAGTTTAAAACAGAGACTAAGACACAGCAGTTTCAAAATTAATGAAGCATATCTGTGGGTTCCCATGTTTAAAGAAGTTAAGGTAGATCGATTCTTTCAGTTATTTGAATGGAATGCAAGGAAATTAGACTGTTCTGAAGACAAATGGTCATTATTAGCACAAAAATAAATTAAAAGGGAAGGCCAATGACTTGTATAATTCTTTAAGTGAGGAGAATGCTAAAGATTATCATAAATAAAAAGAGGAAGTGTTAACAGCAAACCAGCTAACCAGTGAAGCATATAGACAGCAGTTTAGAAATTTTAAAAAACAAGACTTATTGTGACATTCTAGCGAAAAAAGCAGGTTTATTAGATATATGGTTAAGAGCCCAGAATGTCAGTGAAAAGTTTGAAGAATTAAGAGAATTAATGATTTTATAAAAATGCAAACGATTGTTACCTTTGCCTATGCTGGTTCATTTAGAGGACCGAAATATCTGTAATTATGACAAAGCGGCAGCCACAGCTGATCACTACTCTTTGTAGACAAACTTTGAGTCAACTGGTAATCGACTTGTAGGACAAGTACTTCAGCATTCGTCCAGTCCTGGGTCAGTTGATAAGAGATTGTAGCCAGGCTGAGTCCCATCCATCAACAGGTTATAGCCATTCCAAGTTATTTGCTGGGGCTAAATCTTTTCAACCTAGATGGAGATTTTGTCACATGACTAATCATTTAATTGCGAATTGTTTTAAGCGGAAAAGAGATAATGATAAAGTTGTTCAGAGGGTTAAGAATTTGGAGACAGTTAGGTTGCTTGACATGCCAAGTAGGAACAAACTTGACACCTATCTGTCTACTGGCGAGATTTGCGATGTGTTGCAAACAGATATTCCTGAGTCATTGACGATTTTCAGAGATACTAGGGTAGAGCAAAGTTTAATACTTGAAAATGCCCTAAATAAAGTATTCTATACACAGACAGGAAGAAGTGTGATTATAGGTGGAGCGTGTATGACCATTCCATTAGTGTTTCTGCATTCGAAATTTGTGACAGGTAATGTAGTGTTAGGAGTTATAGCTCAGTTACCTTGTGTGAATGTTGATTTGTTATTTGGAAATGACTTAACAGACAGATGTTGTCTCAAAGGTTGTGATATTTTAGAAGTAGCGGAGTTGTCTGTTGTAGCTGAACCAGAAGTTGATACATTATTATATCTGGATTGCGTTAACTACCTGATGCATGTCGGCAAAAGCTAAATTGTCAGATGTAGAACTTACAAATTTGTCTGAAACGTTTATAAGTCATTCAGCAGAGAGGGAAGCAGCAAAGCATAGTGTTAACTTATTGGCTGATACATTGGGATCACATGATCTACTAATATGCAAGAAGGAACCAGTAAGGTGTGCGATATTTCGCGTGTGCTTGTCTCTGCAGAGATAAAAAATCTGATCAGTCATTAAACTGTTTTTGGAATAAGGTGATAGATTACAAAGAAATAGTTAATCACAAAGAATGTTATTACCTATACGAGGATGTGTTGATGAGAAAATGTAGTGAGAAAGAGGTTCCTGAGAACTGTGAGTTAATTGAACGTTATAGAATCGTATTAACTAGCAAATATCGGAGAGATATTCAGTTTATCTAATGAGAGTCTCTTTGCTGGACACCCGGGAAGGACAAAAACGTATATCAAAGTGGCAGATGATTTCTATTGGCCTGGTTTGTTTCAGGATACCAGTTATTTTGTGAGATCGTGTTATGTGAGTCAGATCACAGGGAAGCCTAACCGAAAGATCCCACCCCTACCCTTGCAGACTATCCCTATTGTGACAGAAGCCTTTTTCAAGATATTAATTCATATGATGGGTCTACTCCCTAAAGCTACCCAAGGTAACATGTATCTGTTGATGAAAATGTGTTTTTAATGACCCGATTCCAGGAAGTTATTCCCTTGCGATCGTAATCACTAAAGCATTAACAGAATACTTTACAATGACAGGTCTGACAGGGGAAGTAACTTCATGTCAAAATTGTTCCAGCAAGTGATGGCTCTGTTAGAAACATACCAGGTACTGAGTAGAGCATAATGGCTCTGTTAGAAATACACCAGGTACTGTGTAGAGCATACCAGCCCGAGTAACAAGGCGCTTTAGGACGTTTCCACCAAAGTTTAAAAAGTATGCTTACGTGTTTTTGTAAAGCAAATGACAAAGACTGGGAGCAGTGCATGCCTTATGTGCTACTTGCCATCTGAGATTAAAAACAAGAATCTCTAGGATTCTCCTCTTTTGAACTGGTTATGGACACAGACCAAAGGAGTGTCTGAAATTAATTAAGGACAGTTTGTTACAGGAACATCATTCAGAACATTTACTTAACTATGTTTCAAGAATTAAAGAAAAACTTTGGCAAGGTACTGAATTATTGAAAATGCATCTTAACCAAGCCCAAAATAAAATCAAAGCCCATTTTAATAAGAAAGCTAAGTTTAGGGAATTTCACCAAGGTGATAAAGTGTTATTATACTTACCATTACAAAAATCTTCTTTGCAATGTAAATATTTCGGACCATATGTAATTAAATGGAAAGTGAGCACCATAGGTTACATTATAGACACTCCTGACAGGGGCAGAAAAGCCAGATTTTGTCATATCAATTTGTTAAAAGCATATCATGTCAGAAAACCAGTACTACCATCATGTCAGCAGACGTCAACACTGAAGAGATCAAAAATCAGGATCTGGAGACCGTAGATACCAAACTGTCAAACCCTCAAGAACGTGAAAACCTGGACACTTCATTAGATTACCATGACAACACACAGTGATTGTATTTCAACCAATCAAAGAGCACCACTCATTGTTTCCAGATGCACCAGGTGTGATGAAGGTCAGCACCCAAGATATTAAAGTGGACGATTCTGCGCCTTTGAAAGCCAATGTGTTGTGTATTACCAAATACCCAGCACCAACCAATCAATGACAAGTGCGTTGCTTGCTAGGGATGACTGGTTAATGTCGGAGGTTCTGTGCTCAGAAAAGAGGTGAAATTTCTTTGGACGGAAGTGAAAAAGCATTTAAGCTCTTGAAAAAAATGTTGTTGAATCCCATAATGGCTGCACATGACTACCACCATCCCTTTAAACTAGCTTGTGATGCTAGTCAAGTAGGATCGGGAGCTGACATTCCAAAAAGACAAAAATGAACTTGACAAAACAGTCAACTACTTTTCACGAAAGTTTGATAATCATCAAGCATATTTCAGGAACAAGTAACGAGCTCGCTGATTGTTGATCACGTGCTTAAATCCAAAATGGTAACTAACATTATGATTGTTATATGCTGTGTTTTCATCATGTTGAATTATATTCGAATAATTTAATCATATCCTCTGTTGCTGTATATGTGCGTTTATGAGCGTTTCAAACGAAATCTTTTGATCAGAGTGCCTTCTTGCAACACGTCTGAGGCACGTCTGTTCAAGACTAGGGATCACTCAGACAATGCTAATTACGGTTTAAATGTTTTCTGTATGTAACATACATGTTGATTGATTGAATATAGCTAAATATAATACTATTCGATATTTTATTGTGATATTATGTGATACGCACTTGTGCTTAAAAACTAAGTAACAAACTAAGATAACTTGTTTTAATAACTAAAACATTAGTTAGAAAGTTAAAGTAGCCAACTGGGCTTAATTATTTTTTGTAATTCGTATCAATGCTATTTGCTCTTATATTGCATCGTTCATATTGTACGATTAAATTATATGTTACCATTGATGGTTAATTTATGTAATCTACATATCTATATAAAACAATAATCCATACTGAATTCATGTCTGTTATTGATCTCTAGTGGATACAGAATAGTCATTTAGTAGTTTAAGCTGTCTCAGATAATTAGCACCTTGTCACGTGACGCTGTTATAGTCTGCTACCCTTTAGACGGGATGAGTTTTAGGTATTAATACCACTCAGCCTAGTCACCGTGACAATATCTTAGTATAACTTAGTATAACTTTTGTGATAATTATTGATATAATTTAGTACTGTAGTTTAAAAGAATCCTGTAAATGTTTTGTGATAATTATTGGAGTTAATTATTACAAAATATTTTGAATGAACTGATTCTAATATAATGTAAGAGTAATTAATTACAACACTATTAAATTTTCACATTAGTGCTGTTGTGATAATTATGTTTTCATGACAATTTTCATATAACAATCTAACATCACTATTTACAAAATGAAGGCATTTGTTAAAACAATTCTCATTTCATTATTTAAATTCTTTCAATAATAGGTTTATAGAACAAAAGTTTAGAATGCACTCTGAGCTGTTTTCATTTCAGCAGTATTCAACAAGTAATATATGAAACTGTATGCGCTGTCTGTGGGTAGGTGTAAATGAATTATCACTTATTGCTAATAAGAAAGAGTAGAGTGAAGTGACAGCAATGGATTTTTCTTTTTGTTATCTGAATATTCCTAAATCTTATCTCTAACCTCATATAAATTAAACGAGTTAAATAAAACATTTCTTGCTTCTGTATCAAAAATCAATGGTTATGTTATTTTTTACAGCTCAACCAATATGGATAACAAAAACAAGAGTTCAGAAGTTTCATCTAACAGCACAGATGTTTTGTCCACAGGCAAAATCACAGCTGTTTCTTCCTCAGACAACATCACAGGCATTTTGTCCACAAACATCACAACTTGTTGTTCTGTATGGACTGAGACAGCTGATTCTTTCTTAGACAAAAGTGTTAGTCACTCTGACATCAGATCTCAGTCTTGCTGTGACAGTACAGGATATCATTTACCACAATCTGTGTTAAGCAGTCTAGGTAACACGCACAATATTTCAGTGTTTAATGTTTTGATATTATAAGCATTCAAAATTATTTTTACTTTTGTAATCATAGAATATTTCAATATATTGTTTCTGTTATTGATGGTAAATTCTAAACTGACAAATGTACTACTTACATTTAGAACAATGCACTGTTTCAGTATTTTGTTTAGTTCCATCTTAGGTATTAGTTAAATTGACACTTTTTAAATTTACATTGATAAAGGATTAGCAATTTAAAGTCTTTATAGCCTTTTTGTTTCACAGATTAAAATAGTAAATCAAAACACA
Source organism: Chrysomallon squamiferum (assembly GCA_012295275.1). Taxonomy (NCBI): domain Eukaryota; kingdom Metazoa; phylum Mollusca; class Gastropoda; order Neomphalida; family Peltospiridae; genus Chrysomallon; species Chrysomallon squamiferum. Next base: position 1,226,788 of record CM022678.1, read on the forward strand.
CACTGGTTACTGTTTGATTATTTCATCATGACCATTATAATTATTCGTGTTTTTCTGTTATATATTATAATAATATTCGTTTCATAGCATCTGTACATAATCACTTAAAGACATTTTTAACATATATTGTTATATTTAATAATACTTTTTAACAAATAACAGATTGTATTAATACTGTATCCTGTCCTTACAGATAAAAACAGATATAGATGCTTGAATGTTTCAGATTTAAGAAATGTATTTACTCTGTTTCACAGATATTCCAATAAAGCAACTTGAGCAAATGCTAGCAAATATGCCTTGCTGTGGAAATTTTCAAGTGGGAGACAATAACACTATAATTAGTAAGTTCAAAACTAAAAGTTTTTACATTTTTTTGTTTTCTCTACATTTTTAATTGATAACAGAATAGACATGTAATGTATTCTGGCTAAAGGAGACATGTCCAAGTTCTGGAATCTGAATATATTTTGCATCCACATGCAAAATCCTTTTTTAATATATCATGTACATATCTTTTAATTTGACTAAGTTGTAGCATTTTCTAATATTGATGTCACCAAGTCAACACAAGAAATATATTTGTTAAAAATCCCTTAAACATTTATAAGTAGCCTGCAACAGAATACCCAACAATAACTTAGTGAAACATTCATGAATTTTATATCACAGAATTAAAACACATTCTTATGTTGATTACAGCAGGTCAGAAATATGAAAATATATGTGTCCAGATGCTAAAAGACAATGGCAGATTAAAAACAGCCTGTAGAAGAAATATTTAGTAGAAGTATCAGTTTTATTAACAGTTTGATATTTCATATCATGTTTCAGAGTTACAACTTTTTATTACAGTCTCATGTACACTGAGATAGTAATGTTTGTGTGTATGTATATAGACAGACACACAGACAGACAGATACTTATAAACTTAATGTAGGTTTTGTCCTGTTTTGGCACCGTGATCCTACTGGAAGTGAAGTTCACAATTAACAGACAAGTTGACATCACCAAGCTCACCCAGTAACTGATTAGAAGTCAGTTTACTGCAGTGCTGACCTTCAACCAAATACATAGCTAAATTTTACCATGAGAAAACAAATTATTTTTCATTAAATCAAACACTGACTAAAATTCTTGTCATCCATTAGTGTTGTCTTATGTAATCTATCTCGACCAGTAATCAATACATTATCCAAAGATGCTCTGATCTGCTATTCTCTGCTGTTAGGATTTTTTTGTCATCTTTGTTTCTCTGGACACTGATTCTAAAATCGTCATTTTCATTATCTTATTGTGTGAATATGCATGTTTTAGCATTTTTAATTAAAACCAACATATTGATGTAGTAATGGTCATTTAAAAAAATAATAATAAAGATAATTTTTTTATTATTTTGTTTTTAAATAATTTGTTTTCTCCATTTTTCTAAAAACAAGGTCATTTATTCATAGTCAGGTCATACTGTCATTTCTCCTTTAGCAGTGGCTGGTGAATTACGCAAAAACATGCGCATATAAACACACACGCACACACACACACACACACACACACACACACACATTTTTAATACTATATGTTCAGACAGACATTTTTAGAAATAATGCTTGTAGGCTGTGAAGTTTAATAATTTATTTTTCTATATTTGCTGCAATACAACCATTGGTAAAACATAATTAAATATGAGCACAGATAAAAATCACTAACAAATAATGTCGCTGTGGAAACAACTAAGATAAAAATTGAGACTTATTTAATACATAACAGATCTACATGTCAGATTAATCATTAGTATTTAACTACCAAATACTATGACGAACACATGCGAACACAGACATAATACATACATACATATATCTATATATATCTACCACTACAAAGGGTGCACAAATTGCGCGAACAATCGTTTAGTTCACATGAAGATGCTCAAAACAGTCCTTGCGTAACTCATTTTGTATTTGTGCAAATTTTGTGCTATGCTGAAATTAAACCACCATTCACCACATCAACACCATTGGCCACTGAGTGACATTCTTTGGTGTTCCGTCTTTCTGCATTGCTACTTGAACAACGTCAGTGCTGCAGAGGTTACCCCAACAAAACCAAAACCTTGTTAACTAAGAATCTGTAATTTTGAAATCAACATTAATATTTATAAAATAAGTAATGTCATTTTTTTTTCTTTGAGTGAGGGGAGTAGAAGAAATGAAAAGTTATTTTAATTGTTTTTACCTGTTTGGAAATAGCAGCCACTTCTACTGGTGCAAGGCTGGAAATCAAGGCATTTTGTCTCATTTGTGATGTTCTCGTTTCTTCGGTATTTAATTGAACAATGTCAAGAATGACTAATTATTCCCTTCAAATTATCAAAGCAACATTAATTATCTATAAGACTCTCCTGCTTTTACCTATCAATTTAAATAAATTACACTTTATTATATAAAAAAACAACAACAAAAAAACATATATGTATTAACGATAATAATTTATTCCAGTGATAATCCTTAGTTTATATTTATTGTTTATAATTTATAAAATAAAATACATATTCTTTAAAAAAAGAGATTTATGGAAAAGAAAATGATTATGCAAGTAATTTTTGGATAATCCATTAATGGGTTAAGTAAAATTTAAACACTCAAACATACATAGGCACTTAAAAACATACAGACAACTAAACAGACAGACATTAACAGATACATATTCAGGCATAGCATAAGTTCTGACTGAGAATATCTTCTTAAACTGTTAAAATAACTCAACATGAATTAAACATGACTATATGCCTGTCATTATTGTCATCTGTAAATACTAAAGATACTGCAAAGTATACGTAACAACAAGAACAGTAATAATAAACAGTGGGGCATCTAATGCAGAACCAAATCAGAACCCTGCAACGGGCGTAACACTCTTCCCCCAAAAGAGCACTCACTAACATACAGTCCTCCCTGTGTCGGGTAGATAGATACCCGATTTGTCTCGGCTCTAAGGGTATTCAGGGAACAAGGCCATATATGTATTTATATTTACTGTTAAATCATTAGAAATACAAAAACACAAGTTTAGATTTAAAGAATATTTGTATTATATGATCTAACAATAGTTATTTACCGAGTAAGCTTACAGTGCTTACACTGCCAATTACAAACAGTTTTATGCCATAAAATTGCTCTCACCACATACGTGAACATGTGGGGATATTAAAGATGTTTTAACTAGCACATCCCAAGATGTACTTGAATATGCAAGAGTATCAAAATAACGTACTGCGTAGTGGGACGTTGACGTAACAATCAGTTAATCATAACATTGGTTTTGACCTCAAATTCCCTCTATTCTCACCCATTGTTTTAGAGATAATAAATCACAGTTAACTTCGATCAGTCTGATTTCAGATTGCCAGATTTTCCAAAATAATGGTTATACTATTTCAATACATAAACCTATACATAAACACATACATATACATATTTAGGAAAGACCACATAGGATGTCTTATAATATTCCTTTCCCAGAGTGGTGCTGAGATTGGTTGGATTCATCAGCAGACATGCAGACGCTCACGCTTATATATTTCTTAAGGAAATATATTATGTATTAAAGAGGAGACTGGTTGTCTCTGTGACACCAACAATAACAATAAACAAAAACATTAGTGATAAGAAACACTGGCAGTAGTTTTGAAGGTAGTAGGAGTAATTATATAAGATAAATAACAAAGATGGTGTCAAGGCATTTCCCCACAGATATTCCCCCCATTACAGTTAAATAAATAGTTTTCAAAGATGTTCATAAACAGAAAGAAAATCATCTCGTTACATTTATTCCATCTACAATTGTGACATCTTATTATCATCATTAAATTCTGATGAACTAAAATTATGACAAAAAAACTACTGCTTTATTTCAAAAACTTCACATCTGATGAACAGTTAAAAACTATTTACATTGTAAACTATGTTTTAAACAGTCAATAACAGATACTATTTTTTTGTTTATGTTGTGATACAGAGTCTACCAGGTCAGTGTTAAACTCAGTTGACTGGAGAGTCTATGTTGAAACAAGAGCAGAGAAAAGAGGTGTTGCACTTTTGAAGAAGAACGGTGTTGTCATTGTGATAGGATGTCCAGGTTCAGGAAAGACAACTCTTGCTTTGAGCATGATGAGACAGATGGAAAAAGAAGAAGAAAGAGTATCTTACTTGCTGACTCATCACTCTGAATTCAATGACATCCCTGTATCTAAAAATAAGAAATGTGTTGTTCTCATTGATGATATATTTGGTAAGACTAATCTTGTTTCAGAATTTATAGACTCATGGAAACTAAAATTTCCAATGATCTGGAATCTTGTTCACGACAGATCTTTGAAATGTATTATTACTTTAAGAAAACAATTATTTTCAGAAAGTGAAACTAGTTTGAAGGAATTTGGTCTGTTTAATGAGAAACATGTTCTTGATCTGCACAGTCATGACTATTGTCTGGATTATAATGAAAAGGAAGAAATTCTAAACAAATATCTCAAACAAAAGAATGTTAAAATGGATGAAACTGATAAAATGATTGTCATTTACAATTCATGTACAGAGTTAGGATTTCCTCAGGTGTGTGTGTATTATGTTAATTCAAGTGATGCACAAAAAAGAGGAGTTGACTTTTTTGTGAAACCTGTTGAATATCTCACACAACAGCTGGAATATTTGAAAAAAAAGTCAAAACTTTACAGATCAATTACCTGGTTCTACTGTTGATCATGTTCAAACAAGGCAGTCTCAGCATTGATTCACTGGACCCTTTTGAAAATGGCCCTGACAGTGACATAATGAAATTAATAAGACAACTAGAGCAAGTCTGTTTGCGTCTAGAAAACACTGGTCTCACAGTTACAAAGAAAACAGCTGATCAAATGTGTGGTACATATTTGAAGTGTTATGACAATAAATACACATTTATTCACCAGTCAGTGTTTGACTGTTTGTTTCTGATGTTTTCATCACAGTTTCCAAAGAAAGCAGCAGAGTTGCTAGAAGTGTGTCCTGTCTCCATGTTGTTAGAATATATTGTGACACCTGGAGTGTCTAACAAAAGTCACATTACAATGACTGTGAGACCTAACTGCTTTGATGTTCTTGCTCGCAGATTTACTGACTTGTTGGCATCAGACAATTTCATAGAAATTATTTCACATCCATCTCTGAAAGATGAAGAGTTTCTAAAATACCTCATAGAAGAAAAACAGTTTTATGGTAGGTTGTCTGAAATCTTACAGCAAAGACTATCTGGAGAACATCAAAAGCAATATTGTTATATATCATCTGTACATGTAAACTCAACTGAAATTTCATATCTTCTTGACAATGATTCTAGGTACGGATTTCCTATCAGTCTTGATGAAAATGTAATAAATTCAAAATCTGTTCCAAGTGAATGTATCGTGAATAGACACAGAACATTGTCAAAATATTTCACATCAAATCTGTGTCAGATGGAATTGTCAAAACTGCTTAAAATGATAATATCAAGATTTTTCACATCAAAACTGTTTGAAACGGACTTAATAGGCATGAAAAAAGAACTTTTGGATATTTCTTGTTTGTTTGGTGATGAAGATGTTGTGGGAATGTTGTTAAAATCAGGTGTTGTTCCAACATTTCATACACTGACTGCAGCTGCTTGTTCAAAAACAGACAGTGCTACCGTACTCAAAGAACTGTTACTGTATAAAAAAGAGATGAAATTGAAGAACTATTCACAACTGTTACTTGTTTCTATTTATTCAGGTAACATGAACATTGCCTGTCTGTTAGCTGACATGATAAACAATGAGAAACAGAACAGTGAAATCAAGGAAGAAGCTGTGAAACTTTTATTGGTTAGATTCCACAGACAAGTAAGACTTAAATCAAGTTACACGGCAGATGGCAAGTATTTGGAGAACTCAGAGACTTCTAAAGTTGTTGATGTATGCCGACTTTTTAAGAAACTGGTTACCATTGATATAATAAACAAAACTAAAGACATTGCTGTCATTGCTGCTGGTCACAGTACTTCAAATGTTATAAAAGAAATAGTAAAACTGAAACCTGATTGTATAAATGATGAGAACAGAGATAAAGTACTTTTAGCAGCAGCAATGTGGGGATCTACTGACACAGTGAATTTTCTCATTGAGCAGCAATATAATGATACAGACGAGGACAACTGGAAGAAAGGTGAAGTACTGAAAGTAGCAGTGATGTTTAACAGTGCAGATGTTGTTCAGTGTCTACTTGATAAAGGAGCTGATCCTAATGTGGATGTAGCTGTTAACAAGAATTTTGTTCAGTTGTTTAAAGAGAAAACTGAAGTGGAAATGTTGACTTCAGACTCACCTCTCCATATTTCAGTTCTGCTTGGTGACTTAAATATGATAAGATCACTGATAAAGAGAAAAGCTGATGTTAATGCAGTAAACAGTGAGGGAGAAACTCCACTTCATGAAACTGTAAAAGCAGTGTCACACAAAAAGGAAGTAGCTTTGTTGTTACTAGAAAATGATGCAGATATTAACATAAAAGATACACGAAAAAATACAGCATTGCACATAGCATCTCAAATTGACATAAATGTGATGAAAAACATAGTAAAGAAAGGCGTTGAAATAAATGTAACAAACACTGCAGGTGAAACTCCTCTTTTTATATCCTTAAACACCAACAGACGACAAATAGCTTTGTACTTACTCAAACAAGGAGCTGATCCTAATATAACAGACACTCATAACAATTCTGTTTTACATTTAGCAGCTAAATATGGAAATATAGAAATTGTGACCGCACTGATTGAAAAAGGTGCTGATGTAAATATTAGAAACTGTAGAGATGAAACTCCTCTTTTTACAGCTCATCAGTATGGAAAGAACCAAGTAGTTTTGTATTTACTGGAACATGGAGCTGATCCTACTTTAACAGATAGTGATAACAATTCTGTTTTACACCTAGCAGTTCAATTTGGAAATATAGAGATTGTGACAGCACTGATTGAGAAAGGTTGTGATGTAAATATTAAAAACAGCCACGGTCAAACTCCTCTTTTTGCAGCTCTTCATTTCTGTCTGCATGATCCACCTCTGAATATTGAAAAATATAAAGTATTTTTCTGTTTACTGCAAAATGGAGCTGATCCTAATTTAATAGACAATGATAAGAATTCTGTTTTACACCTAGCAGCTGAATTTGGATATAGAGAAATTGTATCAGTACTGATTGAAAAAGGTGTTGATATATATATTAGAAACAGTCGAGGTGAAACACCTCTTTTTACTGCTGTTAAGTGTCAACAGAACAAAGTAGTTTTGTATTTATTGGAATATGGAGCTGATCCTAATATAACAGACAATGATAACAATTCTGTTTTACATTTAGCAGCTAAATATGGAAATATAGAGATTGTGACAGCACTGACTGAGAAAGGTTGTGATGTAAATATTAGAAACAGCCAAGGTCAAACTCCTCTTTTTGCAGCTCTTCATTTCTGTCTGCGTGATCCACCTCTGAATATTGAAAAATATAAAGTATTTTTCTGTTTACTGGAACATGGAGCTGATCCTACTTTAACAGACAATGATATCAATTCTGTTTTACATTTAGCAGCTAAATATGGAAATATAGAAATTGTGACAGCACTGATTGAAAAAGGTGCTGATGTAAATATTAGAAACTGTAGAGGTGAAACTCCTCTTTTTACTGCTGTTAAGTGTGAACAGAACAAAGTTTTGTATTTACTGGAACATGGAGCTGATCCTACTTTAACAGACAATGATAACAATTCTGTTTTACACCTAGCAGCTGAATTTGGATATAGAGAAATTGTATCAGTACTGATTGAAAAAGGTGTAGATGTAAATATTAGAAACTGTAGAGATGAAACTCCTCTTTTTACAGCTGGAAAGAACCAAGTAGTTTTGTATTTACTGGAACATGGAGCTGATCCTACTTTAACAGATAGTGATAACAATTCTGTTTTACACCTAGCAGCTAAACAAGGATCTTTTGGAATTGTGACCGCACTGATTGAAAAAGGTGTTGGTATAAATATTAAGAACAACAGAGGTGAAACACCTCTTTTTACTGCTGTTAAGTGTCAACAGAACAAAGTAGCTTCGTATTTACTGGAACATGGAGCCGATCCTACTTTAACAGACAATGATAACAATTCTGTTTTACACCTAGCAGCTGAATTTGGATATAGAGAAATTGTATCAGTACTGATTGAAAAAGGTGTAGATGTAAATATTAGAAACTGTAGAGGTGAAACTCCTCTTTTTACAGCTCATCAGTATGGAAAGAACCAAGTAGTTTTGTATTTACTGGAAAATGGAGCTGATCCTACTTTAACAGACAATGATAACAATTCTGTTTTACATTTAGCAGCTAAATATGGAAATATAGAAATTGTGACCGCACTGGTTGAAAAAGGTGCTGATGTAAATATTAGAAACTGTAGAGGTGAAACTCCTCTTTTTACTGCTGTTAAGTGTGAACAGAACAAAGTAGTTTTGTATTTACTGAAACATAGAGCTGATCCTACTTTAACAGACAATGATAACAATTCTGTTTTACATTTAGCAGCTGAATTTGGATATAGAGAAATTGTATCAGTACTGATTGAAAAAGGTGTAGATGTAAATATTAGAAACTGTAGAGATGAAACTCCTCTTTTTACTGCTGTTAATTGTGAACAGAACAAAGTAGTTTTGTATTTACTGGAACATAGAGCTGATCCTACTTTAACAGACAATGATAACAATTCTGTTTTACATTTAGCAGCTGAATTTGGATATAGAGAAATTGTATCAGTACTGATTGAAAAAGCTGTAGATGTAAGTATTAGAAACTGTAGAGATGAAACTCCTCTTTTTACAGCTCATCAGTATGGAAAGAACCAAGTAGTTTTGTATTTACTGGAACATGGAGCTGATCCTACTTTAACAGACAATGATAACAATTCTGTTTTACATTTAGCAGCTAAATATGGAAATAGAGAAATTGTGACAGCACTGATTGAGAAAGGTTTTTATATAAATATTAGAAACAGCCAAGGTCAAACTCCTCTTTCTGCAGCTCTTCATTTCTGTCTGCGTGATCCACCTCTGAATATTGAAAAATATAAAGTATTTTTCTGTTTACTGGAAAATGGAGCTGATCCTGCTTTAACAGACATTGATAACAATTCTGTTTTACAGTTAGCAGCTAAATATGGAAATATAGAAATTGTGATAGCACTGATTGAAAAAGGTGTAGATGTAAATATTAGAAACTGTAGAGGTGAAACTCCTCTTTTTACTGCTGTTAAGTGTGAACAGAACAAAGTAGTTTTGTACTTACTAGAACATAGAGCTGATCCTACGTTAACAGACAATGATAACAATTCTGTTTTACACCTGGCAGCTGCATTTGGAAATATAGAAATTGTGACAGCACTGATTGAAAAAGGTGTAGATGTAAGTATTAGAAACTGTAGAGGTGAAACTCCTCTTTTTACAGCTCATCAGTATGGATTTAACCAAGTAGTTTTGTATTTACTGGAACATGGAGCCGATCCTACTTTAACAGACAATGATAACAATTCTGTTTTACACCTAGCAGCTGAATTTGGATATAGAGAAATTGTATCAGTACTGATTGAAAAAGGTGTAGATGTAAATATTAGAAACTGTAGAGGTGAAACTCCTCTTTTTACAGTTCATCAGTATGGATTTAACCAAGTAGTTTTGTATTTACTGGAACATGGAGCTGATCCTACTTTAACAGACAATGATAACAATTCTGTTTTACACCTGGCAGCTGCATTTGGAAATATAGAAATTGTGACAGCACTGATTGAAAAAGGTGTAGATGTAAATATTAGAAACTGTAGAGGTGAAACTCCTCTGTTTACAGCTCATCAGTATGGAAAGAACCAAGTAGTTTTGTATTTACTGGAACATGGAGCCGATCCTACTTTAACAGACAATGATAACAATTCTGTTTTACATTTAGCAGCTAAATATGGAAATATAGAAATTGTGACCGCACTGGTTGAAAAAGGTGCTGATGTAAATATTAGAAACTGTAGAGGTGAAACTCCTCTTCTTACTGCTGTTAAGTGTGAACAGAACCAAGTAGTTTTGTATTTACTGGA
>CM022678.1:1237154-1242154 GCA_012295275.1 Chrysomallon squamiferum
CATCGTACATTCCGAGCGTTCTGTATGACAACATAAACATAATCACTTTATCGTGTTTGTATCGTGTCCTATTCATAATTCGAACACAACTTCTGCTTTGTTACTCCCGGCTTACCGTGAATACTTCTGACGTGTTTGTGTATTCCCTAGCGCCCTCTAGTAACCAGTGCCGTCAAATTGTTACGCTCTCTTATGTTTGAAGTATGGCACTGTGTTGACAGTCTATTGCTTTTCACGGTAGACTTATTCAGTTAGGGTCGACCACAAGTCAAGATCGAATTCATATAATTTAGCACAATAAATACGTATTATTTGCTCATTAAAACGGCATAGAGAAAAAAAAAAAAAAAAAAAAAAAAAAAATTACCATAGAATATATATGAGCTTAATCCTGTATGATCAAATTTTGTGACTGTTAATGCATTTTATGGTGAATTTTCTGTTTCATTGTGATTATTATTATTGTTTTCTTTTATCAGTATAAAGACGACAGATGCATCACTTCAGTATCACATGTTTCAGTTTCACGTGCAAATTATTTCCGTTCTATCTTTGTAATCATTTAGTTTCACATTTACAGTTGTATTATATATGTTTCGTTTTGAGAACACGATTTATATTCTTATAATTAAATTTACCGTTTATACTTTTACGACTGCTACTACCACTACTATTACAATGATAATAACTGCTACTATTTCTGTTATAATAAAAATAACTGATACTATTTCTATTGTTAGTACTATTGCTACTTACACTTTAACAATTACAACCATCTCAGTTACTGCTACTTCCACTACCACCACTACTACTACTACTTCAAGATTCACCTCCTTATATAACTTCTGCGATTACTACAGCTACTACTACTACTACTGCTACTGCCATAGCTACTGCTTCTTCTACTAATATTACTACTACTGCTACTACTACTACTACTACTACTTGTGGTATTTCAACATGTAATTTTACTGCTTTTTACGACCATAATTTTCTTTTTTTATTTCTTGAAAAAAAAAAAATGTGTCTTAAACCGGAGAGACTGAGAGTAAATGCAAATAATGTTGAAAACAAATCAAACGTTTTTCTTTTACTGTTGACGATTCTTATTCTCCTTCTTGTGTCTGTTATCATTAAAACACACAGTGTCGCCCGTAAATTGTTTTATTTTATTATATTACTGTACCCGTGTGTTAGTGTGTGTGTGTGTTAGTGTGTGTGTGTGTGTGAGTGAGAGAGAGTGAGTGGATATGCATATGTGTGTGGGTATCTGTATGGTAGTGTGAGTGTATATGAGTGTCTGTGAAAATGTGTGGATGTGGCGCAGTGTGCGTATGTGTGTGTGTTTGTGTGTATGTATGTGTGTAAGTGTTTGTGTATGTGTCTATGTGTGTATATTCTTATTAAATGTGTAATCTAATAAACATAAAATAAAATGATTATGATGACGATGACGATAAAAACAAATTAATATGCAGAGAAAGAAAGAAATTAAATTAAATTAAATTAAATTAATAAATTAAAATTAAAGTCAAATAAAATAATAACCACAACTGTTAGATCAAATAATGCAAACAAAATCCAGCAGAATCGAGGCAAGGCAAAACACAGAAACATCGAAGGGAAAAATAGAGTTTTGTGTAGACAATCTAAGTTACAAAGTCAACTTGTATAGTCTACACGGTTTTCTAAAGAGTCACAGTTCGCTAACCGCATTCAGTGTGTTAGCGCTTGGCAGTCTTCAGTCGAGTACCAACACTCGCTATAGACTTCTGAGCACCGCGGGACGTGTTTTCGTGGTGTCGAGTTTTATCGGTTTTGTGTGTGCGTAGTTCATTTCTGCCAGGTTATTTGCTACTTGTTTCTGATTAAGGTGAGCAGATTTTCTTTTATTTTCTTTTTATTTGTTTTTAATCATTTGTGAAATGTTGAACGAATAATAGCAATGTGTTCTTTTCTTTTTTTTTTTTTTTTTTGACATTTATAATCGTTTATTTATTTATTTATTTATTTATTTATTTATTGGAGTCAAGATTTGTTCAGCTGCTAAAATAAAGGTGAAATAAAGAAATCCGAGGGGAAAAATTGGTAATGAATGCATCTCTAACTTTTTTTCCTGGCAAATGTTCAACAGTTCTTCATTTACTCCGATTATTTAAGCAGAAGAGAAAGTTCTCGTGTTCATACTTTTGTGTGTTGTCCGTACGTTGGAGTTTCCAGTTAAAATCATTTATAAATACATATAAAAAAAAAAAAAAAAAATAGCAGCCAAATTAATTAATTAATTCTAAAACTATTACTACAACTACTGCTATTACTGCTACCACTACTAATACAACTAATACTGCCATTCTGCTACTAATAATAATCTATCGAATACACACATATGATTTTTCTCTTTTGTGTCAATTGTGAAATCGATCTTTAACGATAAAATGTGAATTGACTTTCGATACCGATATTATCGCGATTATCGTTCATCGCTTCATTGGGACGAAATCGATATTGTTTTTTTTTTTTTTCCACGCGATGGTTGAGCAATACGATACGATTACATCTGAATGCATAGTTTTAGTGTCACTTTGAGGCATTTAAATATACATGTAATACATAATATAATATATGTAATATATAATATAATATATGTAATGCATAATATAATACATCTAATACATAATACAATCATGACTGTTCGAGAGTAAAGCCTTTACGTGCCGACACAGAGGTCGAGTTATGAATATTTATGAGCGAGATTACTCCACCCACACGACCCACATGACCCAGTGACTGGAGAGTATCGTAACAGAGAGAAGTGGTTGTACGGGTCGAGACACTGAGTTCAACTTGCAGCAATTGTTCGTTCATCGTTATACTTCTTGAGGATTGTCCTGCGAGATTGAGAGAGCGAGAGAGCGAGAGAGAGAGAGAGAGAGAGAGAGAGAGAGAGAGAGAGAGAGAGAGAGAGAGAGAGAGAGAGAGAGAGAGAGAGAGAGAGAGAGAGAAGCATTAACACAGACAGAGAAGTATATAAATTGGACGGCGCGCTGTTTTAGTCATCTGACTTCGTTATTTACCTCTAGTTCAAACAAGATGGTATAAAAATGTACAATTTGATCTTTTCATTATCACGGACTATCGGACGGTTGGCTACGATTTCGTCCGAGGAACCAATACAGTCGCAGAGTGTGTCCCCGCCTTTAGGCCTATTCCGTGACGCGTCGATTTTTTCCTACTGGGAACAAGATCCTTTCACTCTCAAACGAAACACTGCGGTCAGAAGTTGCGTATCTGAACTATTCCGGCATCTAACATAGAGTTTCGCAAAAGTCAACATTTAGAGTGTTGTTCTTTCAAAATACATTTCTGTGTTGTTAGGGTGTTCTATTGACTAATTTATTGTTTTATTTATTATTTATTTACCTGTACAGTGACAAATACGAGGAAAAAAAGAGACCAGTAATTAATAACCCTTCGTTACCTAGCAACCAGTCTAGTCGCCTGCACTGCGCACGTGCACCATGCAGTTGTTCAAACGTTTACATAATTTATATCAAATACTTTAACTTCAAACGAAGCGCCTCCTACTGTAAATTATGAACGATAACTGACGAATGGCATTTGACCTCGGGGTCACGGTGACTTTGACAAATGTCCGTATTGTGTCGAAACTTCCCGAGTTTCCTTACTCTCTCTTCGTCAGTTGCCGAGCACGCTACGTACAGTCTGATAGGGTAATTTGCTGTACTTGATATTAATCTGTCGTAAAAAGAATCGGGGGACGACCTAAACAGCGTGTCGTTCAGCCATCAAATTCAGTAAGATATTTAAACTGAAACTAGCAGCACTATTCTTTGTCTGTATGTATGTGTGTGTGTGTATATATATATATATATATATTTAACTTATTATTATTATTTTATTCTTATTAATATTACATTCACAATGAAGGTGATTTTGAGTGTGCGTAAGCGTACGTGTACATTTATGAACTATTTCATATTTGTGTGTGTATATATATATATATATATATATATGTATATATGTATGTATGTATGTATGTATAAATGTATTAAAATAGTATGTAGGTATCAGACGTTTTATGACTAACAGAAGCATTTCAAAGATAACAGTGTTAATATATTTACGCAAACACATAGACATGCGTGCTCTCTCTCTCTCTCTCTCTCTCTCTCTCTCTCTCTCTCTCTCTCTCTCTCTCTCTCTCTCTCTCTGCAGTTTATTTGTGTTATGTAATTCTGTTCACTCGCAGTTTAATGTAGGTAAAACTATTGTTATTCAAGTCTGGTACGACCAGTTTTTTAATTAATCCTTTGGAAGCTGCAGTCTTGACACAAAATAAACTTTAATGTTGTTTTTCTTGTCAGTGCGCATGCCCAGCAAACGACACTTCTAGAAGATGAATCTGACGAGTGTTTTCGATGGAATGTACGTATGCATAAATTACCATTTTAATTTATACTAATATATATATAACGGTTACGGTTACATCTTCATTTCCAAAGCTCATTTATTAAATTTCAGTTTTTCTGTCTGCTGCACGTCTTTAGAATTCTTCTAACTGAAAACAGAATATTACAACGTAACTTTTTTTTTTTTTTTTTTTTTTTTAATGTTTTTAGTAATTCAAACAGTGTTTCATTTCGTCTGCTATATGAAATTGGTGTTGTTGTTGCTGTTGTTGTCGTTTTCCTTGCCGAAGTAATGTCGTTCTCGTTCTTCATCGTAGAGGTAACGATCATTTTGAGTGATGTAAGGAATGTGTTAATGGATAAACGTTCACACCATGCGTTTGTCTGTATGTACAAATGTGTGTTTGTTCATGTGTGGGGGTGCGCGCGTGCGCGTATGTTCGCATATAAGTGTGCGTATGTGTTCTCTGTATGTGGTATGTGTGTAGAGTTCTTACAAAATTATATATATACATATATATATATTGAATATTAATGTATATATATGTTTGTAATTATGAATATGTATGT
>CM022678.1:1247154-1291485 GCA_012295275.1 Chrysomallon squamiferum
TTTATTATATTATTACTCATTTATTGAATTGATAATCTCCCTTTAATTTTTAGGTTTTTATTTACTATTACTAGTACCAGTACTACGTTATCATTTTTATCGTCATCATTATCATCATCATCATCATCATCATCATCATCATCATTATTCCTTTGTTGTTGTAGTAAGGATAATCTTCCTTTAATTATTTTATTTCTATTTACTACTATTACTACTACTACTACTACTACTACTACTACTACTACTACTACTACTGCTACTACTACTACTACTACTATTACTGCTATTACTACTATTACTACTACTACTACTACTACTACTACTGCTGCTGCTGCTGCTTCTATTACTACTACTACTACTACTGCTGCTTCTATTACTACTACTACTACTAAAGTTTCTATATTTAGATTGAACTTCGGCGACAAGACCAGTCACTCGCCAGACAGCTTCTCGGCATTAGACGTGACCTGTCACAACTCAGACTGAGTCGAAGCTGCGAGAGGCACCAGGACATGCTGGATGATGCGCAGTGGGAAATGGAGGAATTTCAGCAACTGTCAAGAGTGCTCGATATTCCGTGCTACAGCTGTCTGTCTCCAGATCCTCTTAAACATATTGGTGTAACAAAAATGAACATCAGCACAAGACGATTTTCAACGTGTTAGTTTTAAATATTTTATTTTAATATTTATTTTATTTTGCTTCATTCTATTTTATTTTATTTTATTTTTTTACCATTTATTTTATTATTATTATTTTTTATTTATTATTTTATTATTATTATTATTATTATTATTATTATTATTATTATTTTTTTTTTTTGACGACATTGTTAAATAATTCAATGAACAAAAGGATCAATGAAAACGATGTTCGTTGTATGAAATGGAGGAAAATATAAACTAATCAAAAAGTTACCTCGAAACAATGAAATGTTAACAAAATAATAATAAAATGTTCTCTAGATATGTTGACATTAATTCTAGATGTAGATATTTATCTAAATTACATTTGATTTTCTAGTTTAGTTCATGCAAGAAACAAACATGGTTGCAAATTAAAACAACTGGAAAATGTGATCCTGACTTTGTACACTGATGTAGCTGTTAATACTCTAGTAGACTATTTCTGTTACTGTATTTCATATACATCAACAACATATATGTAAACCATTTCAACAAAGATATTGCATATTTATTATTATATTACATATAAGAATGAAAACAGCATAAATGTAATAAAGTTCAATAAAAATATTAATTTACATATAATAATGAATACAACACAAATGCAATACTGTTGAATGTTTATTTAATGGTTTACATACAGTGATGAATGCTATTGATGGTTATTTAAACTGTTTTGACAAACTAAATATTTATGCCTTTGTTTTGTAAATCAAATAAAAAAATATTTTATTTTTGTTTTTATTCGTCATTTTTGTTGTATATATATTTTTAATTAATTGTGTGACCCATGCTTATTTGTTAATATGTATGTATGAGCATGTATGTGCTTTGTTTGTAATTATGTCATGTGTTTTGAATATGTCTATAGATTTGGATAAGATCATTTTTTAAAAATATATCCGTACATGTTGTTTGTGTTTGTTTTTTCTTCATTTAATTTTTTTTTTCATTTCTCTTCATTGTCTGTGATTTTTTTTACACATTTAAATTGCACATTAGGGTGGTTTTATTCCATTACAAACATTTGTTATAATTATTATTATTTTTTTTTAACTTTTCTTTACATCAGTACACTTTCCAGCAATCTTACCGAATTTAAATTTTATAAATATATTTAAATACATCACTTGTTTAATCACGTATTATCGTTAAATGATTAGTATTCATTTACAACAATACAGGCATTTTCAATAATACGCATACAAACATTCTCACTTTTTGTAAATCCAGTGACTGTTGACTTTATTTAAAATTTAACAGTCAAACTTTTCAGTGGCGATCCCGCAACTCGGCTTTCGTTTCAGTTTTCATTTAAAAGTAATTATGAACTAATAAAATTACAATATTTCTCTTTTACCTAATTAATTTGTTGCATTGTTGTATTTGTTCGTAACTGTTAATGCCCGCATTGATAATACAGGTTAACATTAAATATCCAAACAAACGGTATATTTTAAGTGGGTATGCAGGAAGTAGGCCTGACCCTGTGACCGGTTTTTTCTGCATTGCGCATCAGTGACTGTCTTTTTGTTGTATTAATTGGTCGTTGTTTTACAAAGATGGTTCAATAAGAGTTCATTCATCTCATAAAGCAAGCGATGGAGGCCGAAATAATTTTGTAAATGTGTGAGAATGAAATGTTTATAATTAAAAGTTAATGTTTTCGCTCTAGTTAACTTTTCAAGTAAACAAGTTTGAACCTCGATTTCTGGTCCAAGCCGCAACCCGTTTGTATTTTACTTGACCCACATGATTTAGAATGTGCGATGTTTCTAAGTATGTAAACTTTCTTATCATTTTTTATCTCGATAAACATTAAAATTTACTTTGATTCCTTACAATAATTCTATTTTTCACTGAATAAAACAATTATTAAAAAGTAAAGATGATCATAAATTATTGTAATTACTGTAGCATGGACCAACAGGAACGATAACTCGTAACGGCACAAAATACGTCGCCGGAAAAAAATGCCTCCAGAATTTATTGGATGCAAACTACATCTGAATGTTCTTTTCTGTTGGGTTCTGACACGGAGAATATTGCCAATCAGAAAGGTTAATATATTAATCTTTTACCGAATTATAATTTTAGTTTATTATGCACGCATTCGCATTTATTTTAATTTATTTTATTTTACTTTATTGTACAAATTTTATTTTTTAATCTTTGTTATGCCCTGTTTATATTTTATCCCTGTAATCTCAGTAGGAGTCACACGACAAACAGACATATTTTAATCTAGTCTATCTACATCTAAGTGCACTTCATTCTAGATCACCCGTTTATTTCTATAAACAAATTAGAACACACACACACACACTCCAATGTGGGAGGGGGAAACAATAATAATAATAATAATAATAATAATAATAATAATCATTATAATTATAATAATAATCATAGTTCTTTCTTCGCACAACATTTGTTTTCAAAATTTAAAAAAAAAAAAAATAATAATAAAACATTCTTTCTTTGTACTATGCAGCACATAAACCACAAACTCTCAAACACAGAGAGAATGATAATTAGAACAGACATGACATGTAACTTTAATAACTTTAATAACTTTAATTCAGGTACCAGGAAGTTAAGTAGCAAATCACTGATGGACGGGGGTAAAGTGGTTTATACCTTACTCCACAGCAAATAAAGCTTATGTAATTTTGTATAGCAGAATATTTATCTTTGGTTTTGAACTGCATTCAGTAAATATTTGTTATTATATTTATCAGTCACTGTAGACACACACACACACAGTAACACACAAAGACACACAGACACACACACAGCCACACACAGCCACATACACATACAGACACACACAGAGACATACACACAGAGACATACACACATACAGACACACACACACACACACACAGAGACACACACACACTTGAATTAACTGTTATTATTAACTAAGTGATTGTTGTTAAGGCAGATGAGTCAAGTGATGGAAATATGAGCTGTGGACACGCTTCGCGACTTTTCCAGTTTATCTCTGTATCAGATCTTTATAAACCAGCCTACATCAGATTTCAAATTAACTTTTTATATTTTCTAGTTCATATTTTACTCGACCCATACATAAGTGAAGAACCCCCCTGCTGTTTCAAATAAAAAAAAAGAGAAGAAAATAATAACAACAACAAAAATAAAAAATAAAACAAAAAGAACAACAATGAAATAAATAAATATTTTGATTGTACAAAGATATATTTCTGTTATTCAATGAAAATGATATAGAAAAATATAAATAAATAAATAAATAAATAAATAAATAAATAAAATAAAATAATTACTTTGTTACATTAATGAATAAACTATCAACAATCACTACCAATAGCAATGTGTAGTGTACGTTTTGTCTACCTGGCAATCAAAATCAAAGTAAAACTTAAATCTTGTCAACAAACAAATTGTCTCGGACTCTGCTCGCTTTGTGAATCGCCCGCTTACCCACGTCACGTGGTATTTTTGTAAGATGACGCGTCACAGGTTTGCACGTAGTGTGTTAGTCTGGTTGCTTGGTGACAATGTAAACACGATCAGCTCTAACTATAGCACATTTTTCAAAGTGGTTTGTATACTTGCTCAAAAAGATATGATCAGTATACAGGGGCGCGCTATATTTCTTCTAGTAAGCTTATATATAGCTTAAAATAGCACACAAACACACACAGACACACAGACAGAGTTATCATTGTGATTGAGACTTATTTTGTACATCGAACAAAAAATAATTTCTTTCCACATTTTTTTTTTTTTTTTTTTTTACGTTATTAACAAGTTTTGTTTTTTAATCTTTCCTATGCTCTGTTTACATTTTCCCCTGTAATCTCAGTAGGAGTCACACGACAAACAGACATATTTTAATCTAGTCTATCTACATCTAAGTGCACTTCATTCTAGATCACCCGTTTATTTCTATATACAAATTAAAACACACACACTCCAATGTGGGAGGGGGAAACAACAACAACAACAATAATAATAATAATAATAATAATAATAATAATAATAATAATAATAATAATAATAATAATCATAATAATAATTATAATAATAATCATAGTTCTTTCTTCGCACAATATTTGTTTTCTAAATTTAAAAAAAACCAAAAAAAAAACCATTTCTTTTTTTGTACTATGCAGGACATAAACCACGAACTCTCAAACACAGAGAGAATGGTAATTAGAACAGACATGACGTAACTTTGCACAATGGAATTATTTATACTTCCTTCTGCTGTTCACAATTAATAAAAAGGAATTTTGGTAATTTCTTCATCAAGGCTAATGAAAATTTTCTCCACGATTACTTTGGCTACGCCTGTGATAGCTGTTGAGTACATATTGTGCCCGTTTTAATGTAACTCTGACTTAGCGAGTGTTTAACATATTTTCCTTATGTCATAATATTCCTACTGAAATGGGAAGATGGAGAAATATACCATTCGAAAATAGAATGTGGCTATTGTGTAATAACTATGACATCGGAGAAGAGTTTCATTATATATTTACACGTATGTTTATCAAGAATCAAAAGAAATGTTACCTACCATTTTTCTGTCAATCTAAATTAAGCACTCATAAGTTTTATAAATTATTTAATTCTAAACAAGCTGGTGTCCTTACAAAACTTTCTACTCTCTGTAATCTAATCCTGAAATTTTTCAAATCCTCTGGCTGAAATATTGATATATTGTTTATATTTTATTATTCTGTACATTATTGTAAATCTACCGTCTTGTCATCCTTGTTATAATTGTTATTATTATATTAAATTTTGTATGAAATCCTCAGACTGCGGCCTGAGTGCAAATAAAGTTCAGTTCAGTTGGTAATTAAAGTGTGTTACTGTAAGTGTAGAATGTAACAGATGTGATGGATGTTTTGTTACACAGATGCTTATATTCTTCTTCTTCTTCTTCTTCTTCTTCTTCTTCTTCTTATTATTATTATTCAGTTCTTCGGAACACAAGAGTGATTTTTGCGATATCATTTTTAGCAATCACAGTGATATACACATAAACAATTTAAGAAAAATAAGTAAATAAATAAACAACTACATTCACAGGTCAACACAAAAAAAACAACAACATTAAAACCATTTATTATTGAAACTAGCCAAATTTCATTTTCTATAAGAAAAATAATAAACACTTGCAAAACAATATTTTTGTTTTCCTCTTTCGTGTTTACGTCACAATATATGACAATTATAGACAACACATAATAAAATACTTAAAAAAAAAAGAAGACACTCCATATCAAACACTTTTAAAATAATAATAATAATTACAAAAACAAAGAAAAATAAAAGACAAAACATGAACAAAGTCAACTAATGAATATAACTGTAATAAGGAATATCAATTTTAGACATTTTAAATTACAGCTCAGTATTGAATTATAATTATACCATATCAGTATATTGAAATTAACCTGTTATTTTATTACATCAGCATCAATATTGGACGAAATCAATTAATTTCAATTTTGTATTTTCAAAAAATCAGTTACTTCAAGACATTTAATTCCTTCATCAATTATTATCATCGATTATTATTATTAATATTATATACAAAGATATAATTCGATTTGATAACAACAACAACAACAACAACAATAATAACAACAACCATAATAATGAAGTGTAGTTTGACAATAAAGTTTGAAATCTGACCTACTGTTTCGCAGACAAAATTAGTCAGTATTAGTAATATTATCTTCAGCACTCGTACAACGTCATTTTTTTTTCTATTCTCTAACAATGAGTGCAACCACACAGGTTTCAAATTATCCTTGTTTACAACTCAACCGTGAACACGGTTAACCTGCGGTCTGTCTAAGTTTCTATACATGAACTGCGCACAGTAAAACAAAAACAAACAAAAAAAATAAAAAAGTTTTGTATTTCTACATACAGGATGAATAACAGTTACAGGACTAATATGCAGATCTCTCGTCGTTTTGACGATGTAGATATAAGGACAGTTCGTTCTGTAACCACGCTGGTTGTTTTTATTGGTTTTAATAAACGTTTTACATTCTGTAACATAATAATCCACACCTGACCTCTGACTATGGACACTGACAACTCACAAAAAAACTGGGTAGCTGTGTTTAACTCAGTCGGTGATCTTTCAGTACTGTCTGTCATGTGACACCAC
This sequence comes from Chrysomallon squamiferum, assembly GCA_012295275.1. Taxonomy (NCBI): domain Eukaryota; kingdom Metazoa; phylum Mollusca; class Gastropoda; order Neomphalida; family Peltospiridae; genus Chrysomallon; species Chrysomallon squamiferum. Next base: position 1,254,019 of record CM022678.1, read on the forward strand.
GTGCACAGGCGACAGTGTGTGATTTCTGTTCTAGCTGACGTCAGATCTTTAGCTTCAAATTTCAATAAAGAACTTTCAGAACCCACAGTTTGTTGTTATCGTTGAGGTCACAGTTATTTGAGTACAGGTAGATCGTTACGACTTGTACAATGTTTTTGAAGCTGGTTTGCATGCAGGGTAAGAAAGAGAGAAGATAGGTATTCTGCAGCTACGACCATTTTAGCTTTAATTTATCCATGTAAAACACGACACTGCAAATATGCAGAAAATAAACTCTGATAAATTTTATTTTAAAACCGTTCTTATTAACATTCAATTCATTACATTTTTCATCTTCTTCCTTCTCATGCTTTTCTCAAATTACAATAATCTATATATAACTGTAAGTCAACGGCAAATATCTCATTTAGAAAATGAAACAGTGCACCAAAACAAACAACAAAGTAAAAAAATTAATCAATAAACAGTTAACAATTAGCAGAATATTTACACACAGTAAAAATGTAATAATGATGATAATAATAATAATAATAATAATAATAATAATAATAATAATAATAATAATAATAACTCTAAACTTTGAAATCTGACCTACTGTTTGTCAAACAAAACTAGGCAGTATCAGTAGTATTATCTTCAATACCCGTGTAACGACATTTTCAAAGTATCGAACAATGAGAGTACCTGCAAAGGTTTCAAATTCTCCTTGTTAACAAGTCAACCGTGAACACGATTAACATGCGATCTAAGTAACTGTAGAGCTATAAATACAGTAAAGAAACAAACAAAACACAACACGATAACAGCAACGACAATGTAATAATAATAATAATAAATAAATAAATAGAAATAAAGTAAATAAATAAGTAAATAATAAATAAAGAAAGAAATGTGAAATGTAGAGTTGGATGAAAGGTTATAAAATAAAACTGTAAGTTAGTGTATTTTACGAATGCAGACTAAACGCAGAGTAACACACTACGTGCAAACCTGTGACGTGTCGTTTGACAAAAATATCACCTGACGTGTCTAAGCAGGCTATTCACAGAGCGAGCAGACAGCACAGAATTTGTGTCAGTTTGTTAGTTGAAAAGATTCGGGTTTTACTTCGATTTGTATTAGAGGTAGGCAAACTTAAACTATACTGTTTTTACTACTGACTGTTGATTGTTTATGTAAAACATTTAAATTTAAACTGTTCTGTTGTAATCCTGAACTGAGACATATGTAACTCGGCTTTCGTTTCAGTTTTCATTTAAAAATAACTGTGAACTAATAAAATTACAACATTCCTATTATTATTATTTATTTATTTTCTTTTAAATTAATTTATTTATCAAACAATAAATAGACAAACAAAATGGGGAATATCGTTCGGTATATTTAATTTTGCGCTGTATTAACTGGTCGAAGGTTTAGAAACAGATAAAGGTGTCACAGGTAATGGTTTAATTATATCGAAAGAGGAATATAAAATATCTACGGAATAACTGGTTGTTTAACAGTACAAAACTGAAATCACTTGGTTTTGTCAAGTATTGATGCTAATGTAAATCAGTCTATTTAAGAAGTTTCAAAAAGTGTGGACACTGATTAAAAATATTTTCAAAAGAGAACTTTCAGTCAGCTTTATTAAGAGAGGTTAATTCTAAAAGTATTGATTTGGTATAATTATAATTTAATACTGAACTGTAACGTAAAAGGGTTAAGGATATCCTTTTCCAAATATTAATATAATCAATAGTAAATAAATAAATAAAAATATAACATTTTTGGTTAAACAAAGAAAAAATAGTGTTATGATAATTTTTTTATAATTTTTTTTTATAATAATAATAATAATAATAATAATAATAATAATAATAATAATAATAATAATAATAATAATAATAAAGTATGTATTTTTAATGCATGAATTTGACTTTTTGTTTGTTGCAAGGCTACTTCAATGTTAAATAGTAATTATTGTTTTTACGTTGTAAAGTTTTCAGTCTGCATTTTGAACATCAGCCACACGTGTTTCATCAAATTTAAAATAAATAAATACAACAACAACTGTAATACTCTGTAAAAGCAAATAGTGATTTTGTGTTGAGAATATGTATCTATTATTATTATCATCATCATCATCATCATCATAGAGATTAGTATTAATTAACAATGAAATAGGATCTTTTTTATATGGGAGTCACTTTTGTGTAACGGGTTGTCGTGTGTGTGTGTGTGTGTGTTCTTTTATAACTGTTCAGTATGGTACATCTTCTTAAAATTATTTTTTTACTAAGCTTCTGAACGATTCGTGTTAGTTTAATGTTAAATTTCTTGTTTTCATTAAATGAAACTTTTTATTTAATTACATTATTGCGGTGAATTGAAAAATTAAAACAGAGATAAATATTATGATATCAGCTGAGTTGATAAATGTTTGAGAATGAAAAGTTTATTATTAAAATACAGTTTTGTCTGTCGTTATATTTTAAAATAAACAAGCTCACTGGTCAAGGTCACTGTTACTTTAAGGTAAGATCATTTTCACGAAATCTAGATACGTTCCACTTTAAAATAATTAACACGAGTTGTCGTCGTTGTTGTTCTTCTTCTTGTTCTTGTTATTATTGTTGTTGTTTTACTGTATGCAGGACATGTATAGATACTTAGATCGCACGTTACTCGTGTTCACGGTAGAGTTGTTAACAAGGAGAATTGGAAACCTGTGTAGTTACACTCATTGTTAAAGAATAGAAAAATGTTACATGGGTATTGAATATAATATCGCAAACACTGTCTGTCAAACTGTAGGTCGGATTTCAAAGTTTAATGTCAAACTACACTTCATAATTATTGTTGTTGTTCTTGTTGTTATTGATATTACTACTACTACTACTACTACTATTATTATAATTACTATTACTATTTGTATACATAATAACAACAACAACAACAACAACGATAATAATAATAATAAAAAGAAGAAGAAAGAAAAAAGTGTCTAAGTATAAACAATGTTAATGAACGGACATTTTGTAAAATTAATAATGTACACTTTGTTGAGTTATCTTATAAAATAGTCGATGGAGGAATGAAATGTGTACGGAATAACTGATTGTTTAAAAATACCAAACTGAAATTAAATGGTTTCGTCCAATATTGATGGCGATGTAATTCAGTCTATTTTGGACGTTGGAAAAAAAAAAAAAATGTAGGAAAGTTATGATAAGCTATTACTTAAAACTATTTTCAAGGTTTTGTCATCGTTAGTAAAGCATCAGGTTAATTTCTATACTGGGACAATAATAGTCTAATATAGAGTTGTAATTTAAAGTTTATTATTAATATTCAGTTTTTTCTGTCGTTATATTTTAAAATAAAGTCACTGTTATTTATTTTTGTCACGTAGACACTAACTAGGAAAGAACAGACTTTATTGTTAAACAAGTGTGTATTATTTTTATTATTAATTAGCAACACTTTAATTAGCAACACATACACAAAGATATAAACAATTTTGTTAGATATAGATATGTGTGTGTGTGTTTGTGTGTGTGTGGTTATACATACACACAGATATTATTAAGGTTATGCTCTTAACGATGATATAATAGTATATATAAAATAACTGACATTCAGTGTCTAGCTTTAATAATTATCTTATTTACTGAAACTAAATAATAAAATAAAATAAGATTAGAACAACAAAAACAGTTTGAAAAAAATTAAGTGTGTTTTTTTTTGTTTTCTAGAATATTCATGAGGAACGATTACCCATATTTTCAGATTTACTGGTTTTTCTATATTTAGAAACGTTTTTACACAACTGAAGTAATATCATCTGTCAAAGAAGTTTTTGATTTTAAAACAGTCGATTTTGAGGCGAAGGGAGACATTACAATTCATTATTATTGTTTTTTATGTTTGTGATTTTTTGTTCCACTTTATTATAATTTAAAAGACATAAACACGTGTTGGCAGAAAGTTTATTTGGTAGTAGATCTGTATTTATTTATTTATAATAATTTTTGCAGGTTTGTTTTTAATAATAACAAAGATACTCTGAAAAAAATATGTATAAAAAGACATTTTATTTTTAGAATAAAAAAAAAAATTTCTTAATCGAATTTGATTTTCTGTTTCTAGTGTCAGTTTAAATGGAATCGAAATATAAATATTATAATTCAGAAATGTAAATCAATTAGACATTTTATTTCGTGGAATATTTGTGATTCTTCGAAGCGATATTACATAAAATAAAATGTTCTGCGACTTGTATATTTAATGTTGAAAAAATCATCTTTTAATTATATAAAGAAATTATTTGTAAAAAAATAACATTATGTAAAGGTATTAATGGTTGAACACTTCAGTATTTACAGATCTTTATAAAGCTGCCAACAACGGCGGAGACGAAATTGGGACTCATACCTGGCCAAGACAGAATTTTTAAAGTGTTGTTTTAGAGGTGGGCAATGACAGTGAGTGAATAAATTTTGTGGACATCACTTCTGTATGCATTCCTTTTGTCTGCCATATTTGTGCTTCTGACGTTCTCCTTCTTGTCATATTTACTGTGAATGACTCAGCTGTTGAAAAGAGTGGAGTTAAATATTCATATCTGATGCACGAACATTCTACAGTTTGGAAAAAACAAACATGGGTGCAAATTGGTAAGTTTTCATTGATAATTTTTGGTATTAATATTGAGAAAACTGAGTATAAAACTTACTAAAACTATTCTGTATATTTTTCTTATTTATATAATACAATTTAGTGGTGGTGTTGAGAAAACTAAAAATATGCTTACTAAAACTATTCTGATATCATCTATACATTTGTATTGTTTATATTATACTTTAGTGTTAGTATTGAGAAAATCAAGAATATGTCTTACTGAAACTATTCTGTATATTTTCCTTATTTATATATTACCACTTAGTGGTTGTGTTGAGAAAACTAAAAATATGCTTACTGAAACTATTCTGATGTTATCTATCATTAGCATTGTTTATATTACAATTTAGTGTTAGTATTGTCAAAACTAAGAATATATCTTTCTGAAACTATTCTATACATTTTCATTGTTTATTTAACTTAATTTAGTATTAGTGTTAATAAATATGTAAATATAAATTGTTGAAACAATTTTTACATTGTTTGTTCTACTTAATTTAGTAACATTATTCTTATGATATGTACATTTACATTGTTTATATAGAATAGGTTGATATTCAGGCTGACTAAGAATATAACTTATTAAAACTGTTTTGATAATTACTAGGTTTATGTAATTTAATAGTGCAGTTCAGAAAACATACTGTATATGCTTTGTGATAATGATTTCATTTTTGCAGGTCAACCATTAGAGATTTAACCAGAGTTGTTTTAGAATTTTTTTTTAACAAGAGAGATGATTCTTCGTCAGGGAGTATGACAAATTTGTTTATATCTTTATCAATACCCTATACATCAGTATAATGTTAACTATTTTACTATTTCTAAACTAACACTTTTTTATTTTCATTGATAATAAATATACAATTTAAAGAGGTTTAGGTACTGTCTGACAGCTGAAAACAGCAAAAATAAAAAATAATAAATACAAATAAATAAATAACTAAATAAAAAATACTTACTAATTATTGTTTCCTCATTTTATTCTTATATTGGCTATTTTTTGTTTTAATGTTGTAAAATAATGTTGAGGTCATCAGTCAATGTATCTATGTGTAATTAGTTAACAGTATTAAACACATTTGTTAAAACATACATTGCTCTATTCAGTAATACTGTTCAGATAGACTATGAATTTGTTCTGTGTTTGAAACACTGCTATTACATCCAATAATTATATCTTATTCTCAGTATTTTGTAGGTAAAAACATTTTTAGAAATTATGCATTTGTGAATGATAAAAAAGTATTTGCTCTGTTTCACTTCAGGACAACTGACAGCTAACGTATCTCATTCTGGTTCTACTGAAATAAGCGGTAACACTATAAACCGTAAGTTAAAAACTGAAAGTTTTCTCCTCTCTACATGTTTAATAGATAACACAGTACTTAGTAGACATTAGTACTTTTGTCAAACATTGTGAACAACATAGAAACGTGCACATCAAATATAGACACAATATATACAAAAAGAAAATTAGTATTTCAACCACTGCTATATATCCGACAGTGATATCTAATTCTCAGAATTTTTCAGCTAAAACATTTTTAGAAATTATGCATTGAAGTTGTGAGTTATAAATAGGTATTTACTTTGTTTCGCTGTAGGACTGTATATTAATAAATGTACCTCTGGGTTTTATGATCTATGGTGAACTAGGATGGTATCCCATTTGTACTTCTATAAAAGTAAGAATGACAACCTTTTGGAGGAACCTAATTTGTCAAAAAAACCAAAAAAAAAAAAATATTTCCTCACAACTATATTATTTAATGCATGTTATCGATTCTCCTTGGAACAGATTTGGAAAATATATTTTAGATGATTGTGGTTTAACATATATTTGGATATATCTCAACTTTGATAATGTTAAATGGATACGAGAAACGATATCCAAAATATTACATGATCAATTTCAACAGTTTTGGAAAAAATCTAAATGAAACGTCTCCAAAGGATATTAATTATAAACATTTAAAAGATGAATTGAAATAATAAACTGTCTTACTTTGCTGTCTCAAAAGAATGCCAATGTGTTATGTAAATTTAGAACCTCGAAGGCTAAACTTCCTATTGAAACTGGACAATGGTCTGATATTCTAAGAGAAAACAGAAAATGTCATATCTGTAATCTTAACAAAATTAGAGATGAATATCACTATATATTTGAATGTAATGATCCTGTATTATTAAATGAGAGAAAAAGTATACCAGACAAATATATGAGACATCCAAATATAATTTCATATAATAATTTGCTTAACAGTAAAAAGCTATAGTTGTTAATAAGAACTATATGTGAGAAATTATGTCCTTCACGTTAAACTTCCACGCTTCTGCATTTTAATTTTGTTTCTATATATCTGTAATACATTCTTCTCTGTACTGCAACCCTACAATTTATGAGAATAAAGTCATTGTAATTGTCATTGCCAGCAAACACAATTCATTCTGGTTCTACTGAAGTAGGAAATAGGCATGAATCCAGTATGTTATAAACTGAAAGTTTTCTTTTCTCTACATGTTTAATAGATAACAGACTACTTAGTAGTCATTAGTATGTGTCTCTCAGACACTGTGACGTGAACAATGTAGAAACGCACAGGTAAATACACAGACCAATACGTATAAACATACATATCTGTAACTAGTCTTAGCACATACACAGAATACATACACACAACACATACACACATATATGCACACACATGCATATGCATACATGCATTACACAGACACACAAATTTAGACACAGTGTATGTATATTAAACTGTATGCTGCTATATTTCTACATATACACTAAAAATGTGTTTCAAACACTGGAACTACATTTAATAATTATATCTAATTCTCAGAATTTTGTATGTAAAAACATTTTTAGAAATTATGCATTGAAATTGTGAATTATAAAAATGTATTTAATCTGTTTCACTACAGGACCAGTGACAGCAAACATATCTCATTCCGGATCTGCTCAAATAGGAAATAACTATGTATCCGGTAAGTTAAAAACTGAAAATGATCTCTTCTCTACATGTTTCATAGATAAACATAATACATAGTAGACATTAGTACTTTTCTGTCTCACACTGTGACTTGAACAACATAGAAGCATGAATACAAATACATAGACACAATACACATAAATATACATACCTGTACCTAGATGTAGCACATACACAGAACACATACATATACATGCAGATTCATTACACAGAGACAAACAAGTATATTCAGACAGAGACACAGTGTATGCATGTTAAATGTATATTGTCATATCTCTACACATAGATTACAAAGAGGATTTTGTTTCAAAACTGCTGCTTCATTCAGTAATTATTTCTAATTCTCAGTATTTTGTAGGTAAAAAGATTTTCAGAAATTATGCATTTAAATTGTGAATTATAAAAATGTATTTGCTCTGTTTCACTGCAGGACAAGAGTCAGGAAACATATCTCATTCCGGATCTGCTCAAATAGGAAATAACTATGTAGCCGGTAAGTTAAAAACTGAAAATGTTCTCTTCTCTACATGTTTAATAGATAACATAATACATAGTAGTCATTAGTACATTTCTGTCTCACACTGTGACCTGAACAACATAGAAACCTGCACATAAATACATAGACACAATACATATAAACATAAATACCTGTACCTAGATGTAGCACATACACATGCAGAAATGCATTACACAGACATACACACAAATATATTCAGAGACACTATGTATGTTAAGCTGTATACTGACATATCTCCACACATACACATATATAGAGATAGATAGATTTTTTTTGAAACACTGCTATACATCCAGTAATTATTTTTAATTCTCAGTATTTTGTACGTAAAAGCATTTTTAGAAATTATGCATTGAAATTGTGAATTATAAAAAAGTATTTACTCTTTTTCACAGGAGGACAACAGCCAGGAAACATATATCATTCTGGTTCTACTAAAATAAGCGGAAACACTATAAACCGTATGTTAAAAACTGAAAGTTTTCTCTTCTCTACATGTTTAATAGATAACACAATACATAGTAGGCATTAGTACTTTTCTGTCAGGCGCTGTGACCTGAACAGGCTGCACGTGTGATCCACTGTGGCTAAAGGAGACGAGTGCAGATTGTTATACATGAAAATATTTAGAATCCTCATCTAATATCTTTTCCAATACATCATGTACAGATCTTGAAATTGACTATGTTGTAACAGTTTCTAGTACTGATGTCACCATTTCATCACAAGAAACACATTTGTTAAAAATCACTTAGAAAGTTATAAGTAGCCTGCAACAGAATACCCAACCAATAACTTGCTGAAACACTGAGCAGTTTTATATCATAGAATTGAAAAAACGTTGTTATGTTGATTACAGCAGGTCAGAAATATGAAAATGTTTGTGTCCAGATGCTAAAAGGCATGCTCGATGACAGATTAAAAACATCCTATAGACGAAATATATATAATTAGGAAACTGTTGAAATAATTTTAGATATATTATTATTATTATTATTATTAATGATTTATTTTTATTGTATTTATTGCCATTATTATTATTATTGTTGTTGTTGTTGTTGTTGTTGTTGTTGTTATTACTGAATACTGATAAAAGACGAAAGGCTCTTTTAGTGATTTACTTGTAATTTACTCTTGTTTGTTTTTCAGTTGGAGACAAAAGAAATTAATAACAGACAAAAGTATGGTGTAATGTGCTAACCTTAGCTGGTTATGTAACTGTTACAGACAAAAGTATTGTAAATATGTCAGTTTATCTATATTATATCAATACACTAATATAAATAGTTTTAAAAATATATGTTTTGTAATACTTGGCTATTATATACAATTAATATATTTGATACATTTACTTTATCTTCATGTACTGAATAAGAAAAAAGAATTATATCTTTAATATATTTATTATTATTATTATTATTATTATTATTATTATTATTAACTTTTGTTCATTTAGACATTAGAATATTCTGAATGAATTTATATAGCTAATATATGTACATATTTTTGATTACATTTATTATTTTTTCTATTATTTTACATGCTTGGTAGAATGTTTTTACTACCTTTATATTATGTATCAAGAATCTTTAGATCAATTTTCAAATTACTGTTTATTAATTAACCGTGTCTTTAATTAATGGAAGAAAATGAACAAATCGGGTTTATCTGTTGCAGACAGATAAAGTGTCCCAGCAAGTTTTTCTCTACGAATGTCACAAGACGTTTCTGTTTGCAGGAGATCAGAACTACAAACTACTTGGTCTGGGTGCTGGGCCAAGTCACGTGATAGCAGTGTTGTCTTAACCTGTTGTTTTTTGTTGGAATTAGCGACGCGGGAAATTAATTAACGTTAAAGTACAAGTAATGATTAAGCCGTTTTAAATTGATTTTTTTAAAACTTTGTTGACTTCTTGACAATTGCAACATGGATTAATTGCTTAATTATTCCCTAAGCTGCTTGTGTAAGAACTGGGAGATGAGTCTATCATTGTGTACTAGGCAGAGGGCATCTGATAACCAGTTCATTCAGCCATGACCTCTTTTCTTATCAAGTCTGTGACAAATAGATGTGAACCCCTTGATTGTTAAAAGTCCATTATAATAACAATTATTATTACCGAGTGCTTTGTAATTCTAGTGACAGTCAACTTAATAAATATATTTTATGAGTCGTAATGACTTTTGTTTTCTTTATTAGATGAGTACATTTCCTGTATTGTTCGAGAAAAAAAAACACTTCAATGGAATAATTTACTGCACCTGCTCTTGTGACATCCTCTGACATTCACTAGTGACACAGATGTGTCTGCTAACTCTGCTAATGGACTCTTTCTAAAAGTAAATTGTGGAAATGTTCTCACACAACACAGACACACTTTATTATCTTAATTTCATCTTAGTCTAATCAATTATTTGGGCGTATTTTTATGTTTACAATACTGTTTTTACAGATCTTCCGATCTCTAGAAATAAAACAACAAACCAAAGAAAACAGCAGACAAATAAGAGAATGTCGCCCGAAGAGTTGGCTGTTGACAGTACGTGTGTGTGTGTATGTGGTGTTTGTGTGCGTGTGTGTGCGTGTGTGTGTGTGTGTGTGTGTTCTAATTTGTATATAGAAATAAACGGGTGATCTAGAATGAAGTGGACTTAGATGTAGATAGACTAGATTAAAATATGTCTGTTTGTCGTGTGACTCCTACTGAGATTACAGGGGAAAATGTAAACAGGGCATAACAAAGATTAAAAAATAAAACTTGTACAATAAAGTAAAATAAAATTAAATAAATAAAATGTGGAAAGAAATGATTTTTTTTTTTTGGAAAAACAATTGTGTTTCGGGTAATTGATGTATTTATACAATAACATAATTAAGAGTGGAAATGTATATTAAATTTAGTGTGAGTTGTGAAAAGAAATTAGAAAGTAAATAAACAATGTCTGCCCTGTCTTGCTGAATGTACACCATGTTGTAACATGAAAAACGTGTGTGTGTGTATGTATGTGTGTGTGTGTGTGTGTGTTTGTGTGTACGGTTATACACACAGACAGATATTATGAAGGTCATGCTCTTGTACTGACAGAACATAGTAAATATAAAATAACTGACATTCAGTGGCTAGCTTCAATAATGATCTTATTTACTGGAACTAAATAAATAAAACAAGATAAGAACAAGGACGAAATAGAAAGAAAAAAATGTATATGAGAACAGATTACTTAACACACACAACACAGTCAGTGCCAGGCTAAAAATAAGAAACAAAAAATACAGAGGAGAGAATAATTAGTATGTATTATGGAAGATTCTCTTTTTTTTTCTCTCTGATTTTAAAGTCGTCTATTTTTAACAGAAGTAAGCTATTCCAATTTATTATTATTGTTTTTAAAGTGTTTGTGATATCTTCTTCTTTTTCAAATTATAACTTAAAAGAGATCAACGGGTGTTAACCGACAGTTTATTTTGTAACAAATTCGTGTTTATTTATTTATTTATCATTATATTTGCAGTGTTGTTTTTGATAATAAGAAAGACACTCAGAAAAAAAATGTGTATAAAAAGACATTTGATTTTTAGAGTTATAAAATTCTCTGAAAATCAAGAATAACAACATTGAATCTGATTTTCTCTTTCACGAGTCAATTTGAAGAAAGTCGTAAATAAAAATATAACAATTCAGAAAGGTAAATCACTTAGACATTTTATTTCCCGGAATATTTATAATTCTACGAAATGATATTACATAAAATAAAATGTTCTACATCCCAAGACGAATCCACTCTGTTGAAAGGTGCATTCGTCAAATGTTTCGAGACAGTGTTTCTGTCAAACTCTATTCTGTGTAATGTTAGGTCGCTCTAAACAAAGAAATAATAAGAAGTATAAAGAATTTTACTAGACAGTATCTTTTCTTACTGACACAGTTAAGTTCACTTTAAAATGGAAGAGACACAGTTGTATATACTGGTAAAACAAAAAGTAAATGTATTATTATAGTCACTGTTAAACTTAAGTAAATTTAATCTGATATTGCACATAATTTACCAGAACAATAAATAAATAAATAAACAGAAGAAAAATAACAAGAAAAAGAATAGAAAAATATTGATGTGAAGGAGATACTAGGCCATGGATCGCCCAACTCGTGGACGCTCCTGGATTCGTTGTCAAGACAACAAGGTAAATACAGTGAACTGTCACTTTATGCTAATTTATGCTTACTAGAAGAAACTGATACATACCTCGACCCTGTATACTACTTTTTGAGTGTTACACTTAGAACTGATCGTGTTTACCTTGTCATCATGCAATCAGAGTAACACACTACGTGCAAACCTGTGACGTGTCGTTTTACAAAAATATCACATGACGTGTCTAAGCGGACGATTCACAGAGCGAGCAGACGGCGTCAAGTTTGTGTCAGTTCGTTAGCTGACAAGATTCGAGTTTTACTTCAGTTTCGATTGTCAGGTAGGCAAAACTTATAGTACACATTGCTGTTAGTAGTGATTGTTGGTGGTTTATTTCACAGTATCTGATTAATGATTTTTCTTAATTAAAACAATAAATAAATAAATGAAAATAAAAATAATAATGATGATGATGGTGATGATGATAATTAGCCAGTTTTTGAAATAAATAAATGATTCAATGGAGAGTTTTTGAACTGTAAATGCTATTTTCTTTCAAATAATTATAGTTTATTATAGTTATGTATGCATATCATGTCATATTTAGATACTTCTAAAATGATATCGTAGTCAGCTGTTCTGAAGATGTTAATAATAATAACAACAACAACAACAACAATAATAATAACAGATAAAAGTAAATATTGTTACTCTGTTCAGAATGTGTAATAAAAGTTATTAAATTATTTATTTATGTATTAGTTGTTTATTATTATTATTATTATTATTATTATTATTATTATTATTATAACAATGATTAATTATAATATTCAGAAGCCATTATAATCATTTTTTATCAGTATTTACATTTGTAAAATTGCTCTCAGACATAAGTTTACATTGTTTGTTTTTGATGTCCGCACTGCACATCTGCCTGCAAGGTCTGAATCTATTGTGCACTGTTTGTTTTTGTTGTAATGAAAGTGTGCGATTGCTTTTAATTCTTTTTTGCAGGGTCATGACCTTTCACGTACTCAAACATTGTAGCATGCCTCTCTACGTGTGGGAAAATACACGTGGTTTCTGTCCTCTCGCGTTTTCCCCATTTGCATTAAAAAGTCTAATCTCAAGTAGAAGAGCACAGATTTCACTTCAAAATGATGTTTTCCTTTCACAAATCTGAATTTAAGACAACAAGTTTTCTTATTTTAATTATTTTTTTAATTATTTATTTATGACTATTAAGTGTGTGTGTGTGTGTGTGTGTGTGTAAATATGTATGTGTTTTATGTATCTTTTGATTGATGCATAAATTAGACGTCATCTCTGTCTACCAGTCTATTAAAAAATCCCAACAATAAACAAATAAATATATAAATAAAGAAATAGATAATAATAGATAATAATAGATAATAATAGATAATAATAATAATAATAATAATAATAATAATAATCATCATCATCATCATCAAACTGCTTTTCTTACAGAAATGACTGAACATCCGGGATCGGTGACATGTCATCTTGTAAAAAATCACTCGATGTGTCCAAGCAGATGACTGACAGAACGAGCAGACGGCAAATATTTTGTGTGTGAATTTATTCTACAAGATTGCTGTTTTACTTCTATTTCTACTACAGGTAAGCAAACTTTATACTATACTCCATTTGCGCTTTTTTTCTTTCTTTTTTTTTCTTTTATTAACCAAAAATAACCCTCGCAGAAACAATTACGAAATAATACATTAGAGAACGAGGAAAAAATATTATTATTTTTATTAATTAATTAATTAATTTATTTAATTTAAATTCATTTATGTATTTACTTGTTACATGGTAGAATTAAATAAATCAATATGTAAATAAATAAATAAATAAAAAAGCAAACAAATAAATAAAGTACAATGAAAATCAATAAATCAATAAATCAATCAATAAATAAGCAAATAAATAACTAAAGTAAAATGAAAATAAATAAATAAGAAAGGTATATTTGGATGAAAATTGATCAAACAAAATTACTTTTATGAGTTAGTTTATTTATTTATTTATTATTAGATCGAATTTTATCTTTGTATAACAACGACAACAACATCAAAAGAATAAAAAATGACAAATAATGGATGCTCTGTTTAAGTATAACCACTGTTGATGAAAGAATGTTTGCAAAAATAATAATGTGTACTTTTCTCAGTTGCCTTATAAAATAGTCGATGAAGGAATAAAATGTCTAGGTAATAACTTATTATTTAAGAATACACATAACTGAAATTAATTAATATCTTCAAATATTGATGCTGATATAATTCAGTCTATTCGGGAAGCTGCAAGAAGTGTAGAATAATTATGATAAGTCATTGGTTAAAAATATTTTCAATGTTTAGTCTACATTAATAAGGTGATTGTTATTTCTATCTACTGATTTAGTATAATTATAATCTAATACTGAGCTGTAGTTTAAAATAACTAAATTTGATATTCCTTTTTACAGTTATATTTATTAGTTGATTTGGTTCTTGTTTTTTGGTTATTGTTGTAGTTTTATTTTTGGAATGTATTTTTTAAATCTTTAATAGGGAGTATCATTTTTTTATTTTTTATTTTTTCTGGCAGATTCAAATTATTTTATTGTTTAATTTCTTGTTTGCTTTATATCAAATTATTTGTTAAATTGTTTAATTTCTTGTTTGCTTTATATCAAATTATTTGTTAAATTACTTTACTGCTATCAATAAAGAAATAGTACGATATCAGCTGATTTGGTAAATGTTGGAAAACGAAAAGTGTATTATTAATACACAGTTTCTGTTGTCACATTCTAAAAATAAACAACCTCAATGGTTAAGATCATCGTCACATGATCTAGACATGTACCTCATTGAAATATTTAACATGAGTTTTGTCACGTAGACACGAATTAGTGAAGAACACACTTTATTGTTACAAGTGTTTATTACAGAAAACAAAATTTTGCCAGTCTTAAAAACAAATGTTTTAATTAACAGTTTTAGGACTGAACTACGATTGTGACTATTCCATTTTTATTTTTTTTATTTTCAAATACTTTGTATATCATTGTCTTATTCACATATTTCAAAAATGATATCGTATTATCGGTGTTCCGAACACGATGATGATAATGATAATAATAATAATAATAATAATAAAATATATATATTTCATTTCATGAATTTGAGGTTCTGTTTGTTGCAAGTCTACTTCAGTGTTAAATAGTAATACGTTTATGTAACGGCTTGTGTGCGTGTGTGTGTGTGTGTTTTAATTAATCTGCTTTCTTTTGGAGGCTAAGATTAAGTGTCAGAAAATGTTCACGTTTTGTTTCACTAAATTTACGAGACAAGCAGCAGATACATTTTTCAGTAATGTTTCGTTTCCTTCAGTTTATGTGATATTAAAAAGAATGCACCCTACTCTTTATTATAAAATAGATAACACTGTTTACTAACTTTCGTGGAGCTAACTGTTCAGTTATTAAAGAAAATTCAACTATTTTCATTTAAATATGATTAATTCCAGTGCTTAATCTGTAACGTTTGAATAATTGATTAACATTTTTCTTAAAAATTATTCTGAAGAATGTATTGGACTTTAAACTGCACTGAATGATTGTGTTGTATAAGTGTGTTGTTTGTTTTGCTTCTTTTTATTATGTTTCCTTGCAGAAATTATTTTATTATTGAAACTTGGTTTATTGTTGTTGTTGTTGTTCTTCTTCTTCTTCTTCTTCTTCTTTTATTATTATCAAATAATGTAGAATGTTAATTTAGTAGATGTGAGGTAGTTTGTTTAATTACATTCGAAAGATTTTTCTTATGAATCACAGAAAGACGTAAATTTAAAATGTTTGTTTCATTTGTTTTCATTCTAAACACGATGTTATTATCTACTAAACATCGTTGGTGTAGTCCAACCCGCTGTCCCGCTCTATTGCTTTCTGACTTCGTATTGAAACCAGTTTTCAGAAACGTAATATATTAGCACATTCAGTGACGTCACAGGGTAACAAGAGTAATACACTGTATTGAAATAAACGGGTGACCTAGAACATAGACTAGATTAACATGAGATATCTGCGTGTCAGTCATGTGATATTTATTCACATTACAGGTAAAAAAGACAAATTGTAAAAGAACATAAAACAATAAAAATGAGATAAAATAAAATAAAATAAGGTGAAGATGGATGAAAGGTTTTAAAATAAAAATGTATTTACGATAGTTAAAATAACATATTCAAGATATATATATATATATATATATATATATATATATATATATATATATATATATAAACATCAGCTATCTTTTTACACATACTTTAACACACACACACACACGTATAAAAAATTGTGAGTAACACGCAGATATATTATGTTTAACTTTTCTACGTAGTCCTAATTGCTGTTTGTTCCAGGTCACCCGTTTATTTCAATACAGTGTGTTACTCTTGTTACCCTGTGACGTCACTGAATGTTCTAATATATCATGTTTCTGAAAACTGGTTTCAATACGAAGTCAGAAAGCAATAGAGCGGTTGGACTACACCAACGATTATAATAAATAATAATATCGTGTTTAGAATGAAAACAGAAATGAAATAAACATTTTAAATTAACAAACTACTAAGTTCATATCCTACATTATTTGATAATAAATAAATAAATAAATGTGTGTGTGTGTGTGTGTGTGTATCTTAAATTATATATAAGAGGACAGTTGATGTTTAGTGTAATAAAAAATCTCTAAAAACAGCTTCAAGGCAATCGCAGATATACATATTATAATTGAGTACATGTTAATCGCTTCTGTTTATAATTTTATGTGACGATTATATAAAATATTTTATCTTACTTTCTTATTCCACTGCATAGAAATATTTTATACTTCTGACATTGTCACAAGGTAATCAGAGAAACACTACTGAAATAAACGAGTGACCTAGAACGAACTGCACATACACAAGATTAAACTTGAGATAGCAGCGTTGGTCGTTAGTGAGTTTTATGTATGTATGTATATATATATATGGCTATGTGTGTATCTATCTATCTATCTATCTATCTATCTATCTATCTATCTATATCTGTGTTAGTGTATGTCTGTCTGAGTTTGTGTGTGTGTTTGTGTGGGCGTTTATGTGTGTGGATTGTGTGTTAGTCTATGTCTGTGTGTATCTGTGTGTCTCTGTGTTTGTGTATGTGTGTTTGTGTCTGTGTTTGTGTTGTATGTGTGTGGGTGTGTTTGTATCTGTTTATGTGTGTATGCTCCTGAGTGTTTGTATATGTCTCTCTGGATATGTGTGTATGTGTGTGGGTATTTGTGTGTATTTATGTGTGTGTGTGTTTGTATATGCATGCTTTTGTGTGTGTTTGTGTGAATGTCTGTATACGTGTGTGTGTTCAGTGTGCGTGTTTGTCTCTTTATGTTTGTGTGTGTTCTTCTGTGTGCGTGTTTGTCTGTCTCTGTATGTTTGTGTGTGTCTGTGTGTGTATGTATCTGTTTGCCTTTGGGACTGTGTTTGTGGTTGTATGTGTTTGTGTCTATGTATTTTATGGTATGTTTGTGTTTGAGAGTTTGTGTGTGTGTTTGTGGGTGTATTTATGTGTATTTGTGTGGATGTTCTGTGTTTGTATGTTTGTATGTGTATGGTTGTCTTTCTGTATGTTTGTGTCTGTGTGTATGGATATAACTGTCTGTAACCTGTCTCCTCCTATTTTCCATCAAGTTAAGAGTAAATTTTACAATTTCACCCACAACCAACCTAACCTGACAAACTTCACTAAACCTAGACTACATTTTTCTACTGTACATTGTTCTTTACATACAGTGTATGACATTTCTATACACTGTTTTTTGAGTTAGTTCATCTTACATTATGTTTCCTGTATTATATAGCTGCTACATGTACTGAAATTTAGTACTGCGGTTGATTTTAAGGTTAATGTTTGTATTCACGATTTCCACCACGATTTTCACACTCATACAAACACACACACACACACAAACACACACACACACTCACACATACACACACACACACACACACACACACACACACACACACACATCTATTTATGCAAGTAAATCACTTAGATATTTGTGTTACCCGGAATGTTAATAAGTCTAAGAAGCGATATTACAAAAAATACAAGTTTCTGTATCCCGAGACGACCCCACTGTGTAGAAAATGAGACCAGTCAGTCTCATTACGTGATGACGTCATGATTCCAGCTGGGAAGTGCTACAGTCGTCAAATGTTTTGTAACTGTTCCTGTCAAACTTTAATCGAATATTTAATCTGAAACTGGCACATAACTGAAAAATAAATAAATAAATAAATAAATAATGAATTGTTAAACGTATAATTGGATGAAATATAAAATAAAATTATATTTACGAGTTAATGTACTCAAGAGGGATGAATGAAGGTAAACGTTCTGTGACTGAGAAATAAAATTAAATGATTAAATAAACAATGTCTACCCTGACTTTTCTGACACGAAAACAGAGCAGTCTTATAATATAAATCTTAGTAATAATAATAATAATAATAATAATAATAATAATATTTGTGTGTGTGTTAGTTTAAGCTATATTTTAGCTTACTATAAGAAAATAATATATAGCTCGCTCCTGTATACTGCTCATATCTTTTTGTGCATGTATACAAACTAGTTTGACAAACGTTATACTTAAAAGTGATGTAAAATGTGTTTACACTGTCACCAAGCAACCCCACTACGTGTAAACCTGTCACGTGCCCTCTTACAAAAATGTCACCTGACGTGTCTAAGCAGACGATTCACACAGAGAGAGCAAACGGCGTGTAATTTGTGACAATTCGTTAGTTGAAAAGATTCCAATTTTATTTCGATTTCTATTGCAGGTAGGGAGAACTTACATTACACTGCCTCATATCAACAAGTATGAACTAATAATACTGCATTATAAATAAATAAATTAGCAGCATTTACGAATATGTTGTTCAGTTATAAAGCAGTCGAAAGAGGAATAAATATCCAAGGAATATCTGTTTAAAAAAAAAAAAAAAAATAATAATAATAATAAAAAATAAACATTAAGTGTTCTCGTCAAATGTTAATGCTCATATAAATTAGTCTATTTAGGAAGTTATAAAAAGTGTAGAATAATTATGATTAACTAGCACGCACACACACATACATACACACACACATATCAGCCTTACTCTTGTAATGCTAAATAACACAAAAATTAAATGTAATTAACTTTTCTCTTTCTCAGTTTGACCGCTCTCGAGAGTAGAACCTTCACTCGTGTTTATTTTGTTGTTGCTATACATTTTTAAAATAATTATATAAAACTATTTTAAGACCAAAACCAGCAGTTAAATATGAAAGAAGTAACTGAGTAATAATTATATATGTCCGTATGAATGTATGTATGCCTTCATGTATGTCTCTATGTATGTATGGATGGATGTGTTTGTGTGTGTATATATGATTGTGTGTGTGTGTGCCTGTGTTTGTGTTTGTACCGATTAACCAGTTATTTTTCTTTTCTTTTCCTTTGTGAAAGACAGTTTCAGCTAATAAACAGAAATTTTATTTGAAACAAACATAGGCATATGACTAAACGAAAAGCTTATCATTATATTTGATATTAACTGTTTGTATCAGATACAGAGAAATAGAGGTGATTTCTTGAAGTCAGTGTAAGGTACGTTTAGTAAATGTTGAAAACTGTTATAAAAGTATAATAATTTACAAACAACAACCACAGTGATAAATCGTTTTTATTTTTATATTTTACTGGAACATTGTAGTTATAATATCTTACATTTTTTCTAACAGTCATGTTTCTCTTCTTTTATTACACAGAAGTGTGCGAGTGTGCGTGTGTGTGTGTGTGTTACCTCTTGGTGATAGGCGTATTATTAAAAAGTCTGTTTTAAATCTATCACTCCAGTCTTGTCTTCTTCTTCTTCTTCTTCTTCTTATTATTACTATTAATTCTATTTTTCTTTTTCTTTTTAAAATTTTATTTTTTATTTTATTTTATTTTATTTTTTGTACCATTAATAATATTATAATAAATTTTTTGCATTGTTGTATTTGTTCGTAACTGTTAATGCCCGCATTGATAATACAGGAAAACATTAAATATCCAAACAAAAGGTATATTTTAAGTAGGTATGCAGGAAGTAGGCCTGACGCTATGACCGGTTTTGTTCTGCCTTACGCATCAGTAAATAAATAAATAAATAATGAAATAAAAACTTATAACTAAACAAAGGAAACACAGATTGTGATAACAGTAAGTCTCTCTCTCTCTCTCTCTCTCTCTCTCTCTCTCTCTCTCTCTCTCTCTCTCTCTCTCTCTCTCTCTCTCTCTCTCTCTCTCTCTCTCTCTCTCTCTCTCTCTATATATATATATATATATATATGTAAAATTTACTTTTTGAATTTGAAATTTTAATATGGAGTTTTTTCTCTTTAAAATTATTATTGACATACTAGGTCATATAAGATTCACAATAGCTATGTGCTAAATTTCTCAACATTATTAAACGAAAATTTATTATTTATTAAATTACATCCCTAAGATAAATTAAATCAAAAGATAAATACTATAATACAGTTTTGTAAATGTCTGAGAATGAAATGTTTATTATTAAAACTTAATGTTGTCGCTGTCGTTAACTTTTAAAGTGGACAAGTTTGAACTTGTTAATCACGATCTCCGGTCACTGAACGGAACCACGTGATTTAAAATGGCGGAATTATTGCATCCGAAAAAGAAAGGTAAAGAAATTTGTAATGCACTTTATGTATATTATATATATATATATATATATATATATATATATATATTTTAATCCCGATAAACATTGAAATTACTTTGATTCTTTATAATAATTTGATTTTTACTGAATGAAACAACTATTAAGTACTATTGATGATCATAAATTATTGTGAATACTGCAGAATAATTTTTAAAAGCATTAAACTTTTCTAACCTCTTAAACAATGTTGTTGTTATTATTATTGTTATTATTATTTTTATTATTATTATCATTATTATTATTATTACTGTATAATATCACTTTTTTCAGTAATGTAATTATATTCATCCCATCTGAAAATTAAACTACTAGGATTTTAGACATTGTTGACCCAGTGTTAAGTTAATTTAAAGTCCAATCCAATAAACAGTTAATCGTTGAATATTTACACTGTAATATTTATATATTTTTTTATACAGACATAAGAGGAAATGTGTCTGTACATTAACATGAAATCATGAAGTGATCAAGATTTGGAATCGAGAATGTAGCAGATTACTGAAAACTGAAAGCTACAAATTCGCAATGTGTGTTTATACAAGCAGACACAGTGAAGAAAAAATGATTATGTACAAGATGTGACAGCATCATCCTGATTTGAGGTATTGTTCACTATTTTATAATTATGTTTTATGTCCAGAAATGAAAAGTTTACCATCTTCATATGTTGTATTAAAATAACTAACTAAAAACAGTTACATATGAGCAGTTAGAGAGGAAAGTGTGGTCTACTGAAGAACACGATGTTAAGTTATCTAGGAGTTTAAACTGAACAAAAAAGAGTGACACCTGCTTTAAATTCATTGTAATACTAGTCTGGAAAATGCAGAGTGATCAATAACACAAGTGTTACAAAGACATTACAGTAAACTGAGTTGTGAAAGAACCCACAGGCAACAACGAAATGTAAAAGTTGTGTCAAACTATTTTTATCACCAGTCCCATCTAACACTGAAAACATAATATCAACTGCAGAGTTCATAAAATAGTTTAAGAAAGCTGATTCAGAGAGAAAATGTTACTTTGAGTCTCTAGATTACATCTGTAGTTAAAGGATTCAGTGACAAGTAAACATTCAGCTGCTTCCAACATCCAACTCATCTCTCCAGTTAAATGTTAGTATTGTCAAGTAATCAGTTGCTGTCATTTCCTGTGCTAAGCTGATTCCACTTCCTTTGTTTATATAAAATGTTTTGATGAGACCCAAATGTGCTCCAATAAATTAAAAAATAGACTCCTGACTAGCCAGGGCAGAATTGTTAAAGCCTTGTTTTACAGGTAGACTGTTAGTTGATGAAATTACTAATGATAGTGAGTGTAGTCAAGCTGATACCAAATATATTTGCTGGACATCACTTTTGTATCATTCCTTTTGTCTGCCGTCTTTGTGCGTCTCACGTTCTCCTTCTTGTCATATTTACTGTGAATGACTCAGCTGTTGAATACAGTGGAGTTAAATATTCATATCTGATGCACGAACATCCTGCAGTTTGGATAAATTATGGATACAAATTCGTAGGGTTTCACTTATAGTTTTTGTATAACTTAATTTAGTACTGATATTAAGAAAACGGAGCATATAACTTAGTAAAATTATTCTGATATTATCTATATATTTTTATTGTTTATTCAGCTTCTCATTTTCATTGTTTATTGAACTTAATTTAGTATTAGTAATGAAAAATGTTTCAATATAAGTTATTGAAACTATTTTTATATTGTTTATTTACTTAATTTATTAAAAGCATTATTATGATATGGGAATTTACATTGTTTATAGAGCATAGTTTGATATTAGGGTTAACAAAACTAAGAACATAACCAAGTAAAACTATTTTTATTATTAGATTTACATAATTTAATAGGGCAGTTCAGAAAACATACTATAAAGGCTTTGTGATTATGATTATACACGAGAGGAGGTTTTTCAGTTTTTCCTAACAGCGGTGTTTCTCTGTCAGAGAGTATGACAAAATTGTTTATATCTTTATCAGTGCAGTATACCTCAGTTTACTGTTTTCTTTCTGATAAGAAATTCTAAATGGACAAAATTATTATTTGTGTGTATAAATGTAGCTTTTCAATTTATTGTTTACTTTTTATTATCATTTGTAAATTGACTGATACTGATAATAAATTAACAATTCAAACGGATTTATATACAGTCTGACAGACGAAAACATCAAAAAGGAAAATAAAAAGATAAATGATGAGAAAAAATATAAACATTTACACACTAATTACTCCCGACTATTACAATTACTGTGTTCACCATTATTTACTGTAATACTTAGGTCATATGTCACAGCATCTATGCATAATTAGTTAACAATATTGAGCATATTGTATACAGCAATACTGTTTAGATATATTGTATTACACTGTACCCTGCCAAATCTATACATACAGATAAAAGCTTTTTTTTTTTTTCAGACATTACTACTGTGGTTAATAATTATGTCTAATTCTCACGATTTTGCAGGTAAGAACATTTTGGGAAATTATGCTTTGAAATTATGAATTATAACAAACATATTTCACTGCAGGACAACAGCTTGCAGACACATCTCATTCTGGTTCTTTTCAGTTAGGAAATAACTATGTATCTGATAAGTTTAATAGATAACAGAATACACACTAGTCATTAGTAGTACTTTTCTGTCAGACACTGTGACCCGAACAACATTGAAACATGCACAATATACAATGTATATTTATCTGTACCTACATTTAGCACATACACAAAACACGTCCATATACACACATATACATGCAGACACACATACACAAATATATTCAAACAGAGTCACAGTGTATGTGTGTTAAACTGAATGTTGTTATATCTCTACACATAGATTATAAATCTTTAATAATGTTATGTAATTCTCAGAATTTTGCATGTAAAAACATTTTTAGAAATTATGCATTGAAATTGTGAATTATAAAAATGTATTTACTCTGTTTCACAGCAGGACAACTGACAGCAGACGTATCTCATTCTGGTTCTATTGAAATAAGACATAACACTATAAACCGTAAGTTAAAAACTGAAAGTTTTCTCTTCCCTACATGTTTAATAGATAACACAGTACATAGTAGTCACTAGTAGTACTTTTCTGTCACACATTGTAACGTGAACAACATAGAAACATACACATAAATTCATACACACAATGCATACATACCTGTGCTTACATTTAGCACACACACAAAATATCTACCTGCACACATGGAGTAAACAGACACACACAAATATATTCAGACGCAGTGTATGTATGTTCAACTGCATGTTGTCATATCTCTATATCTAGATACAAAAAACTGCTACTATATTTAATAATGATATCTAATTCTGAGAATTTTGCAGGTAAAAACATTTATAGAAATTATCCATTGAAGGTGTGAATTATAAAAATGTATTTTCTCTGTTTCACTGCAGTACAACAGTCAGAAAACCTACGTCATTCAGTTTTTTCTCAAATAGGAAATAACTATGGATGCGGTGAGTTAAAAACTGAAAGATTCTCTTCTCTGCATGTTTAATAAATAACAGAATACACATCACAGTAGTCATTTTCAGAGACACAGTGTATGTATGTTAAAGTGTATACTGTCATATCTCTACGTAAAAACTAAAACATTTATTTGTTTTGTATTTCAAACACTGCTATATCTAATTCTCTAAAATTTCCAGGTAAAAACATTTTTGGAAATTGTGCATTGAAGTTAAGAATTATAAAATTTTTTCACTGCAGGACAAAAGCCAGGAGACACATCTCATTCTGGTTCTTTTCAATTAGGAAATAACTATGTATCTGATAAGTTTAATAGATAACAGAATACACACTAGTCATTAGCAGTAATTTTCTGTCAGACACTGTGACCCGAACAACATTGAAACATGCACAATATACAATGTATATTTATCTGTACCTACATTTAGCACATACACAAAACATGTACATTATACACACATATACATGCAGACACACAGACACAAATACATTCAGTCAGAGACACAGTGTTTGTGTGTTAAACTGCATGTTGTTATATCTCTACACATAGATACAAACTCCTACTATATTTAATAATTATATATAATTCTCAGAATATCTCAGGCAAAAATATTTTTAGAAATTATCCGTTGAAGGTGTGAATTATAAAAATGTATTTATTCTGTTTCACTGCAGTACAACAGTCAGAAAACATATCTCATTCTGGTTCTACTGAAATAAGAGATAACACTATAAACCGTAAGTTAAAAACTGAAAGTTTTCTCTTCGCTACATTTTAATAGATAACACAGTACATAGTAGTCATTAGTACTACTTTTCTGTCACACATTGTAACATGAACAACATAGAAACATGCACATAAATTCATACACACAATGCATACATACCTGTACTTACATTTAGCACACACACAAAATATCTACCTGCAGACATAGAGTAAACAGACACACACAAATATATTCAGACGCAGTGTATGTATGTTCAACTGCATGTTGTCATATCTCTATATCTATTTAATAATGATATCTAATTCTGAGAATTTTGCAAGTTAAAACATTTTTAGAAATTATCCATTGAAGGTGTGAATTATAAAAATGTATTTTCTCTGTTTCACTGCAGGACAACTAGGCCATTTAGCTGTTTTTCAAACAGGAAATAACTATGCATGCGGTGAGTTAAAAACTGAAAGTTTTCTCTTTTCTACATGATTAATAAATAACAGAATACACATCACAGTAGTCATTTTCAGAGACACAGTGTATGTATGTTAAAGTGTATACTGTCATATGTCTACGTAAACACAAAAACATTTATGTGTTTTGTATTTCAAACATTACTATATCTAATTTTGAGAATTAAATATAGCAGTATTTGAAATACAAAAAAATAAAAAAAAAAAAATAAATAAAAATGTTTTTGTGTTTACGTAGACATATGACAGTATAAAGGTTTTTGGAAATTATGCATTGAAATTGTGAATTATAAAAAAAATATTTCACTGCAGGACAACAGCCAGCACACACATCTCATTCTGGTTCTTTTCAATTAGGAAATAACTATGTATCTGATAAGTTTAATAGAAACAGAATACACACTAGTCATTAGTAGTACTTTTCTGTCAGACACTGTGACCCGAACAACATTGTCTGCACAATATATACAATGTATATTTATCTCTACCTACATTTAGCACATGCACAAAAAACGTACATAAACACACATAACATGCAGACACACAAACACACATAACATGCAGACACACAAACACAAATATATTCAGAGTCACAGTGTATGTGTGTTAAACTGCATGTTGATATATCTCTACACATAGATTATAAATCTTTAATAATTATATATAATTCTCAGAATTTTGCAGGTAAAAATATTTTTAGAAATTATGCATTGAAATTGTGAATTATAAAAATGTATTTACTCTGTTTCACAGCAGGACAAGAGCCACCAAATATATATCATTCTGGTTCTACTGAAATAAGACATAACACTATAAACCGTAAGTTAAAAACTGAAAGTGTTCTCTTCTTTACATGTTTAATAGATAACACAATACATAGTAGTCACTAGTAGTACTTTTCTGTCACACATTGTAACGTGAACAACATAGAAACATACACATAAATTCATAGACACAATGCATACATACCTGTGCTTACATTTAGCACATGCACAAAATATCTACATGCAGACATGGAATAAACAGACACACACAAATATATTCAGACGCAGTGTATGTATGTTCAACTGCATGTTGTCATATCTCTATATCTAGATACAAAAAACTGCTACTATATTTAATAATGATGTCTAATTCTGAGAATTTTGCAGGTAAAAACATTTTCTGAAATTATCCATTGAAGGTGTGAATTATAAAAATGTATTTTCTCTGTTTCACTGCAGTACAACAGTCAGCAAACCTAGGTCATTCAGTTGTTTCTCAAATAGGAAATAACTATGGATGCGGTGAGTTAAAAACTGAAAGTTTTCTCTTCTCTACATGTTTAATACATAAAAGAATACAAATCACAGTAGTCATTTTCAGAGAAACAGTGTATGTATGTTAAAGTGTATACTGTCATATGTCTACGTAAACAAAAAAAAACATTTGGTGTTTTGTATTTCAAACACTGCTATATCTAATTCTCTAAAATTTCCAGGTAAAATCATTTTTGGAAATTATGGATTGAAGTTAAGAATTATAAAAAAATTCACTGCAGGACAACAGCTAGCAGACACATCTCATTCTGGTTCTTTTCAATTAGGAAATAACTATGTATCTGATAAGTTTAATAGATAACAGAATACACACTAGTCATTAGTAGTACTTTTCTGTCAGACACTGTGACCCGAACAACATTGAAACATGCACAATATACAATGTATATTTATCTGTACCTACATTTAGCACATACACAAAACACGTCCATATACACACATATACATGCAGACACAGACACAAATATATTCAAACAGAGTCACAGTGTATGTGTGTTAAACTGCATGTTGATATATCTCTACACATAGATTATACATTTTTAATAATGTTATGTAATTCTCAGAATTTAGCAGGTAAAAATATTTCTAGAAATTATCCATTGAATGTGTGAATTATAAAAATGTATTTAATCTGTTTCACAGCAGGACAACTGACAGCAGACGTATCTCATTCTGATTCTATTGAAATAAGAGATAACACTATAAACCGTAAGTTAAAAACTGAAAGTTTTCTCTTCCCTACATGTTTAATAGATAACACAGTACATAGTAGACATTAGTACTTTTCTGTCACACATTGTAACATGAACAACATAGAAACATGCACATAAATTCATACACACAATGCATACATACCTGTACTTACATTTAGCACACACACAAAATATCTACATGCACACGTGGAGTAAAGAGACACACACACAAATATATTCAGACGCAGTGTATGTATGTTCAACTGCATGTTGTCATATCTCTATATCTAGATACAAAAAACTGCTAATATATTTAATAATGATGTCTAATTCTGAGAATTTTGCAGGTTAAAACATTTTTAGAAATTATCCATTGAAGGTGTGAATTATAAAAATGTATTTTCTCTGTTTCACTGCAGTACAACTTTCAGCAGACTCATGTCATTCAGTTGTTTCTACAACAGGAAATAACTATGCATGCGGTGAGTTAAAAACTGAAAGATTTCTCTTTTCTACATGTTTAATACATAACGGAATACACATCACAGTAGACATTTTCAGAGACACAGTGTATGTATGTTAAAATGTATACTGTCATATGTCTACGTAAATGTTGTTGTTGTTTTTTTGTATTTCGAACACTGCTATATCTAATTATCAAAATTTTGCAGGTAAAAACATTTTCAGAAATTATGGATTGAAATTGTGAATTATAAAAATGTATTCACTCTCTTTCACTGCAGATCATCAGCCAGCAAACGTATCTCATTCTTGCTCTTTTCAAATAGGAAATAAATATGTATACGGTAAGTTAAAAACTGAAAGTTTAATAGATAACAAAATAGATAATAGATGTTTAATAGGTAACAATACACAGTAGTGATTAGTACTTTTCTATCAGACACTGTGATCTGAACAACATAGAAACATGCACAGTTTATATGTATTATTTCTAATTTATATAAAAAAATACATATTTCTAAAAACGGTTACGGAAAAGAAAATGATTGTGCAAATATTTTTCGGATAACCCATTAATAGCTTAAATAGAATTTACACACTCACACATACACAGACAGATAATAACATATAAACAAATAAACACACAGGTATTAACACATACAAATACGTTCAGGCATAGGATAAGTTCTGACTGAGATTTTCTTCTTAAACTGTTAATATAACTCAACATAAATTAAACATGACTATATGCCTGTCATTATTATCATCTGTAAATACTAAATATACTGCAGAGTATACTTAACAACAACAAGAAGAACAATAACAACAACAACAATAAACAACGGGGCAGTTAACGCAATTGCAAGGAATCTGTAATTAACACCGTCGTCACGTAACCAAATCAGAACCCTGCAACGGGCGTAACACTGTTCCCCAAAAAAGCACTAACATACAGTCCTCCCTGTATCGGATAGATAGATACCCGATTTTTGTCCGTTCTAAGGATATTCAGGGAACAAGGCCATATATGTATTTATATTTAACATTAAATCATTAGAAATACAAAAACACAAGTTTAGATTTAAAGAATATTTGTATTATATGATCTAACAATAGTTATTTACCGAGTAAGCTTACAATGCTTCCACTTCCAATTACAAAAAGTTTTACGCCACAATATCACTCTCACGACATACGTGAACATGTGGGAGATATTAAAGATGTTTAAACTAGTACATCCCAAGATGTATTTGAATATGCAAGAGTATCAAATTAACGTGCTGCTTAGTGGGACGTTGACATAACAATCAGTTAAAGTTAACATCGGTTTTGACCTCAAATTCCCACTATTCTCACCCATTGTTTTAGAGATAATAACCCACAGTTAACTTCGATCAGTCTGATCTCAGATTGCCAGCTATTTTCCAAAATAATGGTTATACTATTTCAATACATAAACATATACATTTTTTTATTTAGGAAAAACCACATAGGATGTGTTTTAACATTCCTTCCCCAGAGTGGTGCCGAGACTGGTTTCAACTTCAGCAGACATGCAGACGCTAGTGGGTTCCCCAAAACAATATTTCATAATAGCTTATATATTTTTTAAGGAAATATGACATCCATTACGTATTAAAGAGGAGACTGGCTTCTTCACCACACTTAGCTTATGTAATTCTTAAGCTTTACATATTAAAGATGAGAGTCTGGTTGTCTCTATCACACCAACAATAACTCTAAAAAAGAACATTAGTGATAAGAAACAATGGCAGTACTTTTGAAAGTAGTAGGAGTAATTATATGAAATAAATAACAAAGATGGTGTCAGGGCATTTCCCCACGGATATTCCCCTCGTGACAGTTCCTACCGTCTACCTGTTTTAACTGTGAAATATCCTCATAGTCTGAGTCATTAATAAGGTCTTTTATGGGGCCAAACATCGCTTAAATTTGGGAATAATGAAACAGTATAAATTATTTTTGTGTTGTTGTTTTTTTGTTTATCAACAAAATTAACTATTTTAAAGTTCACGTTGTTCTAAAGTTCATGTCAACAAACTACAATCATTATCCAAATATCTGGCTGTTTCTGGATGTTCCGGAAAAACCCAGCAAAAAACAAATACAGTAACACTGCACCAGATACTGTTGTGTCTACAGAGACATCACCCAGCGGCTTCAGACTGCGGCAACAGAGACTGCCAGGACTTTCTCCATGGTGCTGCACACAATCTCCACATGTAAAATGTTTCAAGTAAACAATTTATGTCATATACAATTATCTTTTTATCTCCAGATAATCTGTACAAGACACCAGTAAAGTCTGATGGAACAGCACCCAATATCAAAGGTATTTTGTTATTTTATTTTTTAATTATTTTTTAAATAGTTTTCAAAGATATTCATAAACAGAAAGAAAATCATCTCGTTACATTTACTTCATCTACAATTGTGACATCTTTCTATCATCATTAAATTCTGATGAACTAAAATTATGACAAAAAACTACTGCTTTATTTCAAAAACTTCACATCTGATGAACAGTCAGAAATTATTTATATTGTAAACTATGTTTTAAACAGTCACTAACAGATACTATTTTTTGTTTATGTTGTAATATAGAGTCAACCAGGTCATTTTTGAACTCAGTTGACTGGAGAGTCTATGTTGAAACAAGAGCAGAGAAAAGAGGTTTGAGACTTTTGAAGAAGTATGGTGTTGTGATTGTAGTAGGAAGTCCAGGTTCAGGAAAGACAACTCTTGCTTTGAGCATGATGAGACAGATAGAAATAGAAGAAAAAAGAGAATCTTACTCGCTGAGTCATCACACTGAATTCAATGACATCCCTGTATCTGGAAATAAGAAATGTACTGTTCTAATTGATGATATATTTGGTAAGACTAATCTTGTTTCAGATTTTATAGACTCATGGAAACAGAAATTTCCAAAGCTATGGAATCTTGTTCACGACAGATCTTTGAAATGTATTATTACTTTAAGAAAGCAAATATTTTCAGAAAATGAAACAAGTTTGAAAAATTTTGATCTCTTTAATGAGAATCATGTTCTTGATCTGCAGAATGATGACTGTTGTCTGAATTATTATGAAAAGGAAGAAATTCTAAACAAATATCTTAAACAAAAGGATGTTTCAATGAATGAAATTGATAAAAGGACTGTCATTAAAAGTTCATGTACAGAGTTAGGATTTCCTCAGGTGTGTGTGTTTTATGTTAATAATACAAGTGATGCACAGAAAAGAGAAGTTGAGTTTTTTATGAAACCTATAGAATATTTGACACTGCAGCTGGAAAATATGAAAAAAGACAAAACTTTACAGATCAATTACCTGGTTCTACTGCTGATCTTGTTCAAACAAGGCAGTCTCAGCATTGATTCACTGGACCCATTTAAAAATGACACTGACAGTGACATAATAAATTTAGTAAGACAACTAGAGCGAGTCTGTCAGAGTGTAAAAAACACTGGTCTTACAGAGATCAAGGAAACAGCTGATGTACTGTGTGGTACCTATTTGAAGTGCTGTGACAATAAATACACATTTATTCATCAGTCTGTGTTTGACTGTTTGTTTCTGATGTTTTCATCAAAGTTTCCAAAGAAAGCAGCAGAATTGCTAGAAGTGTGTCCTGTCTCCATCTTGTTAGAATATGTTGTTACGCCTGGAGTGTCTAACAAAAGTCAGATTGCAATGACTGTGAGACCTGACTGCTTTGATTTTCTTGCTCGCAGATTTACTGACTTGCTGGCATCAGACAATTTCATAGAAATTTGTTCACATCCATCACTGAAAGACGAAGACTTTTTAAAATACCTGATAGAGGAAAAATACTTTTATGGTAGGTTGTCTGAAATTTTACAGCAAAGACTATCTGTAGAACATCAAAAGCAATATTGTTATATTTCATTTGTACATGTAAACTCAACTGAAATTATTAATTATATTTCATATCTTATTGACAATGATTCTAGGTACGCATTTTCTTTGAATCTGGAAGGAAATGTTATAAATTCAACATCTGTTCCAAGTGAGTGTATCGCGAATAGACAAAGAACATTGTCAAAATATTTCACATCAAAACTGTTGGAAACGGACTTAATAGACATGAAAAAAGAACTTTTGGATATTTCTTGTTTTTTTGGTGATGAAGATGTTGTGAGAATGTTGCTAGAATCAGGTGTTATTCCAACATTTGATACATTCAGTGCAGCTGCTTCTTCAATAACAGACAGTGTAACCATACTCAAAGAACTGTTACAGTATAAAAAGGACATGAAATTGAATGTGTGTTCTGACTTGTTATTTATGTCACTTTGGTCAGGTAACATGAACATTGCCTGTCTGTTGGCTGACATGATAAACAAAGAGAAAAACAACAGTGAAATCAAGGAGGAAGCTGTAAAACTGCTATTGATTAAGTTCTATAGACATAAAAAGGCGGTTGAGAAGTGTCTGGGAGAATCATTAACGTTTAAAGTCGATGTAAACCCTCTGTTTAAGAAACTGATTACCTCTGATATAATAAACAAAATTAAACGCATTGCTATCATTGCTGCTGGTCACAATACTTCAGATTTTATAAAAGAAATAGTGAAACTGAAACCTGATTGTATAAATGATGAGAACAGAGAGAAAGTACTTTTAGCAGCAGCAATGTGGGGATCTACTGATACAGTGAATTTTCTCATTGACCATATAGGTAATGATACAGATGAGAACAACTGGAAGAAAGGTGAAGTACTGAAAGTTGCAGTGATGTTTAACAGTGTAGATGTTGTTCAGTGTCTTCTTGATAAAGGAGCTGATCCTAATGTGAATGTAGCTGTTAACAAGAATTTGGTTCAGTTGTTTAAAGAGGAAACTAGAGTGGAAATGTTGCCTTCCGACACACTCCTCCACATTTCAGTTCTGCGTGGTGACTTAGATATGGTAAAATCACTGATAGAGAGAAATGCTGATGTTAATGCAGTAAACAGAGATGGGAAAACTGCACTCCATGAGACTGTAAAAGCAGTGACACACAGAAAGGAAATAGCTTTGTTGTTACTGGAAAATGGTGCTGATATTAACATAAAAGATAAAACAAAAAATACAGCATTACACATAGCATCTCAAATTGACATAGATGTTGTGAAAAACATAGTAAAAAAAGGCGTTGAAATAAATATAACTAACACTCCAGGTGAAACTCCTCTTTTTGTATCCTTAAACACCAACAGACGGGAAATAGCTTCGTACTTACTAGAACAAGGAGCTGATTTCACTTTAACAGATAATGATAAAAATTCTGTTTTACATTTAGCAGCTAAACATGGAAATATAGAAATTGTGACAGGACTGATTGAAAAAGGTTTTGATGTAAATACTAGAAACAGTCGAGGTGAAACTCCTCTTTTTAAAGCTCTAATCTCTCGTAATAGCAAAGTAATTTGGTATTTACGTGCACATGGAGCTGATATTAAAATAACAGACAGCGATAACAATTCTATTTTGCACAAAGCAGCTAAATATGGAAATATCGAAATTGTGACCGCACTGATTGAAAAAGGTTTTGACGTGAATATTAGAAACAGTCGAGGTGAAAGTCCTCTTTTTACAGCTCTTACTCACAAGCAACTTCATCCGTCTCTGAAAAATGAAAAATGTAAAGTAGCTTTGTATCTGCTGGAAAATGAAGCTGATCCTAATTTGACAGACAGTGACAGCAATTCTGTTTTACACCTAGCAGCCGCACGTGGAAATATAGAAATTGTGACTGCACTGATTAAAAAAGGTGTTGATGTAAATGCTAAAAACAGCCAAAATCGAACACCTGTTTTTATAGCTGTTGAGGCTGAACAGACAAAAATAGTTTTGTATTTACTGGAACATGAAGCTGATCCTAATTTAACAGACAAAGATAACAATTCTGTTTTACACGTAGCAGCTGTAACTGGAAATATAGAAATTGTGACAGCACTGATTGAGAAAGGCTTTAATGTAAATATTAAAAACAGCCAAGGTCAAACTCCTCTTTTTTACACTCTTATTGAATGTACAGGTAATCCATTTCTGTTGGATGAAAAATGTCAAGTATTTTTCTATTTACTGGAACATGGAGCTGATTTTAATTTAACAGACAAAGATAACAATTCTGTTTTATATTTAGCAGCTAAATATGGAAATCAAGAAATTGTGTCTGCACTGATCAAAAAAGGTGCTGATATAAATATTAAAAACAAACATGGTCAAACTCCTCTTTTTTTCCCTTTTATTGAATGTAAACTTGATCCATCACTGATGGACGAAAAATGTAAAGTATTTTTGTATTTACTGGAACATGGAGCTGATCCTAATATTAGAAACAATGATAACAGTTCTGTTCTACACACAGTCGCTGCACATGGAAATCTAGAACTTGTGACTGCACTGGTTGAAAAAGGTGTTGATGTAAATATTAGAAACAAACATGGTCAAACTCCTCTTTTTTCGACTTTTATTCACTGTAAACTTGATCCATCTCAAATGTATGAAAAATATAAAATAGTTTTGTATTTACTGGAACATGGAGCTGATTATAATTTAACAGACAATGATAACTATTCAGTTTTACACCTAGCAGCTGCGTATGGAAATCTGGAAATTGTGTCTGCACTGATCGAAAAAGGTGCTAATTTGAATATTAGAAACACACACGGGGAAACTCCACTTTTTTACATTTTTATTGAATGTAAATTTGATCCATCACTGATGGATAAAAAATATAAAGTATTTATGTATTTACTGGAACATGGAGCTGATCCTAATATTAGAAACAATGATAACAATTCTGTTCTATACGCAGTCGCTGCATATGCAAATCTAGAAATTGTGACAGCACTGATTAAGAAAGGTTGTGACGTAAATATTAGAAACAGCCAAGGTAGAACTCCTCTTTTTGCAGCTCTTGCTTCCTGTCACCGTGATCCATCTCTGAATATTGAAAAATATAAAGTATTTTTCTATTTACTGCAAAATGGAGCTGATCCTAATTTAACAGACAATGATAACAATTCTGTTTTACACACAGCAGCTCAATTTGGAAATACAGAAATTGTGGAAGCACTGATTGAAAAAGGTTGTGATGTAAATATTAAAAACAGCCAAGGTAGAACTCCTCTTTTTGCAGCTCTTGTTTTCTGTCTGCGTGATCCATCTCTGAATACTGAAAAATATAAAGTATTTTTCTATTTACTGCAAAATGGAGCTGATCCTAATTTAACAGACAATGATAACAATTCTGTTTTACACGGAGCAGCTGAATTTGGAAATACAGAAATAGTAAAAGCACTGACTGAGAAAGGTTGTGATGTAAATATTAAAAACAGCCAAGGTCATACTCCTCTTTTTGCAGCTCTTGTTTTCTGTCTGCGTGATCCATCTCTGAATATTGAAAAATATAAAGTATTTTTCTATTTACTGCAAAATGGAGCTGATCCTAATTTAACAGACAATCATAACAATTCTGTTTTACACGGAGCAGCTCAATTTGGAAATATAGAAATAGTAAAAGCACTGACTGAGAAAGGTTGTGATGTAAATATTAAAAACAGCCAAGGTCAGACTCCTCTTTTTGCAGCTCTTGTTTTCTGTCTGCATGATCCATCTCTGAATATTGAAAAATATAAAGTAATTTTCTATTTACTGCAAAATGGAGCTGATCCTAATTTAACAGACAATGATAACAATTCTGTTTTACACGGAGCAGCTGAATTTGGAAATATAGAAATAGTAAAAGCACTGACTGAGAAAGGTTGTGATGTAAATATTAAAACCAGCCAAGGTCAGACTCCTCTTTTTGCAGCTCTTGTTTTCTGTCTGCGTGATCCATCTCTGAATATTGAAAAATATAAAGTATTTTTCTATTTACTGCAAAATGGAGCTGATCCTAATTTAACAGACAATGATAGCAATTCTGTTTTACACGTAGCAGCTGAATTTGGAAATATAGAAATAGTAAAAGCACTGATTAAAAAAGGTGTTGATGTGAATATTAAAAACAGCCAAGGTAGAACTCCTCTTTTTGCAGCTCTTGTTTTCTGTCTGCATGATCCATCTCTGAATATTGAAAAATATAAAGTATTTTTCTATTTACTGCAAAATGGAGCTGATCCCAATTTAACAGACAATGATAACAATTCTGTTTTATACGGAGCAGCTGAATTTGGAAATATAGAAATAGTAAAAGCACTGACTGAGAAAGGTTGTGATGTAAATATTAAAAACAGCCGAGGTAGAACTCCTCTTTTTATAGCTGTTGCTTGCTGTCTGCGTGATCCATCTCTGAATATTGAAAAATATAAAGTATTTTTCTATTTACTGCAAAATGGAGCTGATCCTAATTTAACAGACAATGATAACAATTCTGTTTTACACGCAGCAGCTGAATTTGGAAATATAGAAATAGTAAAAGCACTGACTGAGAAAGGTTGTGATGTAAATATTAAAAACAGCCGAGGTAGAACTCCTCTTTTTGCAGCTGTTGCTTGCTGTCTGCGTGATCCATCTCTGAATATTGAAAAATATAAAGTAATTTTCTATTTACTGCAAAATGGAGCTGATCCTAATTTAACAGACAATGATAACAATTCTGTTTTACACGCAGCAGCTGCATTTGGAAATATAGAACTAGTAAAAGCACTGACTGAGAAAGGTTGTGATGTAAATATTAAAACCAGCCAAGGTCAGACTCCTCTTTTTGCAGCTCTTGTTTTCTGTCTGCATGATCCATCTCTGAATATTGAAAAATATAAAGTAATTTTCTATTTACTGCAAAATGGAGCTGATCCTAATTTAACAGACAATCATAACAATGCTGTTTTACACGTAGCAGTTCAAGTTGGAAATATAGAAATTGTGAAAGCACTGACTGAGAAAGGTTGTGATGTAAATATTAAAAACAGCCGAGGTAGAACTCCTCTTTTTAAAGCTCTTGCTTTCTGTCTGTGTGATCCATCTCTGAATATTGAAAAATATACAGTATTTTTCTATTTACTGGAAAATGGAGCTGATCCTAATTTAACAGACAATGGTAACAATTCTGTTTTACACGTAGCAGTTCAAGTTGGAAATATAGAA
>CM022678.1:1291685-1316685 GCA_012295275.1 Chrysomallon squamiferum
TTGAAGAAAAAACAGAACTCAAACCGGCGATATAACGCCAACAAACCATATTTCACGAGGGTAAAATTACAATTAAGAGCCCTCAAGCTGCTTCATAAAATTTCAAAGATAATAAAACTAATTATTATGTCCAGCTTCTTTTCATTCGTGTCACATAACCGGTTTTAGTTATTGTAGCATGTTGAAAATTCCGTAAAAGTTTCAAGATGGCGATCGAAAACCGAAATTACACAGACCATATTTCACGAGGCGATCATAACAATTTAAAAACCATAACTTTTGATAAAATTTTAAAGACGGTAAGATAAAAACTAATTATTATGTCCAGCTACTTTTCGTTTCGTGTCCAGTAACCGGTTATTGTAGCATGTTGAAAATTCCAGAAGTTTCAAGATGGCGACCGAACACCAAAATGACCAACAGACCATTTTTGATGTAGCGATCATAACAGTTGAATGCGTCCAAGCATTTTGATAAAATTTTAAAGACAATAATATAAAAAACTAATTATTATGTCCAGCTACTTTTCATTCGTGTCACGTAACCGGTTTTAGTTATTGTAGCATGTTGAAAATTCTGTAAAAGTGTCACGATGGCGATCGAACACCGAAATGACCAAAATACCATATTTCACGAGGCAATCATA
Source organism: Chrysomallon squamiferum (assembly GCA_012295275.1). Lineage (NCBI taxonomy): Eukaryota > Metazoa > Mollusca > Gastropoda > Neomphalida > Peltospiridae > Chrysomallon > Chrysomallon squamiferum. Next base: position 1,292,332 of record CM022678.1, read on the forward strand.
ACAATTTAAAAAAAATAACTTTTGATAAAATTTTAAAGACAATAAGATAAAAAACAAAGTTAATGTCTACTTACCTTTCGTTCGTGTCCAGTAGCTGGTTTTAGTGGTTCAAGCGTGTTGAAAATTCGTGATTTTCTAAAAGGCAGCGTAGGCACAGAAAAACTCAACGGAATCAAAATATTCGAAATCGTGAGCATTTATCAATATCCCGTCTGTGTTTATATGCAGAAATCCCAAGGAAAGAATATAACACGATCCAATGAAAAGCGAACAAACGGTGCCTCCCCTCATGCAAAACACGATTTCTGTGGAACAGCTAATTGGTAAGAAACCGCAGCCGCTAATCGCGAGTATCTGCACATACCTATATATAGCATTTAATCGGAAGAAAAAAATTGCTTTTCAGGGGGTTTAAAATTGCTGCTACTTCCTTAATTTTTTACATATTCACTTGATCTTGGTATCATTTTAAAGTGGTTTACAAGCTCTACCCAACTGTCTTATTTATTTGAAAAATTTGTCCACTTACCTACGTAACCTAGATGATGATCCAACGATTTTCATTATTTCAAAGAGCTGTGGTTTTAATTATCACTGCATCACCCATCATAGCAGCTCTGTCGAATTCAGTCAGTTTAATGTAACTTCACTACCAGTTATTCCTCTCGTATCATTTGACATAATCGTTCCATAACGATTTGTACTTCAGAAAAAGTTTTACCACATGGAACCAGCCATTACAAAGTGTTCATTAAACTTCCTCTTAAAAAGAGAGCTCCTTTTCTAAGAGAATATCCGTTTTCTTTAGTATAATTCCACTATCAAAATCAAAGCACCTTTAATATAAGATTAAATGAAATTCAGTTCTAACACCATTTCTTCGTGAAAATGGCAAAATGAGAAAAATAAATAAATAAATAAACAAATAATAATAATAATAATAATAATGACATAACAATATTAATCAAATAGAAAAGTAAACGAAAATGTCACTACTACTACTACTACTACTACTACTAATAAAATGAAACAAAATATGTACAGTGTTTAATAATATACACTCACCTAAAGTTTAAAGATGGATTAAACTGAATTATAAGTAAGTAATTATTGTATTTGTTTAAATTGCTAACATATACATACATATAGAAATACACACACACACAAACAAAGACACATACACATATGCATACTTCACTATAATAAAACAATAAGAAGATGACTGTTAGTTAAAATTCTAAAATATACTTAAATGTTATGTTTGATTTTCAAATCTAGACTGAGGTTGTGTCTAGATTTTATTCAAAATTACTTTTCACTCTGGTTGCAGTTTGTAAATTATATTTGTTTTCAATATTTACATCAAATACCTAACATTGACTTCAACAATAAACTTGTATTTCTCTATCTCTGATACAAGATACTCTTAATATTAAATAAAATGTTTTTATCAGACACACACACACACTCACACACACAGTAACACACATTTGTTTATTTATTTATTTATTTATTGTTTCAAACAAAATTCTAAAATATATTTTAGTATTATAACTGTAGAATGTACAGAAACAAGAAAAGTTTTCAAAAGCAAGACCTAGGTTGGGTCCAGGTTTTATTCATCACTCTGCTTGTAGTTTGTAAAATGTTTCTGTAACTGTTTTCAATATTTACATGAAATACCTTGCATTGACCTGAAAAAAACAACCTGTATTTTTCTGTCTATGATACCAGAAACAGCTAATATTAAATAAAATAATTTTTTCCCTTTAGACATACAATGCTTTTATTATTATCTATATATATAATCTTTTATTTTAACTTTTTAACTTTTTTATAATTTTTTTTTATTATTATTTTTATTTCAAACATAATACCTGTTTATTAACTGAAATCCTCTGTAGCAACAGTAAAGTTACTTCCCTTCATGAATGAAAACATGGTCACTTTCTTTACACATACACACAACATTAGCACATACAGACACACACACACACACACACACAGAGAGAGAGAGAGAGAGAGAGAGAGAGAGAGAGAGAGAGAGAGAGAGAGAAATACCAATACATAGATACATGCATACATATATACATACATATATACATACATGCTTGCATACTTATGTACATATATACTTAATATTTAGTTCATTTTATATTAGACTACAAACACACACACACACACACACACACATGCATACACACTGAAGTGTGAGGGGGAAACAGCCATACAGAAAAAAAAAAAATAATAATAATAATAATAATAATAATAATAATAATAATAATAATAATAACAATAATAATAATAGCAATAACAACAACAATTTCTTTCTTTGCACAATAGCTGTCAAGACCCACTCAATTTATTTTCACTGTATTACTACCTGATTTTATAAAATAATAAAAAACAAAACAAAATTAAAATTAAAAAAAACCAATTATAGCTTGGTTTCTTTTTAACACACTATACAGCACATAAGCCACACCCTCTCAACCACTGAAAAAACATGACAGGAATCATTCCATAACACAATTATTTATATTTCCTTCCTCCTATCAATAATTTCAATTAATAAAGAGAAATTTTGTTAAATTCTTCATCAAGGTTAATGAAGATATTCTTAGTGGTTGCTTTGTTTATATCTGTGATAGTTTTAATGTATTTTGTTGAGTAAAAGTTAGTGAGCATTTTATCATACATCTTACTTAGCAAGTATTTAATGTACTTTTTTGTGTGTTTGTGTTGATAATTAAAGTGTGTTATTCTAGATGTAGAAAATACCAGATGTGGAGTACATATATTATTATTATTATTATTATTATTATTATTATTATTATTATTATTATTATGTCAACGAGCATTTTAATGGATTATTGTATAGGTGTGTGTTAAAGTGTATTTTAATTTATGTCACTGTGTGTAGATATGTAATATTTCATATGATTATTTAATCTTAATGCACAGTGCAACCAAAATAAAAACAGACTAAACATATCATACTGTTGTTGTCTTTTTCCTTCTTTTTTTGACACTTGAAAGAGATTCAAGTTTTTACACAAACATAAAAGGTTATATTTTCTTGTGAAAGATTCCAGAGAGTGTGCTGTTTTTTTCTACAGACAAAACAATTAAGATTGATTTTATGCAGATTACAGATGTTACAGTGAACTCTGCTTATAACAACCTACTGCATAATGTGCTGTCAACAGCCAACATTTCGGGAAACATTTTCTTATTTGAATTTTGTTATGGGGTTTTTCACAAGGAATGTGGAAGCAGATATAAAAACATGAGAAAGACCTGATTGCTGAGGTGCTGTACTGTGAGTGACATCATTCTGAAATACCTGGCTACAAGTAACAGAAAACTCACAGAAACTTTACGTTCAACTCAGTCAATATATATTTAATAAAATATTCTTATTATATATATATGTAATAAGAACATTTTATTTAATATATATTGATTGAGTATATATATGTAATAAAACCATTTTATATATATATATATATTATTTATTTCTTTACCAACACATTAAGTATACTTGGATTGATGAATATGTTGTTTTCTATGCTGCTGTTTGGAATCATCATTCCCACTTTAGTCCCAGAGCAACCAGCTTGAAACATACCAAACATTACATTTATCATACTCTACCCAACCTAGAGAATATACACTGAAACATACCAAACATTACATTTATCATACTCTACCCCAACCTAGAGAATATTCACTGAAACATACCAAGCATTACATTTATCATACTCTACCCCAACCTAGAGAATATACACTGAAACATACCAAACATTACATTTATCATACCCCAACCTAGAGAATATACACTGAAACATACCAAACATTACATTTATCATACTCTACCCCAACCTAGAGAATATACACTGAAATATACCAAACATTACATTTATCATACTCTACCCCAACCTAGAGAATATACATTCCTGAAATATACCAAACATTACATTTATCATACTCTACCCCAACCTAGAGAATGTGCATAAAAAAATGTCAAACATTACATGACTAATTTACATTTTATGAGAAAATTAACATAATAAACTGGGTCTGTGTTTTGTTAGGACATTCCACAATTTACTTGCATGGAAGATTCCATTAGCAGAGTTAGCAGACACGCTGGTATGTAATTCAGTGTCACTGGTGAAAGTCAGGCTGAACTCGTACACTGAATTATTCCACTGCAGTGTGGTTTTGTTTTTTAAATGTACTTCATCTGATAAAGAAAACAAAAGTAATTACCATTTGTAAAGCATATTTATTATAATTGTTAATGGTATTACAATACACTGTGTTAATAATAATAATAATAATAATAATAATAATAATAATAATAATAATTAAATTAATTACAATACACTCCATATTATTAATACTACTAATAATAATACTAATACTAATAATAATAATAATAATACTAATAATAATAATTACCATTAGAATATATATATATATATACACACATATATATATATATATATATATATATATATATATTTATACAATAAAAATCTTAAAGAAATTAGTGATACAGTAAATTCTAAACTAATTGAATTAAACAAAATTCAAATTTAGTATTTACTTATTTAACAAGATTATATTGGTCACACACACACACATATTAATAATGTTTATTATATCTTTCATTTAGTTTTATGAAATTTAATTATTATTTTAAAACATTAGCAATTTAATGGACTTTCACAGTCAAGTGGTTCTCTTATCAGTATCATCCCATTTTGTACACATCCATTTGTCATACGCCTTACAAAAACACAGTTCATGACTGAATTGGTAATCAGATGCTCTCTACCTAGTATACAATAATAGACTCATCTTCCGGTTGTTAAGCAATTAGCTTAGTTACCTAGCGTACAATAATAGACTCATCTTCCAGTTGTTACACAATTAGCTTAGCTACCTAGCATACAATAATAGACTCATCTTCCAGTTGTTACACAATTAGCTTAGCTACCTAGCATACAATAATAGACTCATCTTCCAGTTGTTACACAATTAGCTTGGGGAATAATTAAGCAATTAATCTCTATTACAATATACCAGAAGTCAAAAAAAATAATAATAAAATAAAAAATAAAAAAGTTAATATAAAGAAGTTTAAAGCAGTTTAAAGCAGTTTGATTATCGATGACACTAGAATGTTAATTAATTTCACGCTAATCCCAACAAAAACAACAGCTTAAGACAACCCAACTATCAGGTGACTTTCACAACCAACCAGACCAAGTATTTTGTTAAACTGATTTGCTGTTTCTGAAAGTGCAAACAAAAATATCTTGTGACAGTCATAGAGAAAACCCTGTTGTGGCGTTTTATCATAAGACAAGCTCACAGAAAGCCAGTTAGCAACACTGTAAAGTCAAAGTGCATTTATGCGACAAGCTCACAGAAAGCCAGTTAGCAACACTGTAAAGTCAAAGTGCATTTATGCGACAAGCTCACAGAAAGCCAGTTAGCAACACTGTAAAGTCAAAGTGCATTTATGCGACAAGCTCACTGAAAGCCAGTTAGCAACACTGTAAAGTCAAAGTGCATTTATGCGACAAGCTCACTGAAAGCCAGTTAGCAACACTGAAAGCCAGTTAGCAACACTGAAAGCCAGTTAGCAACACTGAAAGCCAGTTAGCAACACTGTAAAGTCAAAGTGCATTTATGCGACAAGCTCACTGAAAGCCAGTTAGCAACACTGTAAAGTCAAAGTGCATTTATGCAAAGCTCACTGAAAGCCAGTTAGCAACACTGAAAGCCAGTTAGCAACACTGAAAGCCAGTTAGCAACACTGAAAGCCAGTTAGCAACACTGTAAAGTCAAAGTGCATTTATGCGACAAGCTCACTGAAAGCCAGTTAGCAACACTGTAAAGTCAAAGTGCATTTATGCGACAAGCTCACTGAAAGCCAGTTAGCAACACTGAAAAGTCAAAGTGTATTTATGCAAAGAATATAAAATATAGAAAAACATGTATATTAATTAATATTAGAACATACGTAACAAGTACATAAATATATATACTACATTCAACGGTACATAAAGTACATGTGCCAGTCTCAACTATGTAAAAATTGGGATTTTTTGCTTTCTTTCTTTCTTTCTTTCTATTATTATTATTATTATTATTATTATTATTATTATTATTATTATTATATTTTTTATGTGTGATCTTTTCTTTATTGCATTTAGTGATTTCTTTCTATTTCTTATTCATTGTGATCAGAAGAAAATGGAAAAACACTTGATCACTGGTGACTATTACATTAATATTATAGGTGTTGGCTAAGTAAATCAGTCAACTGACTGTAACAACTGGATGTGTAACAACTGGATGTGTAACAGCTGGACGTGTAACAAATGGGAGACAAACAGCATTTCTCCTTTTTAATCCATTAATTAAAGATACAGTTAATTATAAAACAGTAAGTTGAAGTTAGATCTAAAGTTAGTTGATACACAAAATAAAGGTAGTAAAAACATTCTGTCAAGCAAATTAATAAGAAAACAAAATCAGTGTAACTAAAAATATAAACATGTATTTGCTATGTATATTCATTTAGTATATTCTAATCATTAAACAGATAAAAGTTAAAAAAAAAAAAATAAATGCATATGTTCCCAGTTAATCATAATAATAATATTTCTAAATATTTTTAAAAAAAACAATTCTTTTCTTACTCTGTCTGATGATAAAATAAATATATGAAAAATATTAACTGTATATAAGAGCCAGTTATAACAAAAAAATATATTTCTGAAAATATTTATATCAGTGTTTTTAAAAATAATCATAAACTGCAACAGTGACATAACCAGCATAGTTTAGAACATTAAACAATACTTTTTGTTTATTTGTTTGTTTATATTTTCTGTCTTGTGTAATTGAAAAACAAACAGTATATAAAAAGCTTTTTCCATTCATCAGTACTCAATAATAATAATAATAATAATAATAATAATAATAATAATAATAATAATAATTAAAATAATAATGGTAATAAAAACAATAAAAATAAATCATTGATAATATATATCTATCGTTTTTAAATCGAAAATTACCTAACAAAAATAAAAAGAAAAAAATTAACAAAAAACATAAAAACTGAATACTGAAATAATATTAATCATACAATGATTTCTGCAAGGAAACAATCAAGTCAGACAGAAAATATAAATTATTTATACAACACAATTATTCAGTGTAATGTAAAGATCAGTACATTAGTCAAAATAAGTTTTAATAATAATACTAATAATAAGGAAACAATAGTTATAAAAAAATAGAATAATTTTCTCCTCTGTACAACATCTATATTATTTAATATTAATTTAAAAAATATATATATATATATATATATTAATGACAAAATAATTTCTACAAGGAAAGAAACATCAAGATAAGCCCAAAATTCAATAAATAATAATAATAATAATAATAATAATAATAAATAATAATAAGAATAATAATAAATAAATAAATAAATAAATAAATAAATAAATAAATAAAATAAAAGATATATATATATATATACTATGTACAAAAAATCAGTGTGTAAAGTCCAATACATTCCTCAAAAAATAACAATGATAATGAAAAATAAAAATGTAATTTACATTATTAACTCAAAATATTCCTGGAATCAACTTTTATTTATTTTATTAATTATTTAATGCTTCCTAATGAAAATTTAGTGTTATAATCTTTAGTTTCCTAATTATATATATATATATATATATATATATAATGAAATACATACATTGTATTTGAATGGATAGAATAAACTATGCAGTAATTGTATAGAACAAAACCTACATCATACATTAATACACTATTTGACCTAGATTACACAATATGCTAATACAGTATTTGTATGGAAACAAAAACAACATTACACATTAATGCTATATTTGAACATATATATACATATAACTGACTATACAATATCTGTATAGAAAAAACAAAACAAAAACAACACAGTACATTAATTCAATATTTCAATATACACAACAGAATGTAGAACATGGTAATGCAATATTAGTATAGGAACAAAAACTACACCATACATTGATACACTATTTGAACAGAAATAGCAGAGTATGCAGGACAGTAATAAAATATCTGAGTAGAAACAAAACATCATATCTGGATATACACCAGACTGCACAGCATAGTTAAACAAACACATGCTGGAATTTAATTCTTCCTCACAATGCATTTGTTCACACATTTTATTTTGAAAATGGGTTCTGGCTGATATATGAATGATTACACTTTTGAATTGAAAGGTTAAAACTATACATATTACTTAACATAAAAATACAATGCCAGTAAAAATAAAGCTACATCAGGAAGTGTTTCAGGATGAAGTAGAAAATTAATTGAATACCAAAATAATATTAAGCATACAATAATTTCTGCAAGGAAGCAATCAAGTCAGACAGAAAATATATGTTATTTATACAACATTATTATTCAGTGTAATGTAAAGATCACTACATTAGTCAAAATAATATTTAATAATAATACAAATAATAAGGAAACAATAGTTATAAAAAAAAACAGAATAATTTTCTCCTCTGTACAACATCTATATTATTTAATATTAATTTTAAAAAAAGTATATATATATATATATTAATGACAAAATAATTTCTACAAGGAAAGAAACATCTAGATAAGCCCAAAAATCAATAAATAATAATAATAATAATAATAATAATAATAATAATAAATAAATAAAAATAAAAAATAAATAAATAAATAAAATAAAAGATATATATATATACATATATACTACAAAAAATCAGTGTGTAAAGTCCAATACATTCCTCAAAAAAATAACAATGATAATGAAAAATAAAAATGTAATTTACATTATTAACTCAAAATATTCCTGGAATCAACTTTTATTTATTTTATTAATTATTTAATGCTTCCTAATGAAAATTTAGTGTTACAATCTTAAGTTTCCTAATTATACATATATATATATATATAAAATGTAATACATACATTGTATTTGAATGGATAGAATAAACTATGCAGTAATTGTATAGAACAAAACCTACATCATACATTAATACACTATTTGACCTAGATTACACAATATGCTAATACAGTATTTGTATGGAAACAAAAACTACATCACACATTAATGCTATATTTGAACATATATATACATATAACTGACTATACAATATCTGTATAGAAAAAACAAAACAAAAACAACACAGTACATTAATTCAATATTTCAATATACACAACAGAAGGTAGAACATGGTAATGCAATATTAGTATAGGAACAAAAACTACACCATACATTGATACACTATTTGAACAGAAATAGCAGAGTATGCAGGACAGTAATAAAATATCTGAGTAGAAACAAAACATCATATCTGGATATACACCAGACTGCACAGCATAGTTAAACAAACACACACTGGAATTTAATTCTTCCTCACAATGCATTTGTTCACACATTTTATTTTGAAAATGTGTTCTGGCTGATATATGAATGATTACACTTTTGAATTGAAAGGTTAAAACTATACAAATTACTTAACATAAAAATACAATGCTACAACACTGCATTAAAAACAAGTACAAATGAAGCCAGTAAAAATAAAACTACATCAGGATGTGTGTCAGGAGGGAGTAGAAAATTAATGTCAGCTTTGTACCACAGAAATTAGAAACAAAATTTAGATTTCTTCAAAACAATTTTTCAATTTTTTCATGAATATATTATTTTCTGCACAATTATAAAATATTCTCATTAGTTATCTTCCATTTAAATAATGTATTAAACTGAAAATTTCAGGGGGTTTATATCAAAATGTATTTATGTTACAATATTTAGCACCATTCTCCTGTAAACATACAATGAAATCTGCAACTCAGTTTTGTCAAGAGGAGTTAGTACTCTCAACATTTCAATATGTCAGCCGTCAGCTGCCAATTGTAAAACAAGTTTGTTATCACTGTTAATTAAATTAGGATTGGCTCCATGTTCCATTAAATACAAAACTATTTTATTCTGTTTTCAACATTCAGAAATGAATCAATTTCATCCTCATCATAATTAACAGCTGTAAAAAGAGGCGTTTCACCTCAGCTGTTTTCAATATTTATATCAAAACCTTTTTCAATCAGTGCTGTCACAATTTCTATATTTCCATCTTTAGCTGCTAGGTGTAAAACAGAATTGTTATCTGTTAAATTAGGATCAGCTCCATGTTCCAGTAAATATAAAATTATTTTGTTCTCTTCATACTTAACAGCTGTAAACAGAGGAGTTTCACCTCTACAGTTTCTAATGTTTACATCTACCCCTTTTTCAATCAGTGCTGTCACAATTTCTATATTTCCACGTTTAGCTGCTAGGTGTAAAACAGAATTGTTATCATTGTCTGTTAAATTAGGATCAGCTCCATGTTCCAGTAAAAACAACGCTACTTGGGTCTTACGAGAGGCCACAGATGGATCTTTAGAGTAATAAAAAGCTGCAAACAGAGGAGTTTTACCTGTACAGTTTCTAATATTTACATCTACCCCTTTTTCAATCAGTGCTGTCGTAATTTCTATATTTTTGTATAGAGCTGCTAGGTGTAAAACAGAATTGTTATCATTGTTTGTTAAATTTGGATCAGCTCCATGTTCCAGTAAATACAAAATTAGTTTGTTCTGATCATTCTTAACAGCTGTAAACAAAGGAGTTTCACCTTTACAGTTTCTAATATTTACATCTAACCCTTTTTCAGTCAGTGCAGTCATAATTTCTGTATTTTCAACTTTAGCTGCTATGTGTAAGACAGAATTGTTATCATTGTCTGTTAAATTAGGATCAGCTCCATGTTCCAGTAAATACAACGCTACTTTGGTCTTACGATAGGCAAAGGATGGGTCTACCATAAATAAAATTTCATTGTAATTAAAAGCTCTAGAAAGAGGAGTTTCACCTCTACAGTTTCTAATATTTACATCTAGCCCATTTTCAAGCAGTGCAGTCACAATTTCTGTATTTCCAGGAAAAGCTGCTTCGTGTAAAACAGAATTGCTATTATTGTCTGTTAAATTTGGATCAGCTCCATTTTCAAGTAAATACAAAACTACTTTGTTCTTTTCATTCTTAACAGCTGTAAACAAAGGAGTTTCACCTCTACAGTTTCTAATATTTACATCTACACCTTTTTCAATCAATGCAGTCATAATTTCTGTATTTTCAAGTTTAGCTGCTAGGAATAAAACAGAATTGTCATCATTGTCTTTTAAATAAGGATCAGCTCCATGTTCCAGTAAATACAACGCTACTTTGGACTTACAAGAGGCAAAAGTTAGATCTACATACAAAAGATATTTAGAGTAATCAAGAGCTGCAAACAGAGGAGTTTCACCTCTACAGTTTCTAATATTTACATCTGCACCTTTTTCAATCAGTGCAGTCATAATTTCTGTATTTCCAAATTTAGCTGCTAGGTGTAAAATAGAATTGTTATCATTGTCTTTTAAATAAGGATTAGCTCCATGTTCCAGTAAATACAACGCTACTTTGGTCTTACTAGAGGCCACAATTTGATGTACACGTAAAAGACCTTCTGGGTAATAAAGAGCTGCAAACAGAGGAGTTTCACCTCTACAGTTTCTAATATTTACATCTACCCCTTTCTCAATCAGTGCAGAAACAGTTTTTGTAATTCCAAAGTTAGCTGCAAAGTATAAAACAGAATTGTTATCAGTGTCTGTCAAATTAGGATCAGCTCCATGTTCCATTAAATACAACACTTCTTTGGTCCTATAAGAGTCCTCAAGACAAAACATATTACTTTGACATTCACAGCAAGTTAAAAGAGGAGTTTTACCTCTACAATTTCTAATATTTACATCTACACCTTTTTCAATCAGTGCTGTCATAATTTCCATATTTGCATGATCAGCTGCTTGGTGTAAAATAGAATTATTATCATTGTCTGTTAAATTAGGATCAGCTCCATGTTCCAGTAAATACAAAACTACTTTTGTCAAATGACCGTGCACATGAAAAGAACTATCATAATGATAGGACGCAAAAGTTGTATAAAGAGATAAAAGAGGAGTTTCACCTCTACAGTTTCTATTATTTACATCTACACCTTTCTCAATCAGAGCTGTCACAAGTTCTGTATTTTGTTGATTAGCTGCTATGTGTAAAACAGAATTGTTATCATTGTCTATTAAATAAGGATCAGCTCCATGTTCCAGTAAATACAAAACTACTTTGGTTTTATCAGAGGCTAAAGATGGAATCATAACAAATCCAGATTCATTGTAATTAAAAGCTCTAGAAAGAGGAGTTTCACCTCTACAGTTTCTAATATTTACATCTACCCCGTTTTCAATCAGTGCAGTCACAATTTCTGTATTTCCACGAAAAGCTGCTTCGTGTAAAACAGAATTGCTTTTATTGTCTGTTAAATTAGGATCAGCCCCTTGTTTTAGTAAGTATAAAGCTATTTCTGGTCTGTTGAAGTATGTAGACATAAAAAGAGGAGTTTTTCCTTGAGTTTTAATCACACTTATTTCAACACCTTTTTTTGTTAATACTTTCACCACAGCTATGTCAGTTTGAGATGCTATGTGCAATGCTGAATTGTTTTGATTATCAGTTATGTTAGTATTAGCACCATTTTCCAGCAAAGCTATTTCCTTTCGGTGTCTCTCTGCTTCTACAACTTCATAAAATGGAGTTTCTCCCTCACTGTTTACTTCATTAATATCTGCATTTTTCTCTATTAGTGATTTTATCATATCTAAGTCACCACGCAGAACTGCAATGTGGAGAAGTGTGTCTGATCGCAACAATTTGTAACTCCGTTTTTCTAGTTTTAATCTAATTTCTTTTTCAAACAACTGAATTAATTTCTGCTTAAGATCTACATTCACATTAGGATCAGCTCCTTTATCAAGAAGACACTGAACAACATCTACACTGTTAAACATCACTGCCACTTTCAGTACTTGACTTTTCTTCCACTTGTCATTACATCTGTGCTCAATGAGAAAATTCACTGTATCAGTAGATCCCCACATTGCTGCTGCTAAAAGTACTTTATCTCTGTTCTCATCATTTAAACAATCAGGTTTCAGTTGTACTATTTCTTTTATAATGTTTGAAGACGTATGACCAGCAGCAATGATAGCAATGTCTTTAGTTTTGGTTAATATATCAATGGTAACCAGTTTCTTAAGAAGGTGGCTTACATCAAAAACTTTAGAAGTCTTTGATTTAAATCTGACTTTTCTATGGAATCTAATCAATAACAGTTTTACAGCTTCTTCCTTGATTTCACTGTTCTGTTTCTCATTGTTTATCATGTCAGCTAACAGACAGGCAATGTTCATGTTACCTGAATAAATAGAAATATGTAACAAGTGAGAATACTGACTCAATTTCATATCTTTTTCATACTGTAACAGTTCTTTGAGTATGGTAGCACTGTCTGTTTTTGAACAAGCCGCTGCACTGAATGTATCAAATGTTGGACTAACACCTGATTGTAGCAACATTCTCACAATATCTTCATCACCAAACAAACAAGAAATATAAAAAAGTTCATTTTTCAGATACGGTAATTCCATGTTACACAGATTTGATGTGAAAAATCTTGATAATGTTCTTAGTCCTTTCTCAACACACGTACCTGGAAGAGACACTAAATTTATAGATCTTGTTTCAACGTTTATATTCCACATGTTTGTAGACTCAAACTTTGAATCATTGCGAAGAAGATATGAAATATTGCTAAATATTTTATAAACAGTGTCTACATGTACACGTGATATAAAGTAATTTGAAATATTATAAACATAAAGTTTCTGATAGAGTATTTCAGGCAACTTGTCATAAATGTTCTTATCCTCAGTGAGGTATTTCAGAAACTCTTCATCTTTCAGTGATGGATGTGAAATAATTACTCTCGCATTGTCTGATGCCAGCAGGTCAGTAAATCTGCGAGCAAGAAAATCAAAGCAGTCAGGTCTCACAGTCATTGTAATGTGACTTTTGTTAGACACTCCAGGCGTCACAACATATTCTAACAACATGGAGACAGGACACACTTCTAGCAACTCTGCTGCTTTCTTTGGAAACTTTGATGAAAATATCAGAAACAAAGAGTCAAACACTGACTGGTGAATAAATGTGTATTCATTGTCAGAACACTTCAAATAGGTACCACACATTTCATCAGCAGTTTCCTTGATATCTGTAAGATCAGTGTTTTTTACACTCCGACAGAATCGCTCTAGCTTTCTTACTAATTTCATTATGTCACTGTCAGTGTCATTTTCAGATGGGTCCAGTGAATCAACGCTCATACTGCCTTGTTGGAACAAGATCAGCAGTAGCACCAGGTAATTGATCTGTAAAGTTTTGTCTTTTATCAAATTTTCCACCTCTTCTTTGAGATATTCTACAGGTTTCTTAAAAAACTCAACTCCTCTTTTCTGTGCATCACTTGAATTAACATAATACACACACACCTGAGGAAACCCTAACTCTGTACATGAACTTTCAATGGCAGTCATTTTATCACTTTCATCCATTTTAACATCCTTTTGTTTGAGATATTTTTTTAGAATTTTTTCCTTTTCATCATCATCCAGACAACAGTCATCACTCTGCAGATCAAGAATATGTTTCTCATTAAACAGACCAAATTCCTTCAAACTAATTTCAGTTTCTGAAAATATTTGTTTTCTTAAAGTAATAATACATTTCAAAGAATCATCCTGAACAGGATTCCATAGCTTTGGAAATTTTAGTTTCCATGAGTCTCTAAAATCTGAAACAAGATTAGTCTTACCAAATATATCATCAATGAGAACAACACATTTCTTATTTTCAGATAGAGAGATGTCATTGAATTCATAGTGGTGAGTCAGTGAGTAAGATTCTCTTTTTTCTTCATTTTCTATCTGTCTCATCATCCTCAAAGCCAGAGTTGTCTTTCCTGAACCTGGACATCCTACTACAATTACAACACCATGTTTCTTCAAAAGTTCAACACCTTTTTTCTCTGCTCTTGTTTCAACATAGACACATCTGTCAGCTGAGTTTAAATGTGACCTGGTAGACTCTGTACAAGAACATTTAAAAGATTAACATCTATATAATTCTTTTTAACATGTTTCACTATTTAAATATAAATAATATAATATTTAAGTGGTCATGACATGTGAGGTTTTTAAATTAAAAGGAGTTTGTTGTCATAATTTTTACTCGTCAGAATTTAATGATGATCATAAGATGTCACAATTGTAGATGGCGTAAATATAACGAGATGATTTTCTTTCTGTTTATGAATATCTTTGAAAACTATAAAAAAAAAATAATAATAAAAAAATACCTTTCATATTGGATGCTCTTCCATCAGTCTTTGCTGAAATAATATTAAAATAAAACAAATCAATTTATATTATTGATGTTGAGTAAAAGAGAATGATTAAAGTGATCTGTACAATTACTCTGCACTTTATTCATGAAACAGTAAATATGTAATTTATTATTACTGTATCTTTTTTGATTCTATGGCATTCCCCCCTTCCGGATTCCTCCAGTGAAATTCCCCCTGCCTACCATGCCAAGGATAATTGATCTCTTGTACAGTTTAACTAGATATATAAAGATAATTGTATGTAGTGCATGTGTTACATAATGTTTTTTCGACACATTTTACATGTGGAGACTGTGAGCAACACCACGGAGGAAATCCTGGTAATCTCTGTTACCGTAGTCTGTGACCACAATCTGAAGCTGCTGGATGATGTCTCTGTAAATGCGACGTTGTGGGCTTCTATGGCAGGTATCTGGTGCAACGTTATAGTACTGAAGGATTGTTCTTTTTTCGGAACATCTAGAAACAGCCAGATATTTGGATGAAGACTGTAGATGATGAACTTTGAAACAACAGGTAGGCAAGGGGGGGGGGGCGAACTGTCACAAGGGAAATTTCTGGTGAGGAAATGCCCTGACACCATCTTTGTTATTTAGTTATATAATTACTCCTAATACTTTCAAAACTACTGCCGTTGTTTCTTATCACTGATGTTCTTTTTTAGTGTGATTGTTGGTGTGATAGAGACAACCAGACTCTCCTCTTTAATATGTAAAGCTTAAGAATTACATAAGCTAAGCATGATGAAGACGCCAGTCTCCTCTTTAATACGTAATGGATGTCATATTTCCTTAAAAATTATATAAGCTTTGTGAAATGTTGTTTTGGGGAACCCACTAGCGTCTGCATGTCTGGTGAAGTTGAAACTAGTCTCAGCACCACTCTGGGGGAGGAATGTTAAAAGATATCCTATGTGGTCTTTCCTGAATAATAAAATGTATATGTTTATGTATTGAAATAGTATAACACAGTGGTTCTCAACCTTTTAACACAGTGGTTCTCAACGCAATAAAGGGACCATATCAAGATTGCCACTGACTGCTCTTTTAAATAAATCACTATATCTTTTTGTGGGCAACTAACTTGTCTGTTGAAGTGAGAATATTTTCGTTATTACCTTGCATTCGACTGTTTGTTGCATTTAGTTCACTAAATATTTCTGTTAAGTATTCCATTTTAGACATTTAAAATTCACAGAATTTCTCCTGCTTTTCCTGGATAAAAAAATGACAGAAATGCCTTGTGCAGTTCATGAACACGATTTAGTACTTTGCTTTTCGACAGCCAGTGAACCTCAGTGTGCATAAATAACTTAACATGCTGAGTCCATCTCTTTGCACAGTTGTTCAAATAATCTTGACTTCAGTGGCCTACTTTTTATATAATTGACCAAACCAATTACTTGATGTAACACAACCTTTAAATCTTCCTGCGATATTTTTGAAACAAGAACTTCTCTATGTAGAAAGCAATGAGTACGAATGAGATTTGGATTTTCTTTTTCTACAAAAGATTTCAGCACACTGGTTGAGAATCACTGGTAAAACCATTAATTTGGAGCACGGCTGGTAATCTGAGATCAGACTGATCACAGTAACTGTAGACTGTTATCTCTAAAACAGTGGGTGAGAATAGTGGGTATCTGAGATCAACACTGATCATCAGTAATTGTAAACATAGATACCACAGTGGTGTTATAGATAACTGACTGTCACGTCAAAGTCCTGCTAAACAGAACATTAGTTTGATATACTTGCATATTCTAATACATCTTGGGGTTTCCTAGTTTAAAAATATGAAACATCCCCCACATGTTCACGTATGTGAATTTTGTGGCGTAAAACTGTTTGCAATCGGCTGTGCAAGCATTGTCAGCTTACTTGGTAAATAACTATTATTAGATCATATATTCTTTAAATCTAAACTTCTGTTTTTGTGTTTCTAATGATTTAACATTAAATATAAATACATATATGGCCTTAGAGTCAAGCCAAATTGGGTAGCTATCTACCCGATACAGGGAGTTCCCTATGTATAGTTAGTGTTATTTTGGAGGAAGAGTGTTATGCACAATACAGGGTTCTAATTTGGTTACGTGACGATGGTATTAATTACGGGTCGCTTGTGAGTGCGTTAGATGCCCCACTGTTTATTGTTGCTGTTGTTACTGTTATTATTATTATTGTTGTTGCTGCTGTTGTTGTTACGTATGCTTTGTAGTATGTTTAGTATTTGCAGGTGATAATAATGACATACATACATAGTCATGTTCAAGTCACGTTGAGTTGTATCAACAGTTTAAGAAGAAAATCTCAGTCAGAACTTATGCTATGGCGGAATATGTTTGTATGTGTGAATGTGTTTATTTATTTATGTTTTTATGTGTCTGTGTATGTGTGTGTGTAAATTCTACATAACCATTTTCTTTTCTGTAACCCTTTTAAAAATTATGTATTATCGTTTATAAATGGGTATTAATACATATAAACTAAGGACTATGACTGCAATAAATTAATACAGTTATATAAAGTTTCTTTCTTTCTGTTTTCTTTTTCTTTTACTAAAGTGTAATTTATTTAGATTCATAAATAAAAGCCGGAAGTGTTAGGTGGATAATTAATACTGCTTTGATAATTTGAAAGGAATAATTAGTAATTTTTGAAATTGTTAAATTAAAGAAATGAGAATATTGTAAATGAAACAAAATGCCTTGATTCCCAGCCCTGCACACATAGATCGGACAGCTATTTCCGAACAGGTAAAACAATTAAAATAGTTTTTCATTTCTTTTACCACCCTCATTCAAAGAAAAAAATGATATTACTTGTATCAAAAATATTAATGTTGATTTCAAAATTACAGATTATTACTTAACAAGGTTTTGGTTTTATTGGGGTAACCTCTGCAGCACTGACGTTGTTCAAGTAGCAATGCAGCAAGACTGAAAACCAAAGAAGGTCACTCAGTGGCCAATGGTGATGTAGTGAATGGTAGTTTAATTTCAACCATGAGCAAACTATCATTCAGCGTAGCACAAAATTTGCACGAATTGAAAATGAGTTATGAAAGGACGGTTTTGAGCAAACCTCATGTGAACTTGGTAGTGGGTAGACATATGTATGTATGTATGTATGTGTATATTATGTCTGTGTTGACATGAGTTGGTCACAGTGTTTGATGGTAAAATACTGATGATTAATGTGACATATAGTTCTGTTATCTATTAAATATGTTTCAGGTTTTAACTTACTGGTTTCCACAGCTTCATCTTCTGATACATTATTTCTGTTACTTGATAGATTGTTATCTGTGCTCATATTTACATTATGTTCTACCACTTCTTGTGTTGCTGCAAACATAACAAAATTTATTATTTAAATTTACAGCCTACAAGTGTTATTTCTAAAACTCTCTGTATCTACACATAATATCAAAAATGTTATCAGTATTACTCAATTATAACAACATATAACACAATTTGTTTATGTGTGTGTATGTTTTTACATATGTCACCAGCTATTGCTAAAGCAGACATGTTTTTGAGAGCTGGTTGTGAATAAACGGCCTGGTTTGTACACAGCTCAGATGGGATTTACTGCATCAAAGAATCCTTTGATAGTTTATTGGTAATTGGTTGAGAAAGGTCACAAGTGGGCTTCGTATTCTGGGTAACATTAATGGGTGTCAAGAAGTTTAGTCTGTGTTAGATTTAATGAAAAATAAGTAATTTAGCTATGTAGTTGCTAGAAAGTCAGCACTCCAGTAAAATGACTTGTAAACCTTTACTAAGTGAGCTTGGTGATGTCAACTTGTCTGTTAATTGGGTTTTACTTGTGTAGTTCACTGCTGTTTTAGGTTACATCCAGCAAGAATGTGCACCAAAACAGGATAAAACCGCCACCTAGTTTACAAAAACATGTTCCCATATACATCTATGTTTATTCAATGAAAATGGCAGTCTGTACAAAAAGTTATAACTCTGAAATATGATTTAAAATAGTGTGCTTCATGCAGTCAGTGACATTTGATACTTGTACTAAGTATTTCTTCTACAGGTTGTTTTGTATCTGTCACTGACCATGCCTTTTAGCATCTGAACGTATTTCATATTTCTAGCCCTGCTATAATGGTTATAAAAATATTATTTAAATTCGGTAAAAATAAAAAATAAAAATAAAAATAAAAAAATAATAAAAAATTCACGAATGTTTCATGAAAATATCTCTTCAGCTAGCCATTGTTGGTTACTAGGATATTTTGTTTGTCGTGATTATTGAGTGACATCAATATTAAAAATGTCCAAAATAAACGAATGATCTATTAGTCAGGATATCACACGTGTCTATATTGTTCAGGTAAAAGTGTCTAACAGAAAACTACTAATGACTACTGTAATGTGCAGTTCTGATATCTACTAAATATGCTTCAGCTATTAACTTACTAGTTATGTTAGTTTTATCTCCTAACACAACTGTTCCACACTTAGACAAATTTATTCTCTGTTCTACCATAAAAATTGGTGCTGCAGGACCTGCGAAACAGAGAAAATTAAATCATCAAAATTCACATCTTGCAAATGTTATTTCTAAAAATGTTTTAACAATATGTAGAACTATGGTAGCATACAGTATTAATACTATATGTTATCTGTCAACGGTATTACTGTGTGTATACAATATATGTTTTAAAAAATGTATTGAAAATGTTTTAATATGTTAAACAAAAAGGCCATAAATACTTTAAATTGTTAATTCATTATTATTGTAAA
This sequence comes from Chrysomallon squamiferum, assembly GCA_012295275.1. Classification (NCBI taxonomy): domain Eukaryota; kingdom Metazoa; phylum Mollusca; class Gastropoda; order Neomphalida; family Peltospiridae; genus Chrysomallon; species Chrysomallon squamiferum. The sequence continues at coordinate 1,312,579 of CM022678.1, forward strand.
TAAGAAAGTGTCATTTTTCTTTTTGCCTGTCAATAAAGTAAACAATACATTCAAATATTCTATTATTACAAATATAAAAATAATGTGGACGCTTTATAATTTCCTATAAAAGAATTAAACAGTACATTGAAATACTGTATGTATTACCACAACCGCTTGGTGCAGGGTACTGTAACTGATGTCCTGTATTTGTGATGTCAAAGGAAGTCTGAGATGTGAATCCAGAGAGACAAACACTTGCCATATTGTCTAAGGGTGAAACGGCTGTCACAGACTCTGCAGCAGAAACAGCAGTCACAGACTCTGCTGAGGAAACAGCTATCACAGATTCTGCTGAGGAAACAGCTGTCACAGACTCTGCAGTAGAAACAGCTGTCACAGACTCTGGTGAGGAAACAGCTGTCACAGACTCTGCAGAGGAAACAGCTGTCACAGACTCTGCTGAGGAAACAGCTATCACAGATTCTGCTGAGGAAACAGCTGTCACAGATTCTATGGACGAAACAGCTGTGATGTTATCTGTGGCGGAAACAGCTTTGGTGTTAGACGAAACTTCTGAGCTCTCGTTTTTGTTATCCATATTGGCTGAGCTGTAAAATAATATAACGATATTTAATATAAAAGGAACAAAAGAAATATTTTATTTAACTCATTTTGTTTATATCAGGTGAGACATAAGATTAAGGAACATTGAGATAACAAAAGAAGAATTCCGCTGCTGTCACTTCATAGGCTATTCTTTCTTATTAACAACAAGTGATATTTCATTTACACCTACCCACAGACAGTGCATACTATTTGATATATGTCATTCAGCAATACCTAAATGAAAACAGCTCAAACTGCATTCTCAACTTTGATTCCAAAAATATATTGTTGAAAGTATTTTAAATAATGAAACGAGAATTGTTTTAATAAATGTCCTCATTTTGTAAATACTTATGTTAGATTATTATATAAAAATACTCATGAAAACAAAATGATCACAACACTGCTAAAGTGAAAACTTAATATTGTTGTAAGTAATTACTCTTACATCATATTAGAATCAGTTCATTCAAAATATTTTATAACAATTAACTAATAATTATCACAAAGTATTTGTAGGATGTTTTGTCAGTTGCAGTACTAAATTATATCTATAAAATAATCATCACAACAGTCATACAGATATATTGTAGTTTATTGTAAATATAATAACTATTAGTATTAGATCAGATATATTAACTTAAACCTTAGTTTTGAAGAAAATGTAATAATTATCGCAATAGATATACTATTTATATTAGTTTTACAATAAATATAATAATTATCACAATAGTTATTCTAAATTATATCTTAGGTTTGTAGTAAATGAAATTATCACAATAGTTGTGCTAAGATATATATCAGTTTTGTAGTAAATATAATAATTATCAGAATAGTTAGAAACAACTAAATTATATTATTAGTTTTGTCATTGGCATTAAATTATATAAACAAAATAAATGTATATATAATATCAGAATAGTTTTAATTATACTGTTACCATAGTAAATTATGTGATATAAATGATAACTGCTCATATTTATTTGTATTCAATTTGATTCTAAAATTAAAATTCTTAAAATATATTACTTGTTCAATAAAACATGATTAACTTTTCTTTTGTGGAAACAAATAATTATAAAATAGTTATAAATACTTCAAATCAGGATGATGCTGTCACATGTTGTACATGATCATTTTTTTCTTCATTGTGTCTGCTTCTATAAACACACTTTGAGAATTTGTAGCTTTCAGCTTTCAATAGTCTGCTACATTCTCCATTCCAAATCTTGATCACTTCATGATTTCATGTTAATGTACAGACACACTTCCTCTCTGCTGTGGTTGGCAGCTGTCATTTTGACAAACATCTGTAAATAACACAGTATTCAAATTTTAATACATTTACATAATTAAAAATCTTTTACAAATAATTTCTTATATTATTAAATTCATATATATTTAATTAGAGAAATCATCTTTTAAATACTTAAAGAAATTACTTGTAGATATAGACATAGACAGATGTATATAGATGTAGATATATTTATAATACATTTTATACAAATAATTTCTTTAAGTATTTAAAAGGTGATATCTATATACACATATAGGTATATATATAGATAGATGTATATAGATGCAGAAAGGGATGGTGGGAATCGGTGTATCTGATGCGAATTAAACAAAGAAAATATTCAGGGTACAAGTACTTTGAACAATATATATATATTGTTTTATACATGTTGTGTATGTGTGTGTGTGTGTGTGCGTGTGTGTGTGTGTGAGAGATTGTAAATTATCACCACGCAGTATGATGAATATTTATGAGAATGTGCGCTGTTAATAATAATTATATTTATACTGTGCAGATCGAAGAACAAAGACAATATTTTAAAAAATTGTTTATGTATCAAGGATAAAATTATTATTATATAGGTGCATGTTCAACATTTTTTAGCGATTATTAAAATTCATGCGCAATAATTTATCCTTGAAAACACATGCATTACTTATTATTGTATAAATAGAGTAATATCTCGCTGAACGATATCCTGCTTTAACGATCTTTTTTCTTTACAAATTATATAAACAGAAATTTAATAGTTGATTGCTCAAAATAAATGCTCGATACAAATGTATACACTGCATGTTTTTAAGTCCGTTTTCGTTCGTTTTTTGTTCATTCACGAGCTTCTCTCAGCTGTGTTGATCAGTAGATACGGAATACGTGCATCTGATATTCTGATTCTCTTTTGTTTTCTGCTTCGATTTAGACTTAAACTCGTTTGTAATTTACCCTTCCAATATCTAAAAACCAATAACACGATACCGGCAAATGCTCATGATAAAAAGAAATGGGAGACAATAACTTTAAAAACAAAATACATTATACAGATACAAAAATGAACCCACAATGAGCGGCATATAATTATTTCTTAATTTGTATAAACTGATTTGTAAATGATTTACTGTTTACTTAATATTTATAATCTATTAAATCATTTATATCTAAACTGCTGTTTTATATCTCCTTATTTCACTTTTTTTTTCTTTCTTATTTTTTTTGTCAAATTTGGAACCAATTACATCTTTAATCTGAGGTATTATTGTAGTATGGATATCGCTTATCGCATAAAGTATGCAAATATGACAAATATCGAAATAATCTATGTATCGAATGTACTGAATGTAAATAATTAAAAAAGAAGGTATTCATCTAAAAGTATTCCCAATGATTTGGTCCTTCGAATAAACTTTTTCAGTCATAGCCAAAGTATTTGCAGGTCATAATATCTTTAGTGTACATACTATTAATATACTATGTCATATATATTGTATAACATGTGCACAATGTGAATATGTATGTGTGCATAACGTAAATATGCCCAGAAACATATATCTTGAACATGTTTAAGCTGAATATGGTTTACTTCGAACAGTTAATGATAAATGTGACGTTCACATATTCTATTTACTGAATATAAGTGAATTACTCGTATGTAAATATTATTATTATTATTATTATTAGATACAAATTTATGGAATTACTTAGTATAATGAATTGAAATATACGGTCAAAACAAACTAATGTTAAAGTGAAAGTGATTAAAATTCTCAACACAGCGATCACAATTACCTCCCTTGGTATCGCTAACACCAACATCGTCGAACAAAAACTATCAGTATTTATTAACAAGAGGAAATAAAAATACAAATAAAATAAAATAAATATCAAAAACATTATGCAACGCTAAATTGTGTTATTTTCAAGATGATCTCTTATACTTCACTTTGCAACCCATTCCCATCCTAGTGAGAAAATTGATCAATGTCAAAGTTAATTTCTGACCAACGAATGACCGAGGCTACCCGCATTTTCGCCGAGGTATCGTCAGAATAATCTGAGTGTTTTTATTATAAATTGTTCTTTTAGGGTATTATTTTTGATCGGGTATTTATTTATTTTTTTTGTGGAACGAAAGAAAATTTTCAGTTAAAAAATCTGTCTTTTAAAATTTCAAATCAAAGTTTTGTTCGATTTATTAGAGGAAAATATATTTTCTACGCTCTTACACA
>CM022678.1:1321685-1341685 GCA_012295275.1 Chrysomallon squamiferum
CATCAATATTTGAAGATATCAATTAATTTCAATAGATGTATTTTTAAATAATAAGATATTACCTAGACATTTTATTCCTTCATCGACTATTTTATAAGGCAACTGAGAAAAGTACACGTTATTATTTTTGCAAACATTCTTTCATCAACAGTGGTTATACTTAAACAGAGCATCCATTATTTGTCCTTTTTTATTCTTTCGATATTGTTGTCGTTGTTATACAAAGATAAAATTCGATCTAATAATAAATAAATAAACTAACTCATAAAAGTAATTTTCTTTGATCAACTTTCATCCAAATATACCTTTCTTATTTATTTATTTTCATTTTACTTTAGTTATTTATTTGCTTATTTATTTATTGATTTATTGATTTATTTACATATATTATTTATTTAATTTTACCATGTAACAAGTAAATATATAAATAAATAAATAAATAAATAAATAAATAAATAATTAAATAAATTAATTAATTAATTAATTAACAAAAATAATATTATTTTTTTACTCGTTCTCTGGTGTATTATATCGTAATTGTTTTCTGCGAGGGTTGTTTTTGGTTAATAAAAAAAAAGAAGAAGAAAAAAGCGCAAATGGAATATAGTATAAAGTTTGCTTACCTGTAGTAGAAATAGAAGTAAAACAGCAATCTTGTAGAATAAATTCACACACAAAATATTTGCCGTCTGCTCGTTCTGTCAGTCATCTGCTTGGACACATTGAGTGATTTTTTACAAGATGACACGTCACAGATCCCGGATGTTCAGTCATCTCTGTAAGAAAAGCAGTTTGATTATTATTATTATTATTATTATTATTATTATTATTATTATTATTATTATTATCTATTTCTTTATATATTTATTTATTTATTGTTGGGTTTTTTAATAGACTGGTAGACAAAGATGACGTCTAATATACGAATCAATCAAAAGTCACATTTCACACTCACACACATCGATCTATATATATGTGTGTGTGTGTGTGTGTGTGTGTGTATATATTTATGTATGTATAATATATACACACACACAAAATTAATAGTCATAAAACATAAATAAATAAATAAAAAACTAATTAAAACAAGTTTTCTTAAATTCAGATTTGTGAAAGGAAAACATCATTTTGAAGTGAAATCTGTGCTCTTCTACTTGAGATTAGACTTTTTAATGCAAATGGGGAAAACTCGAGAGGGCAGAAACCACGTGTGTTTTCCCACACGTAGAGAGGCATGCTACAATGTTTGAGTACGTGAAAGGTCATGACTCTTCAAAAAATAATTTAAATCAATCGCACACTTTCATTACAACAAAAACAAACAGTGCACACTAGATTCAGGCCTTGCAGGCAGATGTGTAGTGCGGACATCAAAAAACAAACAACAATGTATACTTATATCTAGGAGCAATTTTAAAAATGTAAATACTGATAAAAAAATGATTATAATGGTTGCTGAATATTATAATTAATAATTGTTATAATAATAATAATAATAATAATAATAATAATAATAATAATGATGATGATGATGATGAACAACGAATACATAAATAAATAATTTAATAATTTTTATTACACATTCTGAACAGAGTAGCAATATTTACTTTTATGTGTTATTATTATTATTATTACTGTTGTTGTTGTTGTTGTTGTTAGTATTTACATATTCGGAACAGCTGACTACAATATCATTTTAGAATTATCTAAATATGACATGATATGACATTATAATAAACTATAATTATTTGAAGAAAAAAAAATTACAGTTCAAAAACTCTCCATTGAATCATTTATTTATTTCAAAAAATGGCTAATTATTATTATCATCATCATCATCATCATCATCATTATTATTATTATTATTTTAATTTATTTATTTATTGTTTTAATTAAGAAAAATCATTAATCAGATACTGTGAAATAAACCACCAACAATCACTACTAATAGTAATGCATAGTGTAAGGTGTGCCTACCTGTCAATCGAAACTGAAGTAAAACTCGAAACTTTTCAACTAACAAGCTGACACAAATTCTGTGCCGACTGCTTGCTCTGTGAATCGTCTGCTTAGACACGTCACGTGATATTTTTGTAAGACGACACGTCACAGCTTTGCACGTATTGTGTTACTCTGCGTTTAGTCTGCATCCGTAAAATACACTAACTTACAGTTTTATTTTATAACCTTTCATCCAACTCTACATTTCACATTTCTTTCTTTCTTTATTTATTATTTACTTATTTATTTACTTTATTCCTTTTTATTTATTTATTTATTTATTTATTTATTAATTATTATTATTATTGTTGTTGTTGTTATCATTATTTGTATTATTATTATTATTATTAGTAGTAGTAGTAGTAGTAGTAGTAGTAGTCGTAGTAGTAGTAGTATATTTGTATTTTTATTTATTTCATTTCATTCTATTGGATGTCCTGTTATAATTTTCAACATAGATCATGAGTAAAAATTACATGACTAAAATGCATATCTTTCATGTTTAATTTTGAAAGCAGGTAAACAAACCCAAATTCCATATTTTGTTCATCTAATCTATTAATAACTGATTAATTTAAGTTCTTTTTCTTTCTTTCCTTGTTTCCTTCCTTCTTTCTTTCTTTCTTTCTTTCATAGTTTACTTATTTATGTATGTATTGATTTACATTTCGCAGTTAACGTGAGGCTTGATATTAATTATTACTGAAAACGAAACTGGATTCATGTAAAAGATCTCTTATTAAAAGATTTTCTTTTAACTTTCCTTTCTTTTCTTTCCTTCTTTCTTCTCGATTCATCAGGTAACAGTTATCTATAAATAGCTAATCCACAGCAGTAAAACGCAAATCTCTTGTGATCATGGGGTCAGTCATGCTAAGCAATCTTTTTATTTCGGGTACATTGTATTTACCTCGTTGTCTTGACAACAAATCCAGCAGCGTCCATGGGGTAGGAAAGCCAGTGCCTAGTTTCTCCTTGATTTAAATCTTTCCTTCTCCTTCTTCTTCTTTCGTTCTCTTTTCTATTTATTTATTCCTCAGTTAAATTATGTGCCAGTTTCAGATAAAATGTTTGATACGCATGTAATTTTAACAATGAATATAACAATACATTTACTTTTTGTCGTACCAGTATGTACCAGTGTTTCTTCGACTTTAAAGTGAACCTGTCTGATTAATAAGAACAGATACTGTCTAGCAAAATTCTGTATACTTCCAAGTTATTATTTCTTTACTTAGAGCGACCTTTCATTATACATAACACAGTTTGACAATAATAATAATAATAATAATAATAATAATAATAATAATAATAATAATAATAATAATAATAATAAATAAATAAATAAATAAATAAATAAATAAATAAATAAATAAATAAATAAAATAACAAATGTATGAAACTAAGTTCATCAGAACAATTTTAAAAACTATAACAACATTTAGATTCTTCACACATCTTTCACTGCTGTTTCTAACTATGAAACTTGGCTGGTAAAGAATCTTTTAAATTACATGGAATAATTTAGACTTTTTATTCAGTCTGTTGTTGTAAAGTGTGTTTCTAAACAGATCAGCCAAATCTTTTAACTGATATCGAAAAAGCTGTTATGTACATTTATCTATTTCAGTATCTATGTATGTATGTATGTATGTACGTAGCTATCAATCTGGCTATAAATGTTTACTTCATTTTGCTTCTTTTTATTATTTTGTCTTCATGTAATTTGATCTCATTCAATACAATTTTATTAATTTTTTATTTGATTTCGTATTTCATTTCCTTTTTTTCATTTTATTATTATTATTATTATTATTATTATTAAGTTGTTGCTGTTATTGTGTTGCTTTTTGTGGATTTTTTTTTTCTATTTTATAGCTCTACAGTTACTTAGATCGCATGTTAATCGTGTTCATGGCTGAGTTGTTAACAAGGAGAATTTGAAACCTTTGCAGGTACTCTCACCGTTAGATACTTTGAAAATGTCGTTACACGGGTATTAAAGATAATACTACTGATACCGCCTAGTTTTGTCTGTCAAACAGTAGGTCAGATTTCAAAGTTTAATCTTAAACTAGATTTATTATTATTATTATTAGCATCATCATCATCATAATTATTACATTTTTTTACTGTGTGTAAATATTCTGCTAGTTGTTAACTGTTTATTGATTAATTTTCTGTCTCTTATTTTCTTTTTGTACTTTGTTGTTTTAGTGGACTGTTTCATTTTCTAAATGAGATATTTGACGCTGACTTACAGTTATTTATAGATTATTGTAATTTGAGAAAAGAATGAGAAGGAAGATGATGAAAAATATAATGAACTGAATGTTAACACGAATGGTTTTTAAAATAAAATTTATCAGAGTTTATTTCCCGCTATATCTGCAGTGTCGTGTTTTATATGGATAAATTAAAGCTAAAATGATCGTAGCTGCAGAATACCTAGCTTCTCTCTTTCTTACCCTGCATGCAAACAGTTTCAAAAACATTGTAAAAGTTGTAACGATCTACCTGTACTCAAATAAATGATTGACTTGAACTGTGACCTCAACGATAACAACAAACTGTGTGGGTTCTGAAAGTTCTTTATTGAAATTTGAAGCGATCTGCATATTAGCCCTGTAACTGTTATTCATCCTGTAGGTAGAAATACGAAACTTTTTTTTTTTTTTTTTTTGTGCTTAGTTCATGTATAGATACTTAGACAGACCGCACGTTACTCGTGTTCACAGTTGTGCTGTAAACAAGGAGAATTTGAAACCAGTGTAGTTGCACTCGTTGTTGTATACGGGTATTGAAGATAATATTACTAATACTGCCTAATTTTGTCTGTGAAACAGTAGGTCAGATTTCAAACTTTATTCTCAAACTACACTTCATTATTGTGGTTGTTGTTCTTAACATTCTGGGATCTGTGAACTTTTACTTTGAAAATATACTGAAAGCATAAAATAATTCCTAAAATCTGACTTCTGATAAACCAACTTGGAATTTCTTTCAGTGGACTGAACCGTTAACATTTTATTATTTTTGAGTTTCGAAGAAAATTTAATAAGTTTTTTATATAACTTTCAGTTTATAAAATAAAAGATGTTAAGTCATTATAAGACTTCTTCTTTTGTTTTGGATATGTGAATTCCTGTTAACTGTTTAGTGGATTGGTCCATAACTTAACTTTGTACCGGGTTAACAATGCCTGAAATCTGAATAGTTTATTAATATATGACAGCACGAAATTAATTACATTACTGATAAAAATGATATTATATAATAATAATAATATAACATTGTTTAAGATATTCAAAAGTTGTTTCATGCTTTTAAAATTATTCTGCACTAATCAGCATAAACCAATGCTTTTTTAATGTATACGGGGCATTGAGTAAATGACTTATTTCCCCAAATTACTTTTAATAATCCATGTAGAATTGACTGCATTATGAAGGAATACGAATTTAAAGTTTGTAAACACTGATCGGCGTTCGACGCTGCCATCTTGGATTTCGATCGGAAGTTTCCGTGAGTTCACGGAAGTTTTTAAACTTCCAAATTCAATTATTTTACGTCTGTCTTTTGAAATGTTTATGATTTACACTGACAAAGATAAGGATGGTTGTTCATATTACCAAACTATAAAGTCCAGCGCCTTTCGTAACTGCTTGTTCAACTTAATAAAACTTTTCAAACTGGATTATTTTTGTGCAAATGCATGCATAATAAACTAAAATTATAAAACGGTAAAAGATTAATATATTAACCTTTCTAACTGCCAATATTCTCCGTGTCAGAACCCAACAGAAAAGAACATTCAGATGTATTTTGCGTCCATTAAATTCTGGAGGCATTTTTTTCCGGCGACGTATTTTGTGCCGTTACGAGTTATCGTTCCTGTTGGTCCAGGCTACAGTAATTACAATAATTTATGATCATCTTTACTTTTTAATAATTGTTTTATTCAGTGAAAAATAGAATTATTGTAAGGATTCAAAGTAAATTTTAATGTTTATCCAGATAAAAAATAATAAGAAAGTTTACATTCTTGTTCTCTGAAGCAACACTTAGCAACATCGCACCATTTTAAATCATGTGGGTCACGTAAAATACAAACGGGTTGCGGCTTGGACCAGAAATCGAGGTTCAAACTTGTTTACTTGAAAAGTTAACTAGAGCGAAAACATTAAGTTTTAATAATAAACATTTCATTCTCAAACATTTACAAAATTATTTCGGCCTCCATCGCCTGCTTTATGAGATGACTGAACCCTTACAGATACCATCTTTCCTAAAAACAACAGCCCGTCAATACAACAAAAAGGCAGCCACTGATGCGCAATGCAGAAAAAAACCGGTCACAGAGTCAGGCCTACTTCCTGCATACCTACTTAAAATATACCGTTTGTTTGGATATTTAATGTTAACCTGTATTATCAATGCGGGCATTAACTGTTACCAACAAATACAACAATGCAACAAATTAATTAGGTAAAAGAGAAATATTGTAATTTTATTAGTTCATAATTACTTTTAAATGAAAACTGAAACGAAAGCCGAGTTGCGGGATCGCCACTGAAAAGTTTGACTGTTAAATTTTAAATAAACAGTCAACAGTGACTGCATTTACAAAAAGTGAGAATGTTTGTATGCGTATTATTGAAAATGCCTGTATTGTTGTAAATCAATACTAATCATTTAACGATAATACGTGATTAAACAACTGATGTATTTAAATATATTTATAATCGGTAAGATTGCTGGAAAGTGTACTGTTGTAAAGAAAAGTAAAAAAAAACTAAGAAATAATTATAACAAATGTTTGTAACGGAATAAAACCACCCTAACCTGCAATGTAAATGTGTAAAAAAAATCACAGATAATGAAGAGAAATGAAAAAAAAAAAAAAAAATGAAGAAAAAACAAACACAAACAACATGTACGGATATATTTTAAAAAATGATCTTATCCAAATCCATAGACATATTCAAAACACGTGACATAATTACAAACAAAGCACATACATGCTCATACATACATATTAACAAATATGCATGGTCACACAATTAATTAAAAACAGATACAACAAAAAAGACGAATAAAAACAAAAATAAAAGATTTATTTATTTGATTTACAAAACAAGGGCTTAAATATTTAGTTTGTCAAAACAGTTTAAATAACCATCAATAGCATTCATCATTGTATGTAAACCATTAAATAAACATTCAATATTTTGTATTGAACAGTATTGCATTTATGTTGTTTTCATTATTATATGTAAATTAGTACACAAATATTCAACATTATTCTCATTGAACTTTATTACATTTATGCTGTTATCGTTGTTATACGTAAATTAATAAATAAATATGCAATATCTTTGTCGAAATGGTTTACATATATGTTGTTGATGTATATGAAATACAGTAACAGAAATAGTCTACTAGAGTATTAATATCTACATCAGTATACAAAGACAGGATCACATTTTCCATTTTTTTAATTTCCAAGTCTTTAACAACCATGTTTGTTTCTTGCATGAACTAAACTAGAAAATCTAAAGTAATGTGATAAATATCTACATCTAGAATTAATGTCAACAGATCTAGAGAACATTTTATTATTATTTTGTTAACATTTCATTGTTTCGAGGTAACATTTTGATTAGTTTATATTTTCCTCCATTTCATACAACGAACATCGTTTTCATTTGTCCTGTTCATTGAAATATTTAACAATGTCGTCACAAAAAGTAAAATAATAATAATAATAAAATTATAAATAAAAAAAATATAATAAAATAAATGGTAACCAAAAAAATAAAATAAAATAAATGGTAACCAAAAAAAAATAAAAATAAAATAAAATAAAATAGAATGAAGCAAAATCAAATAAATATTAAAATAAGATATTTAAAACTAACACGTTGAAAATCGTCTTGTGCTGATGTTCATTTTTGTTACACCGATATGTTTAAGAGGATCTGGAGACAGACAGCTGTAGCACGGAATATCGAGCACTCTTGACAGTTGCTGAAATTCCTCCATTTCCCACTGCGCATCATCCAGCATGTCCTGGTGCCTCTCGCAGCTTCGACTCAGTCTGAGTTGTGACAGGTCACGTCTAATGCCGAGAAGCTGTCTGGCGAGTGACTGGTCTTGTCGCCGAAGTTCAATCTAAATATAGAAACTGTAGTAGTAGTAGTAGTAGTAATAATAGTAGTAGTAGTAGTAGTAGCAGTAATAGTAGTAGTAGTAGTAGTAGTAGTAATAATAATAGAAAAATGTAAAATAATTAAAGGGAGATTATCAAAAAAGGAATAATAATGATGATGATGATGATGATGACGATAAAAATGATAATGTAGTACTGGTACTAGTAATAGTAAATAAAAATAAAATAATTAAAAGGAGATTATCCATTCAATAAATGAATAATAATAAGAAGAAGAAGAAGAAGAAGAGAACAGAATAGAATAATAAAAAAGAAATAATAACATAAAGGGAGGCAACTCGTACAACACCAAACGAACACTGTCACAGTACACATGTAAATGATTTGATAAAATAAACTAAAACTAAATTATTACTGAAATTAAATTTATAAACATATCATTTTCATATCAAAAATTGTCGAACTGATGTAAAAGTAGTAGTAGTAGCAGTAGTAGCGGTATGGATGTCCAAGTAATAATAATAATAGAAGTGATAGTATTAGCAGTAGTAATAATAGTGGTAATAGTCACAGTAGTCCTAGTAATAGAAGTCATTGATATTACTACTACAACTATTACTACTACTACTAGTAGTAATATTAATAGTTGTAGTAATAGTAGTGGTGGTGGTAGTAGCAGCAACAGCAGTAGTAGTAGTAATAGTAGTAATAGTAATAGTAGTACAGTGGGTCTCACATACCAGTTCGTTTTTTATCCAATCCAGCGCATGGTTTATTCGTTCTTTTCGTTCCGGAGTTAATTTATCATTTTTAGTCTTCGCGGCATCCACGGATATGAAAGCGAGGCTCGGCTTGTCGACGAACTGAGCTTTCCAGGCAACAACACTTGGTCTCCTAGTTTTCAGATTTAACCTTGTTGCCGTGGCCTTGACCTGGCTGAGGTCGGAATCGTCAATTTTAGTCACGGAAAGATCTTCGGAAATGTCCGGGATGACGTCACCGACATCTTCTGAGATAATAGGAAGATGTTGAGCCGCTGAAATAATTAACAATATTTATTTATTTATTTATTATTATTTTTTATTTTTTTCTGCTTGTATGTTTATTAAAACGCAGTAAATTCTTGTTGTTTTAATACTACGGAAGTGATTTTATTTTGTATTTATGAAGAGAGATGACAGAGACAGACTGACATAGGAAGAGAATTTCACACTGCTTCATTAGACACTATTTTCACATTAACTCACTATATACTACTTGCATACCACTTCACTGATTTCATAACTAAATACTACTTTCACAATACTTCACTGTACATTACTTTCACACTACTTCACTGTACATTACTTTCATACTACTTCACTGTACATTACTTTCATACTACTTCACTGTACATTACTTTCATACTACTTCACTGTACATTACTTTCATACTACTTAACTGTACATTACTTTCATACTACTTCACTGTACATTACTTTCATACTACTTCACTGTACATTACTTTCATACTACTTCACTGTACATTACTTTCATACTACTTCACTGTACATTACTTTCATCCTACTTCACTGTACATTACTTTGATTCTACTTAACTGTACATTACTTTCATACTACTTCACTGTACATTACTTTCATACTACTTCACTGTACATTACTTTCACATACTTCACTGTACATTACTTTCACATACTTCACTGTACATTACTTTCATACTACTTCACTGTACATTACTTTCATACTACTTCTCTGTACATTACTTTCATACTACTTCGCTATACACTATTTTCATACTACTTCACACTATACTACTTGCGTACTACTTTACAAAACACTGCTTGTATATTACTTCAATACAGACTTTCATTTTCATAATTTTATATTACTTCAATAAATACTACTTTCGTTATACTTTCATGCTACTTCAATATGCACTATTTTCATACTGCTTCAATATTTACTATTCAGTGAACACGATATTCATACTACTTCAGTGAACACCACTTTCACAGTTAAATACACACTGTTTTCTCATACTACGTCACTACTCACTACATCAGACTGACCTGGGTCAAGATACGAGCTTTTCCTTCTACCTCCCATGTCAAAGATTTTGATTGACAGGTTTTTGTTTTACTTGTTACTGTTACCACGCCCACCAGTCATCTCATTGGACAATCTGTAAATAAAGAATAGATTGGTTTTAACAGAAACAGAGCGTTTTCTCTGTCTAAAAATGAAAGTATGATAATTTATTTATTTATGGGGGAAAATTCGAAACTTATTAGTAATAATAGATGTTATTTATTTATTTATTTATTTATTTATTTATTTATTTTTTTTTTAGCTAGTTAGAACTAATATTTAAAAGAAGGAGTGTTCGAATCTTCACTTCGGATATATTTAGAATCGACTTTTTATTAAGAAAAATAAAAGGAATTTAACTTAACTAACTAACTAAATATAATATATATATAATATAATGAAATAAAAGGAGATATTGAGAGATACGCACAATCTTGTTTTAGCATACTCGTTAATGCTACATTTAATGAAAAAAAAAAAAAATAAACAGTCATCTCAAATTATACCAAATATAACCCAAATTCTACTAACATACCTATATTTTAACAACAAACCTGTAATACAACTACTTTAAAGCACAAGGAAATATTTTAGGCTGTGTTTTTTTTTCTTTTACATTAGACACAAATACGCTTTAATGAGAAACAAAACTAGTAAAGGTACTAAAACCTTTTAGAGTGTATGTTTGTGTTATCTAAGATAGATGCTGACGAATTCCACTGCGTGATGGTTAAAACAAAATGTCTTTTGTCACGTGTTTTGCAAAGTGTTTGGCGTAGCAAACTGTGACAGGACAGTGTATCTAGGTAACCAGTCAATGTTTCCCAGGAAATGTGAGATAATTATGACACTGATGATGAAAAATGCGTAAGTTTTTACTCAGCCAAAAAAAGAAAATTCCATAAATTATTTATTTATTTATTTATTTATTTATTTATTTATTTATTTATTATTATTATTATTTTATTCGTAAGCTTATCAGGCAGAGATAGACAAACAGAGAGAGAGAGAGAGAGAGAGAGAGAGAGAGAGAGAGAGAGAGAGAGAGAGAGAGAGATCGATCGAGAGAGAGAGAGAGAGAGAGAGAGAGAGAGAGAGAGAGAGAGAGAGAGAGAGAGAGAGAGAGAGAGAGAGAGAGAGAGAGAGAGAGAGAGAGAGAGAGAGATCATTCGTATTTATTTTTATTACAAATTACGTCATGCAAACCAGCATATCAAACGGAAAAGTGAGTTCAAGGTGTATAAGAATTTGCTGTATACTAATTTTAGATAATTTAAATAACAATCAATATTTATTTAAACAAAAATTACAATAGTAAAATGAATCAATCTAATCATGAAATGATCTATTACGTAATGCACGAAAATACACAGAAATTTACAAAAATTACCGAAGTGCACCAAATTTCTTTTTTAAACTGCAAGTAAATATACTACTATAATATTCGTATTATTAATTCTGTGTTAGTTTTCGTTTAATCAGTTCATGAGAACGGATATCAGTTTCCGAAACGAAAGAATTGCCTTGTGTGTGTCTCTGTATGTATGTCTGTGTGTGTGTGTGTGTGTGCATGTGTGTGTGTATATATATGTGTGTCTGTGTGTGTGTGTGTATTACTCACTGTGCACATATAAGCAATACTAACGGTGTATCAATTGTACTCGTAATAATAATTGTAGCAGTAGTAGAAGTAGACGTAGGAACAGTAATAGTATTAACAGTAACAGCAGCATTAACAGTAATAAGTAGTAATATAAAAGTAATATCAGTAGATTAGTTGTTACAAACAGTAATAGTATTAACAGTAGTAAGTAGTAATAAAAGTAATATCAGTAGATTAGTTGTTACAAACAGTAATAGTATTAACAGTAGTAAGTAATAATAAAAGTAATATCGGTAGATTAGTTGTTACAAAAAGAAGTAGTGAAGTTAAAACACAGTAAATTACCAGAAACAGTAATAAAAACTCTACCTCGAATGATAACTGTATTAACTAACGCGCGGTGTGGTGTATCTGTTGTACTGTTCAGCTAGAAGTGACAAAACAAACTCGTCTCAGCCCTTCCTCCACACTTGACGCAACGGAAAACAGGATCAGAATGGAAACGGAGGCGAGTATAAGCTTCTTGTTATCTGAGATTTACATAAAGCTATGGGCAATTTAGAGTTAAAAATGATTTACATAAACCTATAGGCTATTTAGAGTTAAAATGAATTACATAAACCTATAGGCTATTTAGAGTTAAAATGAATTACATAAACCTATGGGTTATTTAGAGTTAAAATGATTTACATAAACCTATGGGTTATCTAGAGTTAAAATGATTTACATAAACCTATGGGTTATTTAGAGCTAAAATAATTTACGTAAACCTATGGGTTATTTAGAGCTAAAATAATTTACGTAAACCTATGGGTTATTTAGAGCTAAAATAATTTACGTAAACCTATGGGTTATTTAGAGTAAAAATGTACGTTATAGCAATTTAACCTACAGTTTATTTAACACTGATCTTCTTTATGTGTTATTTGTACTGAAGATGTAAAGTAGACAGACTACTGGTTATTTATTCTGAACCTACTAGTTACATCAAACGTAACCTGTGAACTGTTTGAGCTGAATGTTTTTCATTAAACCTAGGTTGTTGCTGGGTTAACAACTGTTAGGTTTAGTTTTACTGGTTTGCAGCAGAGTCAGTTTAGAACTGGAAACCGTGTTATGTTAGATTATCAGTGATCTGGATCATGTGAATTTGATTACCCAAATCACTTGTAAAAAACTGAATTTTGTTTTAAGTGTTGGTGATTGTGTACCTCTGTTTATAAGTGAGCATATATTTATTTATTTACTTACTTATTTACTTACTTACTTATTTATTTATTTAGTTATTTATTTATTTATTTATTATATATTTACTTACTTATTTATTTATTTATGTACTTACTTATTCATTCATTTATTTATTTACTTACTTACTTATTTTTCTTATTTGTTTTGTTTTACTTACTTACTCATTTATTCATTCATATACTTAGTCTACGTAAAATTTTATCTGAAAGTTGACTCTTTTGGGTCTCTCTCTCTCTCTCTCTCTCTCTCTCTCTCTCTCTCTCTCTCTCTCTCTCTTCTCTCTCTCTCTCTCTTTCTCTCTCTCTCTCTCTCTCTCTGAACATTTATTAGCTTTTAATTAGAGGGCCGATGATGACATTATCCCGATGTGAAATCGGGGCGGTCTTGTCGGCTACAAGTTAGGATTAAGCGGGATTCATGAGAAAGCGGCACTTTTGAAGTTTCTTACATCAATAACTCAGTCTGGCAGGGAAATAGTCGCTGTTTAATACACTTTGCAGACATAAATTTACTTCTTTGAGAGAAGGGAGAAAAAAAGTTACAAACAGAAAGAGAAATTATAATTTTACAAACAAACTTTCATACACCTGCGCATATATACATAAACATACATACATACATATTCATAATTACAAACATATATATACATTAATATTCAATATATATATGTATATATATAATTTTGTAAGAACGCTACACACATACCACATACAGAGAACACATACGCACACTTATATGCGAACATACGCGCACGCGCGCACCCCCACACATGAACAAACACACATTTGTACATACAGACAAACGCATGGTGTGAACGTTTATCCATTAACACATTCCTTACATCACTCAAAATGATCGTTACCTCTACGATGAAGAACGAGAACGACATTACTTCGGCAAGGAAAACGACAACAACAGCAACAACAACACCAATTTCATATAGCAGACGAAATGAAACGCTGTTTGAATTACTAAAAACATTAAAAAACAAAAAACAAAAAAAAGTTACGTTGTAATATTCTGTTTTCAGTAAGAAGAATTCTAAAGATCTGCAGCAGACAGAAAAACTGAAATTTAATAAATGAGCTTTGGAAATGAAGATGTAACTGTAACCGTTATATATATATATATATTAGTATAAATTAAAATGGTAATTCATGCATACGTACATTCCATCGAAAACACTCGTCAGATTCATCTTCTAGAAGTGTCGTTTGCTGGGCATGCGCACTGACAAGAAAAACAACATTAAAGTTTATTTTGTGTCAAGACTGCAGCTTCCAAAGGATTAATTAAAAAACTGGTCGTACCAGACTTGAATAACAATAGTTTTACCTACATTAAACTGCGAGTGAACAGAATTACATAACACAAATAAACTGCAGAGAGAGAGAGAGAGAGAGAGAGAGAGAGAGAGAGAGAGAGAGAGAGAGAGAGAGAGAGAGAGAGAGAGAGAGAGAGAGAGAGAGAGAGAGCACGCATGTCTGTGTTTGCGTAAATATATTAACACTGTTATCTTTTAAATACTTCTGTTAGTCATAAAACGTCTGATACGTACATACTATTTTAATACATTTATACATACATACATACATACATACATACATACATACATACATACATTCATACATACATACATACATACATACATACA
Organism: Chrysomallon squamiferum; assembly: GCA_012295275.1. Classification (NCBI taxonomy): domain Eukaryota; kingdom Metazoa; phylum Mollusca; class Gastropoda; order Neomphalida; family Peltospiridae; genus Chrysomallon; species Chrysomallon squamiferum. Next base: position 1,336,450 of record CM022678.1, read on the forward strand.
TACATTCATACATACATACATACATACATACATTCATACATACATACATACATACATACATATATATACACAAACTAATATGAAATAGTTCATAAATGTACACGTACGCTTACGCACTCAAAATCACCTTCATTGTGAATGTAATATTAATAAGAATAAAATAATAATAATAATTTAAATATATATATATATATATATATATATATATATATATATATATATATATATACACACACACACACATACACACATACATACATACAAAGAATAGTGCTGCTAATTTCAGTTTAAATATCTTACTGAATTTGATGGCTGAACGTCACGCTGTTTAGGTCGTCCCCCGATTCTTTTTACGACAGATTAATATCAAGTACAGCAAATTACCCTATCAGACTGTACGTAGCGCGCTCGGCAACTGACGAAGAGAGAGTAAGGAAACTCGGGAAGTTTCGACACAATACGGACATTTGTCAAAGTCACCGTGACCCCGAGGTCAAATGCCATTCGTCAGTTATCGTTCATAATTTACAGTAGGAGGCGCTTCGTTTGAAGTTAAAGTATTTGATATAAATTATGTAAACGTTTGAACAACTGCATGGTGCACGTGCGCAGTGCAGGCGACTAGACTGGTTGCTAGGTAACGAAGGGTTATTAATTACTGGTCTCTTTTTTTCCTCGTATTTGTCACTGTACAGGTAAATAAATAATAAATAAAACAATAAATTAGTCAATAGAACACCCTAACAACACAGAAATGTATTTTGAAAGAACAACACTCTAAATGTTGACTTTTGCGAAACTCTATGTTAGATGCCGGAATAGTTAAGATGTGCAACTTCTGACCGCAGTGTTTCGTATGAGAGTGAAAGGATCTTGTTCACAGTAGATAAAAATCGACGCCTAACGGAATAGGCCAAACGGCGGGTACACATTTTGCGATTGTATTAGTTCATCGGACAAAATCGTATCCGACCGTCCGATAGTCCGTTATAAGAAAAAGATCAAACTGTTCATTTTTACCATCTTGTTTGAAATAGAGATAAATAACGAAGTCAGATGACTAAAACAGCGCGCCGTTCAATTTACATACTTCTCTGTCTCTCTCCCTCTCTGTCTGTCTGTCTTTCTGTGTTAATGCTTCTGTCTCTCTCTCTCTCTCTCTCTCTCTCTCTCTCTCTCTTTCTTTGTCTGTCTGTCTATTGATCATTTGCCCCCCCCCTCTCTCTCTCTCTCTCTCTCTCTCTCTCTCTCTCTCTCTCTCTCTCTCTCTCTCTCTCTATTATTCTCTCCCTCTTTCTTTGTCTGTCTGTCTATTGATCATTTGCCCCCCCCTCTCTCTCTCTCTCTCTCATTCTCTCCCTCTTTCATCATTCGCCCTCTCTCTCTCTCATTCTCTCTCTTATTCTCTCTTTCTCTCTCTCTCTCTCTCTCTCTCTCTCTCTCTCTCTCTCTCTCTCATTCTCTCTCTTTTCTCTCTCTCTCTCTCTCTCTCTCTCTCTCTCTCTCTCTCTCTCTCTCTCTCTCTCTCCCTTTCTTTGTTTATTCATCATTCGCCCTCTCTCTCTCTCTCTCTCTCTCTCTCTCTCTCTCTCTCTCTCTCTCTCTCTCTCTCTCTCTCTCTCTCTCTCTCTCTCTCTCTCTCTCTCTCTCTATCTATATCTCTCTCTCGCACTCTCTCAATCTCGCAGGACAATCCTCAAGAAGTATAGCGATGAACGAACAATTTCTGCAAGTTGAAATCAGTGTCTCGACCCGTACAGCCATTTCTCTCTGTTACGATACTATCCAGTCACTGGGTCATGTGGGTGGAGTAATCTCGCTCATAAATATTCATAACTCGACCTCTGTGTCGGCACGTAAAGGCTTTACTCTCGAACAGTCATGATTGTGTTATGTATTAGATGTATTATATTATGCATTACATATATTATATTATATATTACATATATTATATTACGTATTACATGTATATTTAAATGCCTGAAAGTGACACTAAAACTATGCATTCAGATGCAATCGTATCGTATTGCTCAACCATCGCGTGGAAAAAAACATAAAACAATATCAATTTCGTCCCGATGAAGCGATGAACGATAATCGCGGTAATATCGGTATCGAAAGTCAATTCACATTTTATCGTTAAAGATCGATTTCACAATTGATACAAAGGAGAAAAATCATATGTGTGTATTCGATAGATTATTATTAGTAGCAGAGTGGCAGTATTAGTTGTATTAGTAGTGTGGTAGCAGTAATAGCAGTAGTTGTAGTAATAGTACAGTTTTAGAATTAATTAATTAATTTGGCTGCTATTTTTTTGTTTTTTATATGTATTTATAAATAATTTTAACTGGAAACTCCAACGTACGGACAACACACAAAAGTATGAACACGAGAACTTTCTCTTCTGCTTAAATAATCGGAGTAAATGAAGAACTGTTGAACATTTGCCAGGAAAAAAAGTTAGAGAAGCATTCATTACCAATTTTTCCCCTCGGATTTCTTTATTTCACCTTTATTTTAGCAGCTGAACAAATCTTGACTCCAATAAATAAATAAATAAATAAATAAATAAATAAATAAATAAACGATTATAAATGTCAAAAAAAAAAAAAAAGAACACATTGCTATTATTCGTTCAACATTTCACAAATGATTAAAAACAAATAAAAAGAAAATAAAAGAAAATCTGCTCACCTTAATCAGAAACAAATAGCAAATAACCTGGCAGAAATGAACTACGCACACACAAAACCGATAAAACTCGACACCACGAAAACACGTCCCGCGGTGCTCAGAAGTCTATAGCGAGTGTTGGTACTCGACTGAAGACTGCCGAGCGCTAACACACTGAATGCGGTTAACGAACTGTGACTCTTTAGAAAACCGTGTAGACTATACAAGTTGACTTTGTAACTTAGATTGTCTACACAAAACTCTGTTTTTTCCCTTTAGTGTTTCTGTGCTTTGCCTTGCCTCGATTGATTCCGTTGGATTTTGTTTGCATTATTTGATCTAGCAGCTGTGGTTATTATTTTATTTGACTTTAATTTTAATTTATTAATTTAATTTAATTTAATTTAATTTAATTTAATTTAATTTAATTTCTTTCTTTCTTTCTTTGCATATTAATTTGTTTTTATCGTCATCGTCATCATAATCATTTTATTTTATGTTTATTAGATTACACATTTAATAAGAATATACACACATAGACACATACACAAACACTTACACACACACATACGCACACTGCGCCACATCCACACATTTTCACAGACACTCATATACACTCACACTACCATACAGATACCCACACACATATGCATATCCACTCACTCTCTCTCACTCACACACACACACACACTAACACACACTAACACACGGGTACAGTAATAAAATAATATAAAACAATTTACGGGCGACACTGTGTGTTTTAATGATAACAGACACAAGAAGGAGACTAAGAATCGTTAACGGTAAAAGAAAAACGTTTGATTTGTTTTCAACATTATTTGCATTTACTCTCAGTCTCTCCGGTTTAAGACACATTTTTTTTTTTTCAAGATATAAAAAAAAAAATATGGTCGTAAAAAGCAGTAAAATTACATGTTGAAATACCACAAGTAGTAGTAGTAGTAGTAGTAGTAGCAGTAGTAGTAATATTAGTAGAAGAAGCAGTAGCTATGGCAGTAGCAGTAGTAGTAGTAGTAGCTGTAGTAATCGCAGAAGTTATATAAGGAGGTGAATCTTGAAGTAGTAGTAGTAGTGGTGGTAGTGGAAGTAGCAGTAACTGAGATGGTTGTAATTGTCACAGTGTAAGTAGCAATAGTACTAACAATATAAATAGTATCAGTTATTTTTATTATAATAGAAATAGTAGCACTTATCATTATTATAACAGAAATAGTAGCAGTTATTATCATTGTAATAGTAGTGGTAGTAGCAGTCGTAAAAGTATAAACGGTAAATTTAATTATAAGAATATAAATCGTGTTCTCAAAACGAAACATATATAATACAACTGTAAATGTGAAACTAAATGATTACAAAGAGAGAACGGAAATAACTTGCACGTGAAACTGAAACATGTGATACGGAAGTGATGCATCTGTCGTCTTTAAACTGATAAAAAAAAATAATAATAATAATAATCACAATGAAACATAAAATTCCCCACAAAATGCATTAACAGTCACAAAATTTGATCATACAGGATTAAGCTCATATATATTCTACGGTAATTTTTTTTTTTTTTTTTTTTTTTTTTTTGTCTATGACGTTTTAATGAGCAAATAATACGTATTTATTGTGCTAAATTATATGAATGCGATATTGACTTGTGGTCGACCCTAACTGAATAAGTCTACCGTGAAAAGCAATAGACTGTCAACACAGTGCCATACTTCAAACATAAGAGAGCGTAACAATTTGACGGCACTGGTTACTAGAGGGCGCTAGGGAATACACAGACGCGTCAGAAGTATTCACGGTAGGCCGGGAGTAACAAAGCAGAAGTTGTGTTCGAATTATGAATAGGACACGATACAAACACGATAAAGTGATTATGTTTATGTTGTCACACAGAACGCTCGGAATGTACGATGTTATTAAAATCATATGTTACGGTTATAAATATTTATAATTGGATTTAGATAATTTGTACATGACAGAGCCTTTTAGAAATCCCGTCTTTATATCTGTATAAATATATATATATATATACACACACATAAACACATACGCGCAGAGAAAGAGACAGACATACTTATATATATACATACATACATACATATTCATACATCTGCATACAAACATATAATCTTACATACATACATATATTAATTCAGATAATACATATATATATACATACATACATTCATACAAACAGATACATACATATATATATATACAAACATATAATCGTACATACATATTTACATTCATACATATATACTTTATGTATATATTGATATATTAATTGAGATAAAACAAACCAAACCAGAACTTTTAAAACACGTCTTTAATTAAAGTGTACATTTCTAGATAATATCATTCCTTTTCTTTATCTTATACTAGTAAAAAATAAAAGGTCATGTCTGCGCATGTCAGAGTTCGTCTTTTCAGCTTATCAACATTATCTTTTATCAAGTGTCGCATCTAGACACTCACACTTTGCACCACCGAATTATCGCCCTTTTAACATTTAGCCGCTAGGGATGTCGAAATAAGCCTC
>CM022678.1:1346685-1486685 GCA_012295275.1 Chrysomallon squamiferum
GTATTCTGGAAAGTTCTCGAACGGTGGCGCTGTAATAGCTTTTCGTATACTATCTAAACAACTTACTGTAATTAACTGAACCACTTCAATCAAATTATTTTCAAAATAATCATTTTCAAATAATAATAATAATAATAATAATAATAATAATAATAATAATAATAATAATAATATTGTCCACAAACATATTTTAATAAATAAATAAATATTAAATAAATTTGATTGGGGGTCCACTACCAGAAAAAGCAGTAGTATTAAAAATTAATATGAAAAGCAACACACCTAAAAGCAATGTAAATAATTAAAACAATTATATCATAGTGAATTTCTTTTTTCTCCACAAACGGGACAGTTTAACATATTTATTTACTTAAAATAAATACGAATAAGTAAGAAAGATATAAATGTCTTTAATTGAATAAGTAAGAAAATTATCTGTTAAAAATGATTTAGAAAATATAACCAATAGAATAATTTTATTAGTCGAATAAAGTGCTGTTATTTATCTTAAAAAATAAATAAATAAATAATAAAAAATAAATAAATAGCGCACTCATTCTAGCAATATGAATGTAATGTTTAGAATATAGTTTACTTTTCCGGAATATCAGCGAAGATTCGAGAGTTTTCTGGCTGCACTGAGCCGTGGGTTGACATATTTAAAGCTGTGAGAAAAATGTCTGGTTATCCAATATATCCACCGTATAACCCTTCGTTTCTTCGGAGCGATCCGTTACCGCAAGGTTGGGAAATGTTGTACGATAGAGGTTCAGGAATGCCATACTTCGTTGATCACAACACGCAAAATACAACTTGGAACGACCCACGTATATCTATGCCTATGGTAAGTGTCGCCCAGACTCGCTGTCATCTGAAGCGTTTGACGGCAAACCAGTATATTAACTTTATTAGTTAGTTAAAACTCGGGCAGCTTAGAAATCTCACTTTATATTTTCCTCGAGAACACCAGTTTACTTGGATCTTGATAAACTGTAAATGATTATGATCATAAACTACTGCTCCTACTGCTAGTACCACTAGTAATAATGATTTATTGTGATCCAAAGTAGCAGAACTGAGAAATAGTGATATACGTTAATTATTAATCAGTTAAACTTTATTATAAACGTAGATAATTTAATTAAAGTCTTTAGGTTGACAATCTGGATAATAATAATAATAATAATCATTAATAATAATAATAATAATAATATTCTGTTATAATTAAATCATTTATTATTTATAAAAGTTATTTCCTTGTCTTGTAAAATATTTACATAAAAATGCAAATTTTTGTTAAAGTTATAAAAAAATACTATAACTGTAAACATTCTGTGAAATGCAGCGAAAAAATATTTTATTTTATTTATTTATTTACTGCAGTTATAAACATTTTTTTAATTGACATCTATAGATGGCCCTCTCAATCTTATTATTAATTGTTATAGTTACTAAAGAGTATGTTCTTACAGTCAGTGCCAACTGGAAGCTATCCAGGAGTGAGGACCGTTGAGATTCCAGTTATCCATGAAAGTTCAAAACCATCTGGACATGAAAATAGTCAGAGGACAAACCCTCAGTACACAAGTACTTGGCCACCTGAAAACCAAAGTCAAGGTCAGTCTAGTCAGTATCCACAACAGCAGTATCCACAAGCAACAACAGCAGTATCCACAAGAACAACAACAGCAGTATCCACAAGAACAACAACAGTATCCACAGCAACAGCAGCAGCAGTATCCACAACAGCAACAGCAGCAACAACAGTATCCACAACATCAGCAGGGACAGTTTCAGCGGCCACAGGAGAAAGGAGTTCCACGTGTGAGGGAAATTCCTGTCCAGAGGTCAGACCGAGTGAGTCCAGGGAGGGGCCGTCGCTACCCCGGGTCTGCTGGGTACCCGTACTCGGAGGTGAGAGCAAACCACCAGCCGGCCGTGGAGCCGATCCACATCCCCATACGTCGCGAGGATGGCCGGCCCATCAACACGTTCGCCAGAATGGGACCTCAGCCCGTTCCTCATTACAGCAGCAGCAGCAGCATCGAGGAGAAGGAAGGCGAAAGGAAATCATCTCCGCAGCCGCAAAAGCCACAGAAAACTGCCGAGGAGAGGAACACAGAGATCATCGAGGGAGTTGTGAACACCGTCAAAGACCTCGAAGCGAAGGTGAACGTCTTCAGAGGACTGAAGGTGGACAAGGAGTACAAGTACCTGGAGGAGATGCTCACTCGCTGCCTCATCCAGCTCGACTCCGTGGAGGCCGGGAACCACGAGAAGATCAGACAAGCTCGCAAACAGGCCGTCCGAATGATCCAGACGGCTCTGGACCTGCTCGAGCTGAAAGCTCAGGGCGTACGCACAAAACAACGAGCAGCAGACAGACAGGCCGTCTGGAGAGACGTCTCAGAATCCAGATGACGGCAACAGTAAAATGATGGAGAGTGAAGAGTCGAACAATTCCAGTAAACAGGCAGAAGAAACCAAACAGGAGACACATGAAAATAAAATGGAAACGGAGGAGTCTGGTACTTCAGAAACCAAGGAGCAGCGGTCAGGAGATGCAAAGGATCCTAGTTCGGTTAAAGAGATGCAGTTGGATAGCGAAGTGTCTTGTTAATGAGTGACGCAAATTGATCTCGCTCTGCCATGTTTTATATATATATGTATATATAACGATTGTCTTATTATTATTAATTTTATTATTATTATTATTATTATTATAAGGTCTTCAAGCCTGAAAATCGGTTGAGCCATCTTGTTATTGTTAAAGTTAATACTGTTGCACCATAACTTCAACAAAATGATGAACAAAAGTGGCTGTATTAGCTAGAAGAATTTGATGCTTTAATCGCAAACTTCCAAAAGAAATGACACAATTAATGTAATTTATATATAATGGGTGGAATAATTGTGAATTCAAATATTTATTTGTTTTTGTGGGGAAAAATGTGATTTTTAAAAACCATTTTTTTTTTTTTTTTTTAATTTTGAACCCTCAAGTAATTCCAAATGTTTAAAAAAAAAAAGGTTGTGTAAATCTTGACATATAAGTTTTACAAAGCATGTGAAGAAAGTGATAAAATATTAAATGGTGGGTTTTCATCTTGTTTGTTCAAAGCCACTGCTATTTACACCGCTGAACACAAGTTTGCATAATTACTAATTAGATAATTTATTTTCATTTTTAAATGTGAAGAAAAAATTGTTATTTTTTAAAAAGATTACTGTATTTCGGTTTTGAGGTGGGTTTTTTTTTTACATTTGAGAGTGCAGAAGAAGAAAAAACTTTGGTAGCATAATTTTGAAGTAATAAATTTGCAGTCATTTCAAGAAATAGAAAAAATGCTTCTGATATAAACATGCTAGTGTATAAGACAAAAATTCTTACACCATATTAGTGTAATTTTTGGTAATTGAAATTGTATAATCAGCCCTCCTAAAAACAAATGTATCTTTATGTACTACTGTCTTTCAGACAATTTCTGTTGGTGCATGGTTGTATTAAACACAGTATGTTAGTTAATTGTTCTTAAAATGGAGAAGTGTTAACCTAATTCTCAGAACAAGAAATTTGAAAACATTTTAGTAGTTGTATAATAGGAGGCAGTAGTAGCACATGTTTAAATTGGATTTTGAAAATATAATTAATAATTATTATTTTATTTTTTTATTTTTTTTATTAATAATTTTTTTTTTTTTTATTATTTATGTATGTATGTATTTATTTTTTTTTTATTGTAAAATTTGTCTTACTCTGATTGGAACATAGAAATATAATATATAGATAAGAGATGGTTTTAAAATTAATGTTTTTGTTTGTAAATTGTTAAAACTGATCATAACACATCAGTGTCTTGTTTAGTTTGAGCGTGTAAAACCAGCAGTGATAAATTTGCACCATGATTTCTTATTTTGCTCCTGAAAATGTGTTCGGTTAAATTGTTTGTTCATGATAAACTAATTTTGTTGTTAAATTTTTTTTACTATTTTTATTTTTTTTTTCCTTCCATATGAAAATGACTGTGTCTAATCTGAGGCAGTTCAGTTTGAGATTCAGTTTCAGCAAATATTGCCATTTTAAAACAAATCTGAAATTTTTTTTTTTTTTTTTCCTTCCCAACAGGCACCTGCAGTGTGTAAACAGAAATTTAAAGTTGAGATTTAAAAGCATAAGAATGATAACTGGATATATAATTTCTTGTTTTTATTTGCATATATGATGCAACTATTCCGTTTGTACTTAAATCTTCAAAGAAATGTTTTTTTTGTTTCTTTTTTGTTTTTTTAAATATATATTCTTCTCAGAATGAATAACTTAATTAATCTCACTGAAATTGTTTATAAGTCACTTGTATGTAAATACTGACCTGGGGAAAATAACAACATAGAAAATTAATCAATGTTATTTTGATTTAATGTTTGTATAACTAATACTTGGTGTTAATGGCTTTGTAGACTATTTGTTTTATATAGTTGTACCAGCATGTTTTGACGTAGATACCTACACAAGTGTACATACATGTATAAATAACAGATGTAGTCATTTCTCTTTCAAGTGCCATCATTATTGTTTTTATGTTTGCAGTGGTGTAATAGCATAACCAATATCGAGTGAATTTATTAAAATGTTTTAATAGCTTTGTAGTGCAGTCTAAATCCTTTTGTGAGGGTTTTGAGAGGCATTTTATTTATTTATTTATTCTCATAATTTTAACTAATCTGGGGAACTTGTCGTTGTAAATTTTGAATTTTAATTGTTTGAAATATAAGGCAAACTGGACTATTAAAATAATTTTTTTTACAGAATTTCCAATTTGTATGAGACAAAGAATTATTTTTTACTCGATAGATTGACAAGACATGGTTGAATACAAACCAATTTTTAAAATAATGTTCATCTTTAGGTATATGAATCTATGTGAAATTTTCATTGAGAAATCTAATGTAATATATTTATTTTCTAATATTGTTTATCTTTACAGATAAAGATGTATTCGAAATGTACTTAAAGAAATGTAATGCATTTATTTATTTATTTATAAATTTAGTTACTGTTTATAGTGGTTTATTTATTGATTTATATTTACATGCGGCATAACAGAAAGTGATCTGTTAAGTGTTTAGTTTGGACACTTTTAAGTGTTTTGAATAATTATTAAAATTTGGTGCAGATACAGAAAAAACTAAATGTAAAAAGGAAAAATTTGAAATACCTTTGAGATGAAACCCACAGCAGGTACTGGCAACAGATTCTGTGAGAAATTTATCAAAAGATTCATCCTTTATTTGGCTCAAAGTTCCTACATAAGTACCTCTGCTCAAAATGTGTTTTCTATTTTCAGCTGTTATTGTTACTTTTGAGCTAATATGCTTTTTTAATCTTCATAAATTTTAGTTTTATTATTATTATTATTATTTTTAATACATCATTTTTAAGCTGAATTTTTGTTATCACAATTTAACTCCAAAACCATTTCTTACTTTCCAAAGTGTCTTTAGATTGAAATCTGATAATAATAATGTTTTATTAGTAGGAAAGACAAATACAGCCTTTGAAAATTCATTCTTGTTGAAGGTTTGTGGTGAAAAGACAGTTGACTGGAGGAACCAATGTCTCAAGTCACTGTGTTGTTTCAGTTTGTTTACTGTACATATTCCATGTTGCTTTTTTATTTCCACTTTTTACCCTGTAGTTCTGACATGAGACTTGTGCACTTGTTTGTATATTTGTTTTTCAGTTAAGAAATTTAATTAACATAGAAAATAAAACAAATCAGTATTGTGGAGTTTTTGTGATTTTTAAAAAAAAAAAAATTCAATATGATTATCGTTTTTTTTTTTTTTTTTATTTAAAAAATGACAATAAATATATCTTGTATTAAAGATATGTAAATACTGATTAAATGTTTTGTAATTAAAAACTATTAAAATGGTTTATGAGCATAATAACATTAATTTTAGAAAGTTGAATACCATTAAAGAGAAAATGTGATGGAACACAGGTACACAATATTAAAACTTGATATATTTGGTGTCTGTTGTAAATTTAATTTTGAGTGTTTGCTGACAAAAATCAGTTTAGAAAATTTAAAAAAAAATACTTTTTATATTTATTTATTTATTTTTTGTTTTAAAACATCTAGTCTGGATCAACTTAGATTTCATTTTGAAATTTGATTAATGAGTGCAATCAAAAAATAAAAAATATGTACATAGTGTGTCTGTGTGTGCATGTCTATATACATACATATTATTCACTTCTCAATTTATGAAGAACAAATTAGAACATATATTTTACGAAGTCCATAAGAAAAACAAATCTATTTAATAAAAAACCAATTGTTTTGTTTTCGTAACAAATTTACAGAAAAGAGTGCCATTTTTACAAAATTACGCTGAAAATATAATTAACTCCCAAGTTAAAAGTATAAGCTGAAATTTACACAACAGCAGAACATTTTTATTTTGGTGGCATTTTCCTGAAAAGTATCATACATCCAAACAGCCTGTAGCATAAGAAGTGTTACTGGTTAAACATAATTAAATAGTTTATTAAATAGTTGTCTGTCAGTATAAGGCAGTATGTATTTGGCTTTATTTAAAATAATAATAATAATAATAATAATAGTAGTAGTAGTAATAATAATAATAATAATAATAATAATAATAATAATAATAATAATAAAATTGTACTTGATTTACCCAGTCTGAGATTTTTGATCTTACTGTTGATTTTTCTCATTAAATGAAGACAAATCTGACAACATAAAAGTAACTCTCTGGTAAATATAATTTGTGAGTGCTAAAAATGCAAATTCCCCTCCTGCCTTGTTCATTTGCAAAATGTCAAAAGTGAATTTACAAAATAATTAAACTGTTTATTTTAATGATATATTTAGTGTTCATAATGTTTTGTACAAAATGCTTGTTTTTTTTTTAATTTTAGCCTGTCAAATAACTAGCTGAAGAAAAACCCAGTGTAATGAATTCTTCCTGTCCACAAGTGGTCACACTTCTTTCAGATTCCTTGCTTCAATCTGTAGGAGTAACCAAAATAATAGAAATGGCTTTTGTTTCATATTTTACAAAACCATATTTTTTACCAAACTGTTGCTAAATATTATTATGGATGTATGTAAACATATATAAAATTAAACTTTTTATTTAATGTATGTGTTATTATTATTTAAAAATTTTAACAATTAAAAACAACAGAGAGAGAAGTGGTAGTAAATATTTAGTTTTATTTATGTCAGATATATACATTTCCCACACAAAAGTAACATAACCAACATGTACACTAGTTTAGAAAAATCAGAAAAGACAATCTGAGCAAATAATTTGTAATTTTTTAATTTCTTTGTTAAAAAAAACTAACAAAAATTGTGTCATAATTTTATGGTTTATTAATTATATAAAAAAATAAAAAGAATCATATGCAACAATAACTGGTTTTGCTAATTGTAAGCATGATTATAAAGCATAGCATGAAGCTAAAACTTTGTTCAGACATTCGTTGCTCTGACACTAAAACTGAAAAGTGATAGCTGATACCTGAGAGGGGGTGAAAACCCATTATTTTGCAGATAGTAATAAATATTTTTATGGCACATATGAAGAAGAGAAAATTCAGGTTTTTAAAACTTTTTGAACAGGTAAAAAGTTTCTGAACTAATGAAAAAAAAAAAAAAAAAAATCTAATTTTAGAACTAAACAAAGTGACTCATTAGTTTATGTTACAAGTAATGTTTTGCCAATAATTAAGCTGCAATTTAACAAAATCTAAACAACAAGAAGAATTATTAATATAATCCAGATTTTTAATACATGGAAATTTGTAAAATATATATTTACTTTTTCCTAAATCAGCTACAGAATCATTTAGCTTTAAAACAGAATCATAATCAAAACATCCCTAAAATGATTTTGTAATAGTAAATTAATAACTGTTTCTTATTTTATATGTGTGTGTGTGTGTGTGTGTAAAATAAAACTTGAGTTAATGTTTTTGAAAAAGAAAACGTCTAAGCACTATAAAACAGTTTCACATCAGAGAAGACAAGTTACATAACTGAAAAAAAGATGTTCCTCAAGATTCATTTCTGCAAACATTTAATATCACTTTTAAACCTTAATTTTTTTTTTCTATTTATAAAATAAAACAAATTCCCATTTAAAAAAGTAAAATTTTAAACCTGTATTTATTATTCATTCTCGATAAATAAACTAGATGTCATGTCACCATGTTGATATGCAAGTAAAATGAAAATTTAGATCCATTATTTTGTCAGAATGTTAAACAAAATCTGACAAAATATAAAACTTCAAAATGTTTTTGGATATTTTTAAATAATGAAAATGAATTATTAATTAAAAAATTCTCTAATTTATTTACTTCTTATTTATTTATTTTATTTATTTATTTTTGTTTTGGGCTTCTAATATCCAAATCCAAAGAATGGAAAATAAAAAATGTTCTCACCTCAAATTTTTCCAGTCAAATATTTTAATAATGGAATATTATTTATTTTAATTTTGTTTTAATTTCATACAACATAATTAACATGGCAATAAATTTTATCCTTTACAAATCAATTAGAATATTTTTAAACGCAAATGATTCCATTTTATCAAATGAGAAAGTAAAATTATCAAAATGCTTTGAATATCAAAAAATAAAATGAGAATTTTTTCATTGATAATTTCACACTGGTTCTATTTAGATTACTAAAAGAACTGAGAACATTCAGTTGTAACAAGTCCAAATCTGCTGCTAATTATGTGAGATTCTCTGAGAGAACTGTGGTTGTCATAGCAACAAACATACTTTCAATTAACATTCACCTCAAAAAGAAAAATCTAGAAATAGCATTATCTATTAAGATAGCAAAGAAAAGACATAATTGCTCAGAAACACAAGTTTTTTTTTTTGTTTGTTTTTTTTTCTACCAAAAATGAAAATGACAATGATTATTTGTCAGACAAAGTCAGAACTGGATTTATTGTTTGCTTGCGGTAGTCAATACAATTCCACAAGACCATCTCACTTTATTCAATTTCAGTCCTTTTTTTTTTTACATTCCAGTTTGGTTACGGTGCCTGTAAACTGAAATGGGAAAAAAAGAAAAAGAAAGTGAGTTAAATTATTTTCATTCTGTAACTGTAAAACAAAGCAAATTCAACAGTCTAGTTTTCAGCTGTCCAGTCTTGACTAATAATAAAAGTTTAAAAATATGTGGACACCATCATGTTTCTGTAGTCATTCAGGGCAGACGTGTTTGCTGTGAAAAATACAGCAGTCAGTTTGACCTTCATTTGATGACATCACTAACCCAATCATATACATGATACAGAAGTCAAAATGGAGGTCTTCGTATGTTCTGTAATCTTGAAGTATGAAATAATAACCTTGAATTATAAACAATTTTATTAAATTATTCATTTATGAAGCTCCAGATTTTTGTAATCTACAAACATGCGAGAATTTGCCTTTAATGAAAGAATGTTCCCTGGTTAAGATAACTAGCAAATTATAAATATTGCCAAAATGTTGAGTTTCATGTAAGATGCAAAATATTTAATCTCTCCAGACTTGAAACCTCAAATTAAAGATTTAAAAAAAAAAAAAAAATCCTATCCATTTTAGCCAGTGGTCCAATACTTGTGTAAATAAACGTAACTGAATAATTTCTTCTACGAATAACTCCATTAGTTTTTTTTGTCAATCTCTGAGATACTTGTTACTCACAAACCTTGATGCATGCATGACAAATCTGACCTGATTCAACTAAAGGAGACGCATGCTGCTTGTCCTCATTGTTAAACTTACCAAGTGCATGAGCAGGTTTTGAGTAGCAAATGTATGTCCTTATGATTGTTCTTCAGCAGTAAACATTACCTCAATACCTATTATTATTATTGTTGTATATTTGTTAACATCATCATTGTTCTACAAGCTCAATTACTCAAAATAAGTCATGTCACATGGGTAACCTTTACCCAGGTAACATAATTATGTATAAAGGTATGAAATATTTTGTACCTGAGACTTAGTAAGACCTGATAGCTGGAATCACACTTGGGCAATCCTTCTCATCCATTGTATCGTCAATCACTGGTCTGTACGACAGATCAACCTCAAATTAAATAAATAAATAAATACATAAATAAATAAATACATAAATAAGTAAATAAGTAAATACATAAATACATAAATACATAAATAAATAAATACATTAAATAAATAAATAAATACATAAATAAATAAATTGAAAAATAAATAAATAAATAAATAAAAACATAAATAAACTAGATTTATAAAAATAAGATGAAATAAAATAAAATAAAAACATATACAAAAATAATAAGTAAATATAACAATAAATTAAAAAATTAAAATAAAAAATAAATACAAATTAAATTAAATTATTTTTTGGTATAAAACACCTCCTTCTGAAAATTCCTATTCAGACAATAACTCTTGACCAATTTTTCTGCATTAAATCAAAACTATTCTGTCTGTATTTTTCTTCTTCTTTTTTTTTTTCTTAAATGTTGTATCTTTTAAACTGTGCATCTATGTCTGTTTGTGTTTTTGTAATGAAGATATGAATTCTCAGGGTGACAAAATAAAAAATGCAAGGGGAGTTTTGTGCTCAGCACTGTGTGAGTGTATTTACCTTTCCTGAATCTGGGTTGATGTATGACAACGTGTGTTTTCTCCAGTGTTCTTCGAACGGTTTCTTCTTCTGACCTTCAGTAGGTTTGCTATAATCATACTCATCAATTCTCACCTAAAATAAAAACAGTAAATAATGCTACACTAAAATCTAAGCAAAGCTCCGTTTCAGGCTTATAGCAGTTAAATCTGCAGTAATTATAAATACTCTTTACGTTTTTATGAACTTAAATAAAAATTTGTTCTTCCAGATTACAAAAATAAAATAATAACTTTCCATAAAATCAGAATGTATCTCATCTTT
Organism: Chrysomallon squamiferum; assembly: GCA_012295275.1. NCBI lineage: Eukaryota > Metazoa > Mollusca > Gastropoda > Neomphalida > Peltospiridae > Chrysomallon > Chrysomallon squamiferum. Next base: position 1,357,671 of record CM022678.1, read on the forward strand.
AAACAAGTATTAGATTATAAATTTAGTATAATTATTATATGCAAATTCAATGAATACAAAACATGTTATTAAAAAAAAAATAATAAAAAATTAAGTAATTAAAATATAATAAAAGTAAAATAAAATACAAAACCAAAACATAAATAATAATTACTGTAAATGAAACTTTCTATTTAAATGTTTTGGAGAAAGTTTAAAAAAAAATAATATTTCAAAATATTATTAAAAGCTAAAAAAAAAAAACAACAAAAAAAAAAAACACAATCGGAAATGTAAAATGAGCTTCACAAGGGACATAACTCTAATGCTTACTTTAAAGTCTTCCCGGGCGTGTGCTCCACGACTTTCCTTCCTGGCCTCGGCGGCAACAATTGTCTGAATGGCGTTGATCATGAGATTCTGCAGTTCCAGAGTCTCAACAAGATCAGAATTCCACACCAAACCCCGGTCAGTCACCTGCAGACACAAACAGTTCATTCTTATTGGAAAGAAGGAAGGAAGGAAGAAGGAAGAAAGAAGGAACGAAGAAAGGAAAGAAATGTTTTATTTAACGACACACTCAACACATTGTATTTTAGTTACATGTTGTCAGAAAAATGATTGTAAATCAGACAGGTGAAGAGAAAAATCATCTGCTGTCAACACTTCATGGGTTACTCTTTTTATAATTAGCAGTAAGTGATCTTTTTTGTCTGCACCTTCCCACATACAGGACAGTGCATACCACAGCATTCGTTACACCAACTGCTGAACAGTGACTTGAATGAGGATTAGCTGACAGGTCCAGCAGCAGAGTTTGAAACCAACAACCCAACTCACTGGTGTGTCACTCGTCTAACTTCCATTCCAATATCTAATGGTGACCTAACACTTAACGTAATATCATTTACAAAATGAATTAAATGACAAATACTTTTTTTTTTCTTTTTAAAATGTAATTTTTTTTTTAATATAAGAAATGAAATGACTGTCACACTACATGGATGTTTTTCAAAATGATGAAACAGAATATGAAACAACTGCTTCATGGGCATTTTTTTCTTTTAGCAGCAAGCATTATTTAATATGGACCTTCCCACTGATAGAACACACACCCACTTACACGGTCATCCTGTGATACTAGTTTGAAGATGGTGATACAAACATTTTGTCTTGTTCATACAACTTATACCTCTACCAAACATAGAAAACTGTATTTTTTTTATTATTATTTTTTTAATTTTTATTATTAATTAAATTAGTTAAAAGATAAAATAATAAGGCAATATGACTACAGATTACAAATATAGTTATTAAATTGTATCAGTTTTTAAAAAATTCAGGACAAACCTTAATGTCGTCCAGTTCCTTGTACAATTCAGCCATCTTCTGACAACCTTCCTTCAAAACATCACCAGTTCTGAACACTGACGCATAGGTCTGCATTGTCTACAATTTAACATTTTAAAAAGTGAAAATCACCTAGTTCAGTATTTGGGTAACATTACTCATGCATTAATCTGTTTGAAACCAGAAATTCAGAAGTATGAAGTGAAAACTAATAATAATAATAATAATAATAATAAAAAAAAATAAAAAAAAAAAAAAGCTTTCATTTGTTAATACCAGAAATTTGTCATGATCATTGTTTATAAATATATTCATTATTTAATAACACAGATACGACTATAAACACTTAAAATTGTATTTTTTTAAATTTAAAAAAGACAAAAAAAATATGTTGAATAAAAAAAAAAAAAAATGTTGAGAGTGAAAAAAAAAATAAAAAATAAATAAATAAATAACAACTAAAAAACCCAATTAAAATCAAACAAATAAATAAATCTATTTATCTAACATTTACTATGCATACTGAAACATAATGTTTATATATATAACAAGACCTCCTGAACAAAAAAACAGCAGATATTCTCTCCTGTTTCACTCAAGTCTGGGAGTAATGTACAATTTACCTTCTGCATCTTGAGTCTGAGGTCAGCAGTGGGGATGTGACCATTTGCATGTCTCAGCTTGTCCAGATTGGCCACTGACTCCTCTCCAGCATTCTGAAATACAAACACACATCTTACTTATACATGTGTATGTATGGATGTACAGTACTGCACTTACATAAATGATACATATATATGTGTGAATGTATTGATATATTGATATATTGCATGCAGACACATACTTTGGGGCTGTATTTAAAACTTTATTGTAAAACATATAAGTTTTGTTACTGATCATAAAGAAATATACACAAACACACAGACATAGTTATGCACAGAGAGAGAGAGCGGAGAGAGCACAGAGAGAGAGAGAGAGAGAGAGAGAGAGAGAGAGAAAGAGAGAGAGAGAGAGAGAGAGAGACTGAAAACTCACAGGTTTTATTTTTCCTATGGGTTCTCCAGGTCTGTTTTCTGCTGAGATGGTTTTCGCACACGCTCGACCGAACACAACTAAATCAAGCAGAGAGTTGGCACCCAGACGATTTGCCCCGTGCACTGACGCACAGGCTGCCTCCCCACAGGCATACAACCCAGGTACCACCTGGTCTCCACCCTCCTTGGTGTGTGTTATCACCTGTATTTAACAGAGATAAAAGTTAGCCTGGAATTTCCTGTGAATGTTAGTGTTTTATTTACAGAAAATTTTAATTATGTTTAATCTCTGATTTCCTTAATGAATGCAGTTAATTAGAGAATTCGTTGGTGTTATGATTGCAGTTTCTTTAGTATATGTTTTCATGTAAATCTAACAGAAAAATTAAATTACGTTTTGTCAACATTTAGTGTATGTAATGATATTTAATAGACAATTTGAAAAAATAATTTAATAATAATAATAATAATAATAATAAATTAACCATCTTTTGTTTGTGTTATCTCGCGAAAATAACTAACAAAAAGAAAGAGAAAGAATATAAACTCTTCTTTTAACCGAACTTGATACACTCTTTATCACACAAACATTCAAAATACAGATACAAATAAAGGGAAATGGTCTTTGAAAATTTGAAGAAAAACAAAAACACTGAACAACGTGAAACTAAAATATATTTCTCAACTGGAAGTACATTTACACTAGAAGCTCCAGTGACAAGTGGAAACAGGATTCATAAATAAAACAGTTTAAGCGTACATCATAGCAGACACTGGCCCAGAAACGCGAGAAATGAATTCAGTAACAGACCTGGCCCTTGTAGTTGGTGGGGGTGCCGCCCATGTTGTAGTGACACGTTGGCAGGACAGGAATGGGCTCCTTGGTGACGTCCACACCAGCAAAGATCATGGCGGTCTCAGAAATACCTGGCAGTTTGGAGTGCAGCACTTCGGCTGGCAGATGGTGCAGCTGCAGATAAATGTGATCTTTGTCCTTGCCTACGCCTCTGTGAAAACATGTTTACCTTATTATTACAACAGCAACTTGTAAGAAGATAGTTCTATCACTTACCAGACTGCATTCAGCTAACACAATATCATTTACAACTAAACAAGATTTGTAGAATTCTGAATCATGAGACAGTGAGAGCATCTCTGTGAAAAGAGGTTCCCTAAATAACTGTAATCAGAACTGGTAAGAAGACTTTTTTCTTTCTATCATCTAACTAACTGCATTTAAATAAAACTATGTAATCTGCTAAAAAAAAAAAATTTGCAGAATTCTCAATCAAGATGGAGTCAGACTAGGACTGTTACATTTTGCTAGTCAGTCATCTCAAGTTAGCTTAGTTTAGTGTGAAGTGACAGTGACAGACACAACAGAGAAGAAACATGCAAAGTGCAACTGTACCTGCCCTCTCTGATTTCAAGGGTCATTGATCGCGATACGACATCTCGAGAAGCAAGATCCTTGGCATTTGGCGCGTACCTCTCCATAAACCTCTCCCCCTCCGAGTTGATGAGGAAACCCCCCTCACCTCGACTTCCCTCCGTTATCAGACACCCTGCCCCATAAATACCTTTGAAAAAACAAACAAATTAATTAGAAACAAAAATGATGCTGTTTGTGTGTGTGTGTGTGTGTTTGTATATCAATCATCTTTGGATCGGATAAAGTTACGTGTAAACATCCAAAGTAAGAAAGTTACCTGTAGGGTGGAACTGTACAAACTCCATGTCCTGATTGGGAAGCCCTGCCCTGTTTACCATGGCCGTGCCATCACCTGTACAGGTGTGAGCAGACGTACAGGAGAAGTAGGTTCGACCCCAGCCACTGCCAGAAAACACACAAACACATCAAACCACAATTCTTAACCTGTACACTTACATACTAGATAGGCTGATGACGGGATAACTCAGTAAACTAAACAGAGTTTACTTTTCAAATTATTTATATGTAAAAGTGCAAAAACTGAAATTTAAAACATTTTAAAACTAAAAAATCAGCCATCCTTGCTGTCTGACAGGTCATACTTTATTGTTAGCAAAGATTATGTGTCTGTACAATTGCTCACCTATTTCAACCAAAGAAATATTTTTCTTAAAATGTTTATTTTAAAAAATCTGTAAGTATGTTTTTTCATATTATTTTGTGTTTATCATGGTTTAGATCAGTAAATAGCATCATCCAAATCACTGGGAGAATATAAAATGTGTTTTGTCACATAACTGAAACAAGTAACATGTGCCACATTTGAGTGATGACATCAGTACCGACTCACCCTGTAGCAATCACTGTGTTTTTGGCATGGAATCGGTGAATGGTGCCATCTTCCAGACAGAAAGCAATAACTCCGCGACACTCTCCTTCCTCCATGATCAGATCCAGAGCGAAATACTCGACAAAGTAGTGAGTGTCGTATTTTAGTGACTGCAATCAGAAATTATAAAAAAAATATTATGTTAAAACTGAATGGTGAATAATTTTATTTTATTTTAAGAAGGTCTGTGATGTTTTGACAACCTTCATTTTAAACACAGGTAAACTAAAAAAAAACAATTATTCTTATCAAGATTAAAGAATAAATTGATGTTAATTCACAAATAAATGTGTAACTGTCAAAGCATTAATTATTTTCGTAGTAAGCCGACATCTATCCCTCACTTATTAAACAATATAAAATGTCTACTTTATTCATAAAATATATTAATAAAGAAAACAGAAAATACAGAAATTAATGTACAGTGTCTGGTTTAAAGCTGTGTGTGTGTGTATATAGTATTTATTATGTGTTGTTGTGTGTGTGTGTGTGTGTGTGTGTAAATATATATAAATATATATTAAAAAAGATAACTCTAATGTTCCTATAGAATAAAAACACATTATATTATTAAATAATGAAAAATAAATAATAAATAAATAAATAAATAAATAAATAAAAACATTTGTACTAATTCTTCCAAATAAGAACACAAACATATTTTACATATATATATATATATATATATATGCGCTTTCCATAAAAAGCAAAAAACATATTTAAGCTCCGTCTACCCTGCCATATAAGGTGTGCAGAAGGGAGTGGCCTGTCCTGTCAGCCACAGCACAACACCTGTGAGCCTGTCCCCCTTTGCCGAAGTTGAGACTCTGACCTCCGAATGCTCGCTGATAGATGTGTCCATTCTCCAGTCGACTGAACGGCATCCCATAGTTCTCCAGCTGAAAAACAATCAAATGTTTACACACTTGTAACAGTAAAAACAATCAAACATTTACACACCTGTAACAGTAAAAACAATCAAACATTTACACACTTGTAACAGTAAAAACAATCAAATGTTTACACACTTGTAACAGTAAAAACAATCAAATGTTTACACACTTGTAACAGTAAAAACAATCAAACATTTACACACCTGTAACAGCAAAAACAAGTAAAATTTATACCGTTTTAACCAGTTTTTATTACAAAAAACAACTGCTGTAAAATATACATATACAACATCTACACACACGCGTACATACTGTTACATGTAAACAACAGTTTCATACACACAAAACACACATATCTGAGGAAATTAGTCCTCTATTAATCTTGAATGAAATATTCCTTTTTTTGTAAAAGATGTGTGGCTAGCTGCTGCTTGAAAAAAAAGCTATTATTAGCTGCAGCAGTGTGTTGATGTTATACAATTAAGTGTCAGAGTCTGTATTTTTTGTTTATTTTACTGAGAGTGTAAATGATTTAATTTTAAATTAATATTATATTTTTTTTTTTTTTTTTTTTTTATTTTTTTGGTCTAGAATTTAACTTCAAATGGCTCAATGACAGCCAAATTATTTTTAACTGAATTAACTGAAATTGTAAATTATTAATATTATTATTACTTCTCTTTTTTTTTTTTTTTTTAATTTTATCGCAAATATAAAAAATTTATTTTTAATTTCTTAGGATTATAAAAATTATTTTTATCTCATTTTTACCTCAATGACAGCCTGGGGTGCCTCTTCACACATGTATCTGATAGCATCCTGGTCTCCCAGCCAGTCAGAACCTTTCACTGTGTCGTAGAAGTGCCAGTGCCAGTCATCAGGCTCCATGTTACCAAGGGCTGCGTTGATACCACCCTGTGACACAAATTATATAAAACTATGATACCACTTTACCAAGGGTCATAAATTATATAAAACTATGATACCACCCTGTCCACAAATTATATAAAACTATGATACCACCCTGTCCACAAATTATATAAAACTATGATACCACCCTGTCCACAAATTATATAAAACTATGATACCACCCTGTCCACAAATTATATAAAACTATGATACCATCCCTGTCAAATTATATAAAACTATGAAATTATATAAAAAAACTATGATACCACCCTGTCCACAAATTATATAAAACTATATAAAACTATATATACCCACCCTGTCCACAAATTATATAAAACTATGATACCACAAAATTATATAAAACTATGATACCACCCTGTCCACAAATTATATAAAACTATGATACCACCCTGTCCACAAATTATATAAAACTATGATACCACCCTGTCCACAAATTATATAAAACAATCAACTATGATACCACCCTGTCCACAAATTATATAAAACTATGATACCACCCTGTCCACAAATTATATAAAACTATGATACCACCCTGTCCACAAATTATATAAAACTATGATACCACCCTGTCCACAAATTATATAAACCCTGTCCACAAATTATATAAAACTATGATACCACCCTGTCCACAAATTATATAAAACTATGATACCACCCTGTCCACAAATTATATAAAACTATCATACAAATTATATAAAACTATGATACCACCCTGTCCACAAATTATATAAAACTATGATACCACCCTTGTCATAAATTATATAAAACTATCATACAAATTATATAAAACTATGATACCACCCTGTCCACAAATTATATAAAACTATGATACCACCCTGTCCACAAATTATATAAAACTATGATACCACCCTGTCCACAAATTATATAAAACTATGATACCACCCTGTCACTCAAATTATATAAAACTATGATACCACCCTGTGACACAAATTATATAAAACTATGATACCACCCTGTCACACAAATTATATAAAACTATGATACCACCCTGTGACACAAATTATATAAAACTATGATACCACCCTGTCACACAAATTATATAAAACTATGATACCACCCTGTGACACAAATTATATAAAACTATGATACCACCCTGTGACACAAATTATATAAAACTATGATACCATCCTGTCACACAAATTATATAAAACTATGATACCATCCTGTCACACAAATTATATAAAACTATGATACCACCCTGTGACACAAATTATATAAAACAATGATACCACCCTGTGACACAAATTATATAAAACTATGATACCACCCTGTGACACAAATTATATAAAACTATGATACCACCCTGTGACACAAATGATATAAAACTATCATACAAATTATATAAAACTATGATACCACCCTGTGACACAAATTATATAAAACTATGATACCACCCTGTGACACAAATTATATAAAACAATGATACCACCCTGTGACACAAATTATATAAAACTATCATACAAATTATATAAAACTAATTAAATAAGAAAGCTAAGTTTTAAAACAATTTGATTGTACTGGTAATGTTAGCTAAATCAAAATGACCCCCCCCAAAAAAGGGTTTAAAATATAGTTTTTAAATATATGGTAAATATTACACAAACAATGAAAATATTTTGATATAAAAAAAAAAAAAAAAAAAAAAATGAAAATAAAATAAAAACAACAATAAAAAGTCCTTCATCAAAGTTATCTGGCAGTATTCCAAAAATTAGTATATATACAAATTTCTGAGCATAAAAATATAATAACAAATAAATTAAAAAATTAAAAATTAAATAATAATAATAATAATAATAAAACAATTCTAAAATTATTCTAGAAAATGTAACAGATGTAAAATTATTAAAAAAAAAAAAAAAAAAAATTATCTAAAGATAATTACAGCTGTTGCATATGCTAGTGTGTGTGTGTGTGTGTGTCTTTACATATATGGCAAGTGAAGCAGTTTTTTTTTTAATTCTTTACCTGTGCTGCCACAGTATGTGAACGAGTTGGGAACAGTTTTGTAACGCAGAGCCGTTTTGAAGCCATCGTTAGCCAATCCAAATGCTGCTCTCAACCCAGCTCCTCCTGCACCAACTACAACAGCATCATAGGTGTGATCGATGACTGGGTAGTCACGAGAGATCTAGGAATAAAAAATTAATAAACTGTGAAGAGCAACAAACAAAAAAAAAAAAAAAAGATTTGTGTGAGTAACAGAAATTTAAAAAAAAATGTAAATATTAATTAGGTCAGTTTTAATTACACACCACAAAATATATAAAAATACTTTTTCTAATAATACCTCTTTTTTTTTAATGTAGTGGAAAGATGAGAAAAATTTAAAAATTTAAAAAATTAGTATTAATTGTTAAAAAATTATATAATCTTTGTTTGAAGTTTTATTATTAACATCATTTTAATTTTTATTTATTACTATTAACAATATCATTATAATAATAACAATAGTAATAATTATTATTACTAAATTAACATATTTGTATAACATATAATATATTTGTAAATTTGATAAAATTACCTTAGCAGAGGTTGACACTTTTGCGTCTGCATTTCGTCCATGAATCTGAAACTGGAACTGTCTGGTTGTGGTTGCCAATGGCTTCACAAGGTTACCTAGCTAAAATAAATAAAAACAAAATAAAAACAGAGGCTTCCTACTGTAACTGAATATTTGTAATAAAACAAAGTATTTATTTTAAAAGTATATTATTAGACATACCTTTACAACAAAATTAACAGTGAAATATCGAAAAAAATAAAAATTTACATTATCCTAGTTTTCTAAATGATTTTTATGCTGAAGAAAAATATTTTATTTTATATTAACACTTAAAGTACATTAAAAATAATAAAATTTATATGATCTTCGTATCATAAATAATATCTAATGTCAAAAGTTGAATGTTTGTTAAAAGTATATTATAATTTATATTGTCTTTATTTTCTAAATTAAAATATTTATCATAATTTATACTATGCATTAAAAAATGTAACCTTAAATGGTTATTAATAAACCTATTTATTTATTTAAAAAATTAATTAAATAAATATTTAAAAAACATAAATATATAATGAATAATACATATTTCTTTTTATATATTAAATAATAATAATAAAAACTTAATAAAACATCTAGCCTTTTTCAAGGTGTTTTTTTTCTCTCCATATAACAATAACAAAATTAATAATGTAAAACAATAAAACAAATAACAATTATTTAATAAATAAAAATTTAAATAATTAAATTAAAATTAACAAAATGCAACTACTTTTAAAAAAAATAAGAATTAACTTGATCATATTCAAAAAAAAAAAAAAAAAATTATTAATTTTTTTTACCCTTTAGAAAGTGAAACACAATCAATTTGAAAAATAAAGTAACAGTCATAATTTTATTTTTTAAATTAATAAAGTTCTTCAAAATACTTTTCTGTTACAAAGTACTACATCACTGTTTATTAAAATGTCATTTTGTTGTAGTACATTGTACGTTCTAAGTGTTTTCTTCTAAACACAAAAACATCTACAGGTAACTTGTGAAATAAACCTGAAAGAATTTAAATTTCATTGTCCGGTTATTTTATTATAAATTTAGTTTAAAATAATAATAATAATAATAATAATAATAATAATAATAATAATAATAATAGGAAAAAAAAATAGTATTTGCTAAATTAATGTTTATTGTTCTCTATAAAATAACATTAACAATTGTACATTATTATTACAGTTTAAATGTTGTTAGCTAAAAACAAAAATTAAAAAATTAAAAACTAAATTAAATAAATTAATTAAATAAAAAAAAAAAAAAAAAAAATGTTAAAAGCAGATAAAATTTGGTAATTTTCCACAACTTGAGCAAGCACGAGTAATCAGAAAAGACATTAATTTTAAAAGAAAATATTATATGATTTTAATACGTAACCCTGCAGATATGTTTATGCAGTAATTTAGCTGTGTTTTAAGTGCATAGTTTAATCATCTACCAATGCACTTAAAACGAAAGTGACACTGTTCAATCTATTGACTACTGAATTCGTAATGTTAAGTCTAAGGTCACATTATATGAACTAAAAACATGGGACAATGTGATCCGCAATATAACATACAGTGCAAACAAAAAAATAACTAACTGCCAAAGAAAAGTATAATCAGCAGTAAAAGCTAAAGTAGTTTTTAAAAGTAATACCAAATTCTTCAGTGCTGTCTTTGGTGCTATTTTTGCAGACACATTTAATAGAGAAGCCATCCTTCAGCCTACGGTCAAGGTGACTGTCGAACAGGAACCGGAAATCTCAGTGCGACCTTCACCTTAAAATCAAAACACTTGATAGATTTTACGCAGACGATGTTTTGAAATTTTATCGCGAAAGATAAAACTGACCAATTCTATTATAGTGATAGCATTTAAACAAGTGATTCGTTTCTTTTTAAATATATTTTTAAAATTTCATCGGTTTCTTCATTTAAAAAACAGCAAAAACAACAAAAACAAAATCATGATGTGTTTCATTTACTTAAAAAAAAAAAATAATAATAATAATAAAATTATCGATTTTCAGGAAATTACCTTATTTTGTTTTTCACCTTTTCTTTCTTTTTTCTTTCTTATTATTTATTTTATTTTATTTTAATTAGTGTGTACGTTTTTAAAATTTAGACTTACATCAATATAAAATATGGATTTTTCAAATATTGTTTGAAATGAAAATAAACGCATTTTTACATAAATAATTAACTACTTTATTTATTTATTTTAGATGGAATGAATCCTGATGAAGTTCAGAGATTTCATGAAGTTATTTTGCACAATGATAAGGATAAAGTTATTGATATGTTGCAGGATGGAATGGATGTCAATGCAGATTTAAACTTCAAATCTCCTTTAGGTACGAAGTCAATAATAACAACAACAACAACAACAAAATTTAAATAAAGATTATTTATTTGACAAAGATTAGGTATAATGTTATTGTTTATATGTATAATACACAGGAACTGCAGTGGAATGTGAACACACAGAAATTGCCAGTCTGCTGATCAATCATGGGGCTGATGTAAACAAGGCAGACAAGTTTCTCAAGTTTCCTCTGATAACAGCCAGTCAGAGTGGCAACTTGGATCTCATCAAAATGTTGCTGCGGGCTGGAGCAAATCACAAGCTGAAAAGACTAAATGGTAATTATTAAAAATATGTTTTAAAATTTATTATTTACAGACAGCCAAGTGTTAAAATGATTTTTTTGTATTTAATGAAAGAGTCAAGTTTGTTTCTGTCTTTCAGAGTTGATTATGTTTGAGGGAAATGTTCAGTTAAATATACATTCCACAATTTAAAAGTTAATTAATAATCTTTATTCTTCTTTTATTTTTTTTTTTTTTTTTTTTTTTGTTCATATTTAATATATATATATATATGTTTTTGAGGATCAAAACATAGGGTGATTTTTTAGGAAATATTTGAAAATAAAAAAATTAAATGTATTAAAATAAAATAAAATAAATATATTAATGTGTGTATGTGTGTGTGTGTGTGCGTGCATAAAAAAATTAATTTATTATTATTATTATTTATTTTATTTTGTTTTAAAAAACAATTCTGGATCAGGTAACACACCGCTGCACGAAAGTGTCAGATGTGGTCACGTTGATGTTGTGTGTGAACTACTACAGAACGGCAGTGACATCAACCAAACAAACAACGGCAAGGAAACAGCTCTCCACCTCGCCTGTCTGACTGGAAATATCAACACTGCCCAGGTGCAGAACACTCCACTGAAAACACAGCTAACACAACACACTCAGTCAACACTGCCCAGGTGCAGAACACTCCACTGAAAACACAGCTAACACAACACACTCAGTCAACACTGCCCAGGTGCAGAACACTCCACTGAAAACACAGCTAACACAACACACTCAGTCATCCCAGGTGCAGAACATTCCATTTCAGTCAACACTGTGGTTCCACTGTTTCAACACTGCCCAGGTGCAGAACACTCCACTGAAAACACAGCTAACACAACACACTCAGTCTTCTTAAAATATATCATCATATTATTTGTGTGTTTGTTTTCTACAACAGCAACAACAATAATAATGATGATGATAATAATAATAATGATGATGATATTATTATTAATAATGATAATGATGAAAATAATGATAATAATAATTATGATGATAATAATAATATTAATAATAATAATATTATTAATAATGATAATGATGATAATAATGATAATAATAATAGTAATATTAATAATAATAGTAATATTAATAATGACAGTGATAATGAGAATAATAATACGAAGTGAATAATAATAATTATGATGATAATAATAATATTAATAATGATAATGATGATAATAATGATAATAATAATAGTAATATTAATAATGACAATGATAATGAGAATAATAATTATTATTATTATTATGATTATTATTATTAGATTAAGAACTGCAGAAGATCACTCTTCAAGGAACACCACACAGACTAAAGAGGGTTCTCTCTGTCCAGTAATCACTGTTGATGCCTTAGGGTCATGTTTTGAATCCCACACTACAGGGACTGCAGTCAACAAACCCAATAATCACAATAATAATAATAATAATAATAATAATAATAATTATAATGTTTAACGATAATTACAGCAGTATAAATGTTGTAAATGTTAAAATATCAAATTAATGGCAGTTATAATCCTTTGTCTTTTTGGATAAAGAAAATAATTATAAAACAATCATGAATTGTTTAGAAGATTAAACATTATAATTTGTTAATTCCAGATGTTGATTGAGTATGGAGCTGATGTGAATGCAACTGTTGGCAAAGATGGAGTCTCGCCAATTCATCTCGCCACATTCCGCGGTTCAGTGGAAATTGTTGAGCTGTTGATAAACAACGGAGCCTCAGTTGATACCAGGAAGGGGGACGACTGCCGAACACCTTTACACATTGCAAGCATGAAAAACTGCATAGAGGTATTACAGAGACAGACACACATTCCAAACAGAAAAAGCTTCAAGTCACTAAAAAAAATATACATAAACATAACACACACAGACACAGCTATACATATAGTGATAGTAAACAAGAAACAGAGAGGTAGTGAGCTGAGAGAGAGACAGACAGACAGACAGACAGAAAGATATAAAAATTGAGACTGAGAGAGGAGATGGACAGAGATTCAGCATTAACAATATATTTAGTTATTTTAGATTATAAAAGGTTGCTTGTGATTTCTTTTTCAAAAACTCTGTTATAACTGTTGAGGAGAGGTTAATTTTAATACAGAATATTTCCATTCGTGTTTTGTACAAAATTGATCACCTGTGTTTATTTCTACAGGTAGCCAAACTGTTGCTGAAACACAACTGCCAAATCGATGCTCTTAGCATGAATCAAAATGAAGCCAAAACTCCGTTAATCAAAGCTGTCGAATTCGGCAACACCGGGATGATTGACTTGTTGATAGAAGCAGGAGCAGACGTAGATGTTGGTGATAACCATGGAGTTACCCCCCTTATTAGTGCAATCTTCAAATCCAATGCTGCTGTCGTTGTTCGACTGGTGCGTGCAAACTGCGACGTAGACAAACCCAGCAGAAACGGGCTGACGCCGTTGGAAGCAGCTGTTATGCGCAGTGAAATCAACGTAGTGAAAATTCTGTTAATAGCTGGTTGCAGAATACGAAAGTGCGATCATCTGGAACTGGATAAACTAGAAAGTGAGAAACTGTCAGCAGAAGATAAGAAGGACATTTTGTCCTTTGTCGACAATCCTGCCAGTTTGATGCGACAGTGCAGGAAAGCTATTCTAAAAGCGTTGGGGTGTTTTCCACGTGACAGAATTAAAAATCTTCCACTGCCAGTGAATTTGAAGAAATACTTGACGTTTCCTGAGTTTGAGGAGAAGAGGTTAGGTGCTTCTGAAACACAGGAGACTTGTGAGGAGAAGGAGAATGTACCCGGTGTGAGTAACGAAGATTTCTAACTGATAATCAAAATATACACTGCGAAAACATGTTCACATTTACATTTCTGTGTTTAATGTCAAAGATCAGAATAATTATGAATATATATCTACAATATATATATGTGTGTGTGTGTGTGTGTGCACACACACATGGCTATACTGTATTGATTTTATTTTGTGTTATTTACTTATATAACATAATTTATGTAGTTATATTATTTTTCTTATTTTATTATATTATTATTGTTATTATCATTATTTTTTTATTTATTTTATTTTTTTTTTATTATTAATAATGTAAATTTTCATTATTACAAACTTATACAAAAATACATATTTAAGAATCAGGATACCACGGAATTCTGTGGTCAGTTTTAAACACATATTTATAAATATTTTATACATTTTAATTATGTACATTTAATAACCTTAATGTGATAATGTGTGCAATATATTTAATATGCAATACTGTGTAATTGTGTGCCATAGTTGCTATACACTAAACAGTGTCCATAAATGCCTTAAGATGTATGTGTTTTATCAGATATGAAATAATCTCTAAAATACAATGGAAAAGGGTTAAAAGAATTATATTATGCTTATCAAAATTTGCAAATTAAAGTTTGCAAATCAAAGTTTGCAAATCAAAGTTTGCAAAATATTTTTAAAAAAAAATTGTTTACTTATAAAACAATGTGTAAAACAGAACAGAAATGAATTATACTTAAATTAATCATTTGAACATTAATGATATTAATCAAAATTTTATGAACTAGTATGTTTATCACCAAAAGCATTTATGGGCACCATATATTTACATTGAAGTGTCTGTTACAAACACATGGATGTTGTTTAAATGAGATCGATATGTTTATTATGGAGGTAAAGATTTTATCATGCAAGTCAAGTCTTTCACATGTATTTAAATGCTTCCTGCAATATGTTAGGACACAGTCTTTCAGACCTAGTTTTGGCATTTGTTGTTTTTTTGTACACTACTTGTTTTCTTAGAGAAATAAAATATTTTTTGCTTCCTAATTGGTTATTTGTTTGGAAGATTATATAATGTTTTGAAATAAGAAAAAAAAAAATAAAAAAATAAAAACATTTAGTTACCAAACATCATATTTATGAATATGTGTATGTATTGAAGCCTGTGTATATTAGTGTTTATACTTGTGCCAGTATGTATGTATGTAATGTATAAGTTTGGGTGTGTGAGGGTACACGTGTGTGTGTGTGTGTGTGTGTGTGTATGTACGTCACTGTTGTTCAGCTCATATGGAATATTTAGTACATTAACACTGATACAAACTGCATACATTCTGTATTGTGTCCAGTATATTAGTTTTAAATTACAGATCAACAAACACAAGATAGGTTACTTTTTCTCTTTATTTGTATATGTGTATATATGACAGTATATCAATAAGAACTAAATCTGTTCTCCAAAATGTATATGATGTATAATATAATGTTACATGATCAACACACAAAACTTGTAACAAGTTTAGTAAAAATACATTCAGCACAAAACCTGATTAACACACATCAAACAGCAACTGACTTATAACATATATTCTGAACAATTAGAAAACCAGACACATACTTTGCTAATAAACTGTATTAACATTGAATATATCAAATACTTAAATAACTTGGAGCATTTTGAATAATTTTAAGTTTTCACTATTATATAAAATACTTTAAAATATTTTTCTGTTTTTAATAAATTTTATATACTTTTTTTTTTTTTTTTTCTGGGTGTTTAATGTAGTTACACAGTCACTGCTAAGATTTAAAATTTTATCAGTAACATTAAGTGACAACAATAATGTCATTTCATTTATTAGCAGCCATTGTGCCATACAGTCAATATTCATTACAAAAGAATTCCTAATATAAAATTCGTAACATTAATTTTATTTTAATCTAAGTTACCTTTTCACCTAATTATATATTGCACCAACAAGAATTATTAGTAAGAGTGGAATAAAAACGATTAACAGTAATAACATAGGATACAAAAATTATTAATATATATTGTTTTAACTTGATTTGTCCTGATTATTCTATAATATATGGAGCACACATCTTTGCAACTGAATATTTTTGAAACAATTTGCCTCAATGTACAATTCAAAAAAAAAAATGCTTATGAACTTATGTTACTTTTTTTATGTTTAATCCTAAAAACATTTTTTTACCTATAATTATTTTGTTTTCACATGCAAACAAATAACAATGATGAAACAAATTTAACCCCAGATAAAACATGATTTAGTAATTAAGTAAATAATGCTGGTGTCTTTATTTTTAGATAATCAATAACAAACAGTTAATTTCTTCTTAGATGATTATTAGATGAACAACAATCAAACTGTTCATTTTTAAACAAATATTTCTCTGAAATAACGTATCAAACTATGTAAATACTGGTGTATTAAAACAACATAGAATAACATGTCATTAATAAAGTGTTAAAAATACCTGTAATAATGCACGAGGAAATATGTCTAATAAATGAATCAGAATGGTAAAATGGAATTGCTCTACAATAACAAATTAAAAGGCATTTCCAGCATGTCTCAAACAAACTGTTAAATGTATTCCACATTAGCACTGGCTCAGTCTCTCAGTTATAAAACAAATGGTTTAAATTTTCTCATATTATGATGTATTTGTCAACTGCCTGTCCCATGCAATTTATTTATCATACATTTATCATGAAACTACCATTTCAAAATGCACCAATCAAATGTTTGGGATTTGGGATTTTTGCTTCTGAACTGAACTAAAATTTACAAATAAACTCTCACCTAATCCAATGTTAAAGATGAAATTTAAATCCCCTTTCCTTTAGTTCATACTACATCTGTCAAATCAGTTACCTCAGCAAAAAATGTTAGAGACAAGCACTTTCTAAATAAAATAATTTTTCATTTTCATGCTCACAATTTAAATTAAATGTCAGTGTTTTTTCTTTAGTTCTAACAAAACTATTCAGCCAGTCTCAGAAATTCCTAACTGTATTTACTTCTGAAAATTCCTGGCTGACACAATGTCTGACTAAATATTTATCTCGAACTCAGATTATTAGAAACGTCAATGTCTGGAGACTCAGTCTTTTATGACGTTTGTCCTTAGACTGTCGGGATTTTATTTTTCTTTGGTGCCTGGAGGCTCAATCTTTTAGTTTTATTTCCTCCTTTGAGACTCAGTCTTTTATTTACATTTGAGTACAATGAATAATAATGTTACATTCTGAAAACTCCAAATCTTGTTTGTTCTACCGGTGCATTCAATGCAGCACTAATACTGAGTCCTAGCACCAGTCTAGTGTCCTTGGGATCTATGACACCATCATCCCATAACCTAATTAAAAAAATATAATAATAATAATAATAATAATAATAATAATGATGATGATTGATGATGATGATGATGATGAAGATGATAATAATAATAATAATAATAGTAGTAGTAGTAGTAGTAGTAGTAGTAGTAGTAGTAGTAGTAGTAGTAATAATAGAAGGATAATGACAACAATACCAAATGAAAAATAAAATTACTATAATAAATTTAAAAGAAAAAAAGTAAACAAAGTGGGAGAATACTGTTTCGGAAACTAACTTTTAAATCTTTTTATGACATTTATCTGACATTTACGTCTTAAAATGTATATTAAAAGACAAAGAAGGAAGACTGACAAAAACCTGGCTGTGAATTTGAAGAATGAAAACGAACCTGGCGCTGGCGAAGTAAGGACTTCCTTCAGCGTCGTATTTCTTTATCACTGGATCCTTCAACGCACGTTCCTCCTCCTCTGTCCACTGGTTTAATAAAATACAAACTTACTTAGTTCTTTTATCACTGAATATGTGTCTGTGTGTGTGTGTGTGTGTGTGTGTGTGTGTGTGTGTGTGTGTGTGTGTGTGTGTAAATAGTTAAAAAAACTTACTCAGTTCTTTCTTTCACTGAATATTTGTCTGTGCTCTGTGTGTGTGTGTGTGTGTGTGTGTGTGTGTGTGAATAGTTAAAAAAAACTTACTCAGTTCTTTCTTTCACTGAATATTTGTCTGTGCTGTGTGTATGTGTGTGTGTCTGTGTGTGTGTGTGTGTAAATAGTTAAAAAAACTTACTCAGTTCTTTCATCACTGAATTTTTGTCTGTATTCATATGTGTGTGTGCATGTATGAATGTAAACATGTTTATACTGTATATGTGTGTGTGTGTGTGTGCGTGTGTGTGTTGTGTGTGTGCATTTGTGTTCAAGTGTCTGTGTTTATTGTGTATGATTGTGTGTATGTGTGTGTGTTAAGTTAAGCTTATTTCTATCCCCTTAATATTTTTAATGTCTAGGAGCTTTTTTTTTTTTTTTTTAATTTTTCTTTTTTTTCACATGTATCTCATTAAAATTACAATTAATTTGAAAAAAAAAAAAAAAAAAAGAAAATAACCACATTAACTGCAGTGGAAATAATATTAATATTTTACATATTTACAAAGCTTCCAAAATGATTTATAAAATCAAACAAAACTACTAACAAAAGACTATTAACTGAATGTAAGACATCATCACCTAACAGTGAACCAGTTTCTCTAAACATGAACTTTCAGAATGTTAACTGGATGTTTAACATGTGTTAATGAGTCAGTTAAGACAGAAATGAATCAACTCACAGTTTTGCCCTCTCGTTCTCTCTGCTCCTTTGTGATCTGAGCGAGAACATTCGCTGCCTGTTCTCCCCCCATCACGGAAATACGAGCGTTCGGCCACATGTACATGAAACGTGGGCTGAGAATAAAACACACGCAAGATTTAAACGTTTTAATAAAACACACGCAAGATTTAAACGTTTTAATAAAACACACGCAATATTTAAACGTTTTAATAAAACACACGCAATATTTAAACGTCATAATAAAATACATGCAAGATTTAAACGTTTTAATAAAACACACACAAGATTTAAATGTTTTATAAAGATTTGCAAATATGTTAATAAAATTATTACTAGCTCTGCATCTGTTTAACCAGAAGGCACAAGGAACTAGTCAGAATGGGAAATAAGAATACCCAGACAACAATATATTGACAGACAAACAACAAGATGGTAACATAATTTCAAACCTTTTTAAAACTTTTAGGGACAAACAAAGGAAATTTTCAGCCATTCTTCCCGTGGGTAAAACTCGGATATAACAAAGCGAAGCTGTCGTGGACATTAAGCGCACAATTTTAAACATTTCTTACTTGTACGCTCTTCCGCACATCCCATAATTCCCTGCTCCATACGACCCGCCTATGATGATGGTGAACTTGGGAACTCTGGCACATGCCACAGCTGTTACCATTTTAGCCCCATTTTTAGCAATACCCCCAGCTTCAGCCTCCTTTCCAACCATGAAACCTGAAACACACAGATTTTGAAAACATTTAAATATATTAAATTATAAATTTTAACCTAAGAATTTCAAACAAAGGATCAGTTTAAAAAATAGCATGATTAAAGTAATTTTTTAAAACTGATTTTTATTTTTTTTATTTTCTTTGCACACATTTGTGGGCTTTTTAATTAATTACTTACTTTTTTTTTTTTTTTTTTTTCAACAATTAACCATAAAAATAATGAAAACATTATTTTAACAATTTCAGTCAAATGTTAAAAATATTTTAAAAAAACAATTACTTCCACATTTACGAACAGTTAATTCCTTTTAATTAAAAATTTATTTATTTATTTATTTATTTATTTATTTATTTTTTATTATTCAACAAAAAATGATAAAAATAATGAAAACATTATTTTATAAAATTCAGTCCAATGTTAAAAATATTTATAAAAAAATTTTTCCAATTTAAAACAGTTAATTCCTTTTAATTTAAAACAAGTTACCTAAAACATTATTATTATTATTATTATTATTAAATGTTCAAGTAAAATAAATAAATAATTTTGGAATTAAAGTAAAACACATATTTATTTTAAAATTTGTTCCCTGAAAAATGAAAAACATTTTAAATTTAAAAATTTCTTTTTTTAATCTAACTGAATTATTAAAATTTTTTTTTTTTGGATTAGGTTAAATTTTAAATTGAAACAAAACCCTAATTTGAATAATTTTTGAATTAGTCTCATTATTTTTATTAAAAAAATGTAAGTTATTTAAAACTCAGAACTTTAAATAAATAATAAAATAATTTCATAAACAAAAAGAATTTATTTTTATTTATTTTCCATTATAAAGAACACAAAAAAATTTTTTATTTGTTTATTTAAAACAGATTTATTTTTCCATTGGTTACAGACTTTTTGGCACATTTACAATACACTGTTGCATGTAAAAACAAATTTACCTTCAAAGCAGAGTCAGAAAAGAGGACGCCATTGTTTCCTATAATTCCAACTGGATAACCCCACAGCCTGGCAAACCCTGAAAGAGAAAGAGAAATACTTCACATTGTTCAGAATAACTTTAAAACAAAGAAGTATTATATTATTAATCATTTTGAAAATACGAATAAAAACTATTAAACATTTATGAGGAAAAGAAACATATTAAAACAAAAACACCAAAAAACCCACCATGTATGCATCTGTGTGTTTGTGCTAGTTTGCTTGTGTTTCTTTGTTTTGTATAAATTAAATACAAAGAGAAATAAGCAAAGAAAGAAAATAAAGTAAAATAAATGTACATGAATACACAACTTTTATTTTACTTTATTCTTTCTTTTTTTCTTGATGGACTGATAAATTTCTGTATTTAAGAATTTGAATTTTATTCTTTTTTATTTTTATTTGTACTTATTTTTCATGAGATCTAGAAAACTTTCTTCATAGAAAAATAGTAACTGTCAATGATTACATTAATTACATTGCTAGCAATCAGCATGGAACAGGCAACAGTCCATTATTAATAATACAGGTAACACAGGTGCACAGCTTACCTGTAATTAGAGTTTCTCCGTACATGGCTTTGAATTCATCAAACCTGCTACCATCCACAATTCTAGCTATTACCTGGAAAAGAGGTTATCAACAACTAAATCAGTTTCAGTGCAAACAGTTAGAGCAAGTTAGAAAATATATATTCATTTAACACAAACAGAATACAGATTTATTATTTTTAACATCAAGTATACAGTTTTTAAATGATTTATTAAACATATTCTTTCCTAGTTTCAAAATTTCTTGTCTTTTTAAAATGCTGTAAAAATGTAGGTTAAAAATAACATGTAAAATATGATTTTCTTAAACCTAACATTTATAATAATAAATAAATAACAAGCAATATTAAATGAAAATGAAAATAACTAAATAAATAAATATTGATATAAAAAAATAAAAATGCAAATTAGCCAAAACAATTTTTTTTAATATAAAATAATAATAATAGTAATAAATGATTTAAAACGATTCTAACCTCTCTAACGTCAAATGTTTTTTTCAGGTTGTCGCCAACAATTCCGTATATTTCATCAGCAGGATAAAGTGGATCTTCTGGTGTTTGTATTGTTACCTGTAACACATGTAACATCACATACTTAATATAACATCTTCTATACTACACATGTAACATCACATACTAACATTTCATTGTAACTGTAATATTACATACTTAATATATAACGAACATCTTCTACACCTTGTAACAAATGTAACATCACATATTTAATATAACCAACCTCTTCTACTTAATTAACTGTGTACAAATATAACCATAAACAAAATATTAAGGACAAAAACTACACAAAGTTGGAATAAGTAAAAACAGATTTAATTTAGTAACAAAGGTATGTAGATTAATATAAAATGAATTAAATAAAAATTATTTCATTCAGTAAAAAAGTAAATGATTAACAAAGATCTTTTTAATAATTAGATTAATTATATATCATCTAATTGTTGTTTTTATTTACAGAATGAAATTTCGGACAAGACAAATAATTTAAATTATAATTAAAGTAATGATATATCTTTAAGGAAACTAAAATTTCATTTTTGTGGCTTTTTTTGTCACTTTAGAAAGTACTGCATAACAATTACAAAATGTTTACAAATAATTGCAGTTATTTCATTTAACAAAATTCATAGACTGGAATCTTTTTATTTTTTAAGTTCAAGATATTTTTTCTGATCCTAACTAAAGACAGACATGTTATTTTTTTAAAATACTGAAAAGTGGCCAGCTTACTACATACACAGTATTTCTTCAAAACACTTAAATTTTATTCTCATTAATCAATACATGAAAATATAAATGTTTGTTTTTTATTTACAAAAATTTTATTGATTTAAAAACCTAAATTAAATATTGGCCTACATATTAAAACACAGTATTTCTTTTCAAAAGTCCTTAAATTTTAAAATTTTCATTAATCAATACATGAAAAGATAAATGTATTGTTTTTTATTGTTTTTTATTAGCAGATTTTGTTTAATTCTAAATAAAATAAAAACATATTAATTTTTTTTTTTTTACTTATCATGGATTAAAAAATATGAAAAAATAAAACATGTTAAATTTTTTTCCTTAATTAAAATATTTAAAACATTTAGTTGTGTTTTTTACATCATCATTTTCCTGTAATTCAAAATACATAAAAATAAAAACATATTAGTTGTGTTTTTTTTTTACTTACATTGGGAGATTTCTTGTAATTTAAATTGCTGAAAAAAAAACTTCTTAGCCTGATGTTTTTTACTTTCATCATTTCCTCAGTGCAAATAGTAATCAAAACATATTAGTTGACTGAAACACAGTTTATTTTTATCTACATAATTCATTTTTCAAAAACATATGATTTGTCAATTTTTTAAAACTACAAGATTTGAAAATACAAAAAAAAAAAACATATATATATATTTATATATTATTAATTTTTTGTAGTTCAGAATATTATTCTTCTAGCACTATTTTGATACATTCAATTTTGTTTTGAAACAATTTCATTTTTTTCTATTCATTTTTTCAAAAGTGTAAAATTTCAATTCAACAAGTTGTTTTTTTTAAAATTCATTTCTTTGTTTTGAACCAAAAATTCAGAAAACTTGAATTTCTCTAATAAAGGAATTCAATAATAATAATTTCTTTGTTTAAATAAAATAATAAGAATGAAGTGAAAACTAATAAATAAATAAATAAATAAATAAATAAATAAATAAATAATTTTAAAAAAAAAAAAAATAAAGGATAAAATAGAATTTATAAAAGAATTAAAAATCAATAAATAAATAATCTGACATCATTTTCAACATTGAAAAAAAAAAAACCAGATATAAAATATTGTTTTATGAATAATTCACATTAAAAAATCAACCATTAAATATAATCTAACAATTATTACATCATTGTTCAACAGTTATTAAACAAATGGAACAGTTCACATAATGGAACAGTCATTAAATAATGTTGTCCTTATATTTTTAATTCACAGTTATTACACATAATGGAACAGTCATTACACATAATGTAACAGTCATTACACATAATGGAACAGTCCTCACCTACAGTGCAGATCTGCCCCACCCAGATCTTCTGCTGACCACACCTCTCCTGTTGCTGCCTTAACCTGAACATTATAAATAAAGATGATTTAAAAGAATTTACTTTGACAGACAAATAAAATACTTCTTTTTTTCTGAACATTAAAAATAAGCAGGACTTTATAATAATTTACTTTGTCACATAAATAAAATACTTCTTTTTTTTTAAATAATAATAAAGAAATGGTTCTGGATAAGTTTTAATAACTAGTTGTTATTGTGTTTGTGTTTGTTGTTATTATTATTTTTATTATTATTAATATATCGTTATTACATTATTAACTATTTATTTATTTATTTCATCATCATCATTATTATTAATTATTGTCATTATTATATTTTTTTATTATTATTATTACTATTACTGTTGTCATCATCATCAGTATATTTTATTATTATTATTATCATAATCACCATCAATATATTTTATTAGTATTAGTATTATTATCATCATCATCATCATCATCATTATTGTTATTATATTCACTCACAAGGGGAGGTCCTGCGAGGAAGATGGTTCCCTGTTTGCGTACAATGATGCTCTCGTCTGACATTGCTGGGACATACGCCCCCCCTGCTGTGCAGCTGCCTAACACAACAGCAATCTAAAACAGAACAACAAAAACATAACTATTTGTATACAAAGAACATTCATTATATTTGTTAGCAATTTATATATATATATATATATATATTTATTACAATATTATGATTATTGTTATTATTATTATTATTATTATTATTATTATTTATTATTATTATTTAATAGTATTTAATATTATAACTGTTGCTATGAAAACAGTCGGACATGATTTAGAGTTATCTACCTGTGGTATGCCAGCAGCAGACATGTTTGCCTGGTTGTAGAAAATTCTGCCAAAATGGTCACGATCAGGAAAAACCTCAGAATGCCTCGGCAAGTTAGCGCCGCCAGAATCAACTGAAATAAATATCAAACAGTCCAATTAATACTTAAAT
Organism: Chrysomallon squamiferum; assembly: GCA_012295275.1. Taxonomy (NCBI): domain Eukaryota; kingdom Metazoa; phylum Mollusca; class Gastropoda; order Neomphalida; family Peltospiridae; genus Chrysomallon; species Chrysomallon squamiferum. Next base: position 1,382,714 of record CM022678.1, read on the forward strand.
ATATTATAATATTTAAATCAGAATTTCCAGTTAGTTTAAAATAATGGTAATCAAAGTCATGTTAAAACTTATTTTATCAGGTTGATGTTAAATTTATTTTTAAAATGATATATCAAATTATATTTAGTCTTTCTCATGTTGAATAAATTTAGTATTAATTCACTGACTGATGTAGATGAAGAACATTATAGAAAATGACAAACACATCAGTGATATTAATAAATCTACCATGCAAGTAATTTGCCTTTGAAAAAATAAAATTAAAATAATAATAGTAAATCTACAAATATCATAAATATTAGTTTAGAGGCTTAATGAGTTTATTTATTGTGACTGATTTTTTTTTTTTTTTTTTTACCTAAATAAATACAAGGGAGATTATTCTGCATTACCTAAATATATACAAGGGAGATTATTCTGCATGGCAATGTCTTGTGCTCTGAGGTGTTTTTTCACTGTGACTGGGTAATACGACCCACCTTTCACTGTCGGGTCATTCGCCACTATCACACACTCCACCCTGCAACAGCACAAATACACAAATATCAATACTAAAAGTCTTAATGTTAATTCTTCAGTCAGGCTCTCTCTGGTAATGTCACACCATGGAATAAAAAGGTTAACAAATAAGATTATGAGAAAAAGGTCAAAAAAACAAAACAACTTCTGCTTTGTTCATTTTTTTCAGTAATATTTTATTTATTACATGAAAAGATAAAAATATTTTAAAACTACTTCTAAGAAGCTCATACAGTGAAATTCCAGAGTCCACTTTTCATTTTATTCATTTAGTTTTTTTCTTTATTATAGTCTTTTTTGTTGTTGTTGTTGTTGTTTTTGTTATTTCTATTTATTTTCTTATTTATTATAAATATTATTATAATTGTTACTACTATTACTATTATTTATTTATTTATTTATTTATTTATTTATTTATTTATTTATTTGATCATTTATCTATTTATTTATTTTTAATTATTTAATTTTTATTATATGTATTTATTTTTTTTATTTCATTCGTGACTGTTGTTTTGTTGGCATTATCCAAATTTATTTTAATTCTTTTTTTTCCCTGTTACTTGTTTGCTGTTATTATGCAAAGTAAACAAACACACAACAGCAGCAATAAAAGTAAATGTATTAAAGTTTATCAAACTTACCCAGACACTCGTCCGATCCCAGTAATAATTCCACCAGCTGGGACCTCTTCTCCTTTGTACAGATTGTAGCCAGCCAGCTGACTGAACTCCAGAAATGGAGACCTGAGAAACAACAGATATCTCAGTGAACAGAGGGATGAATGGACAAATGTACATACAAATGGATGAATGAAGAATGGAAGAAAGAAGGGAGGAATATTTGATAACATTTTAGTAGAAATTATATCAGTTGTCATATTATACAGAGCTGAATCTATTTAAAATTTGAAATAAAAAACAATGTTTATGGTTCTGTACGACAAAAAAAGAAAAAGAAAAGAACACACACACACACCCTAAATTACAGAACATATGACACTGTTTTTATAAATAAAAAAATAAATAAATAAATAAGAAATAATAATAAAACAAAACAAAACAAAACAAAATAAAATAAAATAGAAAATAAAATAGAAAACAAAAAATAAAATATAATAAAATAAAATAAAATGAAATAAAATAACTATTTATAATACAAACTCTGGATCCAGTAAAGTATTGATTCTGTCTCTTGGTAACATTTTTCCTCTTGAAACGTGACGTTCTATTGCTTTAACCCCACCACCTACAACATTAATAAAATCATGTTAATGATGTTGTACTGATCAGAATAAAAATGATAATATTAGCTACTGAACAACCAGAAATATCCCAACATGAAACAATAAGTATTTATAAGCTGATCACTGATGTAAAAAATATATTTTTACATAGCATACATCCTACTTAATAAGAGAATGTGAAAAAAAACAGATATGACTCTACGGTATTATGAAAAAGGGACAGGAATTTACTGAGCTTGAGGTATGTGCAGAATGTTTTGGGGTAGGTAATGGAGTGTGGTTATCAAGTATAAATTGTGTTTCAAAAATGCTTTACATATTCTAGTAACTTTTGTAGATTATAGAATAGTACAAAAATATTTCTAGTAATTTGATTCTTTTATTTCATTTTATTATTATTAGTAGTAGTAGTAGTAGTAGTAGTAGTAGTAGTGGTGGTAGTAGTAGTAGTAGTAGTAGTAGTAGTAGTAGTAGTAGTAGTAGTAGTAGTAATAGTAGTAGTATTTGTTTCTTTTTTGTGGGTGTAAATATTTGAAAGCATCCATGTTTTAAAGTGTAAAAGTCTGCTGTTTGAACCTGTGGTTGTTTTGTGTTTGTGTCTGAAAGTATTTGTTTCAGTAATTGTATCTGTTTCAAAACAAATTAGAAAATGTTTTTGTTTATACCTTGAAGAATTGTGTTCACTTTTGTCTTCAGTTCATCCACCAAATCCTTCATTCTGGAGTAATTTTCCTACAATAATTCAAAATATTTTGATGATAAAACTGGTAAATGCACATATGTAGCAAATAATTCTGCAATAGAATTCAGCACATTAATGCAAACATGATGCAGCAACTAACTGATTAGTAATTTGTCTGACAAATCAGAATGAATGAAACTGTCAATGATACATCCTTGATTCTAACGCTAGTTTGCCTAAGCCAGTCTACGTTACGACTCTAAAGACTGACAACAGAGATTGAATAAATTGTTAAATATTTTACAGTATAAATGACAAGACATATCGACAGCTGCAACAAGAAAAGCAAATAATAATAATAATAATAATAATAATAATAATAATAATAATAATAATAATAATAATAATAAACCGTTCAATGAGATCAGAGGCGAATGCAAAAATTGCTATTAGACAGACGACAATGTGAATGTCAAACCTGATACTCCGGTGAAGATGTGTCAGGACTGGTGCCAATGGGAGCAACGTCATCAGTGAAGAACTGTCTTGCACAAACCCGACGACATTCTTTGTGGATAATGTGCCTTATGCAGAATAATGGCTTTCTAAACATCGTCCTATGATCTTATTTTATCAGCGAACAAACCTGTCTTACAATTTGTCTTGGAGTTATCCCTCCTAAGTTATTTCTCAGACGTTTCCTCCATTCTGTTAAGGCATCAAACCTTTCATTTTCACAAAACTAACAAATAATTTGAATTAATTAATTTCACTGTAGTAAATAGTCAGGTGAAATCTCTGTTGGCTAGATTGAACAGAACATGTGAAATATTATTCAAAGCATATGATAAATTATTCTGACTTTTTTTTTTTTTAACTAATATGGCCAAAAAAAAAAAAAAAAAAAAAAAAAAAAAAATTATTATTATTATTATTATTATTATTATTTTTTTAAGTCAAATTTAGTTTTGTTTAAAAGATGACACTAATTTCCTTGACTAATAAAACGTCATTTTATTACCAAAAATTAAGCCGGTTTAACATTTAATTAAACAGGAAGAGAATTTGTTAAGCCGTGCATTAGCTCATCCGTTATGACGTTATAAGAAAAACTTGAAAAACGTCAGTTAGTGGAGATAAAAATGAGTAAACCAAAACCCAGTAAGTACTGTTCTGTCAAAATGCTTTCTTTAATAATTATCAGAATTCATTTTATTAGTCTAGTAGTAGTAGCAGTTGTTGTTGTTGTTGTAGTAATATCATTATCAGCTTCTTTGTCGTCGTCGTCAACATTATCACCATTACTGCCACCATCGTCAGCATGAGGTGTATCGTTATTTTTTTCGACTTCTTTACATGTTGTTTCTTTGGGGTTTTTTAGTCGTATATAAAAAAGACTGTTTATGCAGATTATTTACATTTTTAAGTAACTATTAAATAAAATAAATATGTAAATATTATTTTATATTTTATTTGTATTTAAGTTTACGACATCGATTCAGTTATTTATAAATACATTTTTATTCTAATATTATTATTATTTCATGCAATTGCATGAAAATAGAAATATGTATGACAACAAAAACATAAATGGAATGTTACTGAATTATCAAGCATAGTGTTGTATTTTTCAAATAAATAAATAAACAAACAAATAAATAAATAAAGCTAATAAAAGATGCGCATCACATTGGAGGAATGTAAAGGAAAAAAGCCATATCGATAAATGATTTTGATTAATATTCTTATTATCAGAATTATTTATTCTTAAAACTATTTATATTGTCCTTTATATCAAAGAAAATGAATATAATTTAGTTTTATAAGCGTTTAAAAATTTATAAATTTATAAGTGAACTCTGTCACCGTAGTTACTATTTACAAATGGCGGCGCCCTATGTATCTACATAACGAACCTCTTGGACATTTCTTTATCTTCATATTACATTAAGTTCAAAACAAAATGCCAGCAGGTAAACATAACATTAACTTTTGTAATTATATATTATTTTATTGTTTATTAATGCTAAGATGATAGCAGTTTTATTGTTGCAAAATTATTAGCTTCTTCGTTTTGCAAGGTGCTCGAAAACCGAAGTTAAGCATTAACAGACTAAATAGGTCTCATCATTTCCCAATAACTACACTGTTAAACATAGTGTAATAATAATAATAATAATAATAATAATAATAATAATAATAATAATAATAATAATTCTGTTCTTAATTTCAACTTTTATTATTATTATTATTATTATTATTATTATTATTATTATTATCATTTATTTATTTATTTATTTATTTACAAGTTTTATTTTCTTCACTTTTTGCTTAATTTTATTATTTCTGTTCTCTGTTTCAACTTTTCTATCCCTCTCTGTTATTTTTTCTCTCTCCTCTCTGTAATATTTAACAAACAAACAAGAAAAGATCAGGAAAGACATCTGACTGACATATGCAATTACGATATAATTATATAAATAGCTAACTGCTTAGATTTTGATAATAATTCCTTAGTTTCTCATTTAGAAATTAAACAAAATTTATAACAGATTTAACTATTTCCATGCAGTATTTAAAGGAATATATATATATATATATATATATATATATATATATATATATTGATCTTTATGCAGAAAAAAAGAAAGACAAGAAAAAAGATGATGGGGTTCCTGAGAAGCTGACTGGAATCTATGTTTTCCCTAATGGTGATAAATATGGTAGGTGATACTTGAAAATTATTTAGTATTCTCACTTACACAGGTTTATTTATCATAAGGATATTGTTTATTTTTAATTACATGTCAACAGATTTAATAATATAATTTTTTATATATTTTTAATTTATTAATGTTTTATTTATTCTAACCGGTGATAAAATTCAACCATTTTCAAATGTTAAATTTATTTGAAAAAGATAAATGAAAAGTAAAAGAAACATCTAAATGTAGTTAAAATGCATCATTTATTTGATTTCAAATCTGTTTATTTATCACTTCTGATTTATTTTATTAGCAAGATATTTGCATTCAGTTCTTAATTCTAATTACAGCATTAATTAACTAAATAACTTCTGTTCCCTTTACCTTACTCTTTGCTAGTTAACAATTTATTTTAATATTAACTTATGATGACTGTTATTATGTTATAATTATAGCCATTATCATCAACTTTACTACTTCTCTATTTTTACTATTAATATTGTTATTAGTTATTATCATCCTTATAACCATTGTGATTTATTATATTATTTATTACATTTATTATTATTATTATGTTATTATTATTATTATTATTATTATTAGTCATTATAATTATTATTATTATTACTACTACCACTACTACTGGAGTTGTTGTTGTTGTTGTTGTTGTTTTAAGAGGGTGAATACATTCAAACTGCCGGCGGGTCACTAGAGCGCAATGGGGTGGGCACGCACACAACAACAGAGGGTATCATATACCAGGGTGTGTGGGCAGGGGACAAGATGACGGGGAGAGGAAAGCTGATACATCCTTCAGGAGCAGTGTACGAAGGAGAGTTTGTCGACAACAAGTTCAACGGGATGGGAAAGTACACGTGGCCAAACGGTTCTTATTATGAAGGACAGTTTGTGGATAACAGGTGAGAAAAAATTCTGTTGACTTGTGTGTTACATAGTAACGTAATAAATTAAAATACTGCTGTGATTTACAGAATCTTTGCCAATCTGCCTCCATTCTTTGTAAACTGATGTATCTTACCAGTTATTTTGACAGTCTGACAGAGAGAGAAAGAGAGACAGACAGACAGACAGACAGTCAATGAGAGTTGTTTACCAACAATGTCTTACCTCATCTTAGACATATTTTTACAGTTTAAGATATTTTCTGTTACGGCCATTGTTAAGGAGCAAAGGCAGCTAAAGTTAACAGCATTAATCATCCTTCTGCTTTTCACTGTTTTCATGTTTTATAATGTTTATTTTATTTTATTTTATTTTTAAAGACTGCAAGGCGATGGTCAGTTCACAGATACAGAAAATCAGAAATGGAAAGGAACATTTCGCTATAGAGCCGCCCCTGGACTCAATTTTAGACTTAACATGGAGTAGAAAGACAATTATTATTATTATTTTTTTTTTTTTTTTTTTTCAAACTACAAAATATTGAATACATAAGAAAACAAAAATAAAATTACTGTGATTATTTATAGCTTCCAGTAAGATGAAAGAATACTAATAAAGTAGAAATAAATAAATAATTAAAAATTAAATTCAATTACTTTAAAAAAAAATAAAAATAAAAAAAAAAAAAAATGAAACAGCTAAGCAGTAAGTTTAGAAGATCTGGAAAATATTTTTCATTTATGTTAGTCATAGACCTCTATGAGTGTGATCTCCATTAGCCCACAAATTTATATAAACTTTCTTTTATAATGTTTTCAAATTTATATATATTTTATAAAGGGCAACATATTCCAAATATATATACGGATGTTGTGTATACAATTGTTAATAAGTGTAGTTAGTGGAATTATTGTTAATTTTTCATATCACATGTGTAATTATCTTTGTAAATTAATAACTTTTCAACTTAAAGTTTTAAGTGTAAATAAATAAATGCAAAAATAAACTAGTTTTTGTTTTTACTTTCTGAGAATTTGTCAAGACATATATGAAAATACAACAAAAGCAAAAATTGAGCAAATATTATTTTTAAAACCAAATACTTTAACAGGAAGGTACTTGTTTATGTTACATGTGAACATACATAAATACACACTGTATGCACATGCACACGCACATACAAAATTAATAAAAAGTAAATCAAGAGAACTGGAAATAAATAAAAACAAAATCAGATGTTCTTTATTTATGTAAAAATATTTGTAATTATATTCATGACCATTGGTCAGTCAGTATTGACCTTCTTTCAAGAAATGATGCAGGAAAAAGTTGTTATGTGTTCATTACCGCTGAATCCCTCGTCAGCACTTCCCTGTCACTACATTATCCAAATCACCATCACCAAATAACTTGAAAGAACAATGCACCATTCATATTTTAATGAAACAAAAATTGTACAACAGTCCTGCATTCTATTCCATTACTGGCTTTTATTCATTTCCATTAAAATAATTTTGTAGTTTGTTGTTTTCAAATACATCAAAGATTACTGTCCTTGTCAAAACACAGTTTCTTGTCTCCAGTGATGTGGCATCTAATCACAGAAAAGAACTTAAAGTTGGTGTGATTTATAGTTAAATCGAATAAAGTTTTTATTTTATTTTTCATCTGTGTTTACGTATTCAAAATATCTTCCTTTTCATAATATTTCTCAGTACTAGGCCTTGTACTTGAGTCTTTGGGGCACACAATCAAGGAGTTGGCCCCAGGCATCACCAGACCTCTGCACACCACTGCTTGTCTCTGATCTGTCACTGGGTTCTGATCAAGGACTTGTCCTGTAAGATCTGAGTTGTAGAAGTGAGTACACTCTGCTAGGAGATTGTTTCAAGTGACATCAGGTTTTGTTTTTTTCATGAATTTAAAAATGTGGATGTCCTCACTTCTGTACTCTGGGTCCTGATGTTCCAGCGGAATTTTTTCTGTCTTGAAATACTGATTCACAAGCTGCATAAAATAAATAAATAAATAAATAAATAAATAAATAAATAAATAAATAAACTAACAAATAAAGAAATAATCTAAAAACAAAAGAAAGAACAAAACTCTAAATAAATAAATAAATAAGTTAAAAAATTAATTAATTAATAAACAAACAAACAAAAAAACTAATATAAATTAAAATAAAAATTAAAAAATAAATAAATTCATTAATTTCTTATTTTAATTTTTTCTTTTCAGTTTTATTTTATTTTTTTTATATTGCCATTACAGTAACAATAATCATAAAATATTTATCTTACGTCAAAAAAATTAGCTTCCAGAACTTTCTTTATCTCAGTGTCTCTCTGCTCATAGCAACACAACACAACAGTGTCTGAATCACACAGCTGATTTAAAGTAGAAACCAGCGGCATCAGTGACTGAAATACAAATTACACTGGTTTTATACACGTTAGTGTGACACTTAAAACAAACAGTTCCATCTATTATACAGCTGTTTTATTCTTACAAGCATGGAAACAAACTTATTTTAATATCATATTACTTCAAATAAACTGAAAAAAGAGAAAAATCTATGAATTACTTAATAACAAAAAATTCAAAACCTGTCCATTTAAGAACAGATAATCTTGATTTATCCTGTTTCTTAAATAATGTCATTCTCATTAGATATTATTATCATTTGTTCTCATATATGGTCCTGCTTATTTGACTGTTGGGTCATTTGAATACAACAGTCATTTCACAATGGTCATATTGGCTATGTATTCTTATACATCATTATAATACTGTTTACTTTATACCTGTTACAACCTTATGGATTATCTACAACTTTATTTTTCAATCTGCAGAATATATTAATTTTAACCAGGATTTAAACATTTTTGGTTTGGATATTTTACCTCTTCATAATAAATACAGTCTGCCAGTAAAATGTAATCAGGGTGTGTACTGAAGTTTTCTGTAGAATGCAAGTTGATTTTTCCCCAAGTCAGTGGTTCTGCTTTCACTGCTCCTGTTACAATGTCCATGTTGTCGTTTATGTTTTTCTGAATCAATGGAATTAATTCCGGTAAATCTGTTATGGTAACATTTGCTCTGAAATAAACAAAAGAAAATGAGAAAATAATAATTATAAAATCAAATAAATAAATAAATATTAGCAATAATAGTTCTATTTTTAAAATCACTAACATAAATGATAATTATTATTATTAGTAGTAATAGTAGTAGTAGTATCACGTATTTGTGCGGCATGTTTTTCTGTAGATCATAACTTAATATATATAATATATACATAATACAAACTAAGTTGTATATAATGTTGCTCTTTTGATAAAATGGGATTTATATAAAACTTTTTAAAAGCTATCTGATTAATCATTACTGTCAGTGTCATTGATAATAATAGTTTGTAAGTTATCAGTTTCGAAAATTAAAAACAGAGACGACAGGTGTGGCTGAACGACAGTTAAAGATTCAAAGTAACAAACCCTAAACTAGCTGCACAAAGGCCAACAACTCCTGTTCCGGCACCTAACTCCAAAACATTTTTTCCTTCCCAAAGATTTCCACTATCAAAGTCATCAGTTTTTAGATACAACGTAAGCACTATTGCGGCATCCCAAACTACACAACCAACGTCACCTATTTCAGACTGGTTTATTTTTAATATTTTACTATCACCTAATTCAATTTCCCGAACAAAAAGATTTTCCAAGGGAGCCGCCATTTTTGAAAATACATTGTATTCTCTGTATAACTATTTCGTATTAAATTATTAAAAGTAAAATTTAAAAAGTAATTGCCTTTATTTATTAGTTCAATATACAGTTTCTAATGTGTAAATGGTACTCTCTGTTTTTGCTACTGTGAAAATTATTAAAATAGAAACTGATATGCAAATCATATTATAAAAATATATACTTGTTTGTAGAAAATATAATTATTTTGATAGTGCGGGAAATGTAAACCATTAAATATTTAAGGACAAAACATTTGTAGTTTCGGTTTATCAGCATCAATAAAACTGTTTCCAGACGATGGAAAACAATGTTGAGATTATAGAATTTCAGATTCCAACTTGTAATAGGAAGAATCTCTTTATTACTAATATCCCCGCCACGCTGAGTGAAGATGTAATTTATGTAAGTATTTATAACTTTATCTTGAAATAATGCTATAACCTTAATTATTCTCTCGTCACTAAATGACCAAAAAAAGGTTTTCTCTCTCTCTCTCTCTCTCTCTCTCTCTCTCTCTCTCTCTCTCTCTCTCTCTCTCTCTCTAAAGACATTTTGTTATAACCGTTTCGTTACAGAAACACTTGTTACCGGACATTTTGATACCATCCTTTCGTGACCAACTTTTTGTTACGAGTCAGTTTCATTATGTATACCAGTTGGCGTGCATGTCACCCGCCTCCCTCAGCTTCAAACTGTTTTTTGGGGGGGTGGATGTCAGCAAATTCAAGTCGATATGACATATTGTTCTTCCTTTTTCAAATCTTCATGAACAGAGATGTATGTTTAGATGAGTCTCATTAGTATAACAGTTTAGTGCTTGTAGCATATTTATCGATAAAACGACAACTTGCAAAGATAACTTGCAATTTAATAGAGCAAGCATAAATCATAACATTTACCATGATTTAAACATGTAACTAATTATGTTTAGTTACAGATTCATGTATGAAAAGTATGAAAACATATAATCTTACAGTTAACCTTTAGTCAAATCTAGAGTCAGTTTAGAAATAGATGATGTCCTGATATCTATTTCGATTTCTTCTTTTTCTTCTTCTAGTTGTTGTTGATCCTTATTTATTTCATTTCAGAACGAGCTTGAAAACAATTTCTCTAAATATGGACTGCTGTACGAAATTCAAGTATTTAACAACAACGGAAATACGTCATACGGCCATCAGACCAGCAGTCTGTATGCTTTTGTTAAATTTTATTCCAGCATGGCGGCAAGAAAAGCCAAGAACGAATTAACCAATAAGCTAAAAATAGATGGTCAAAACTGCAAGGTAATTCACACTCCACCCCGTTTTACGTTTCTTAAGCAAAGGGATATAATCGTAATATTTTATTAACTGGGAGGGAGACCAAAAAACCCCAAAACAAAACAAAAAAGCAAAAACAGATAGAACCTACCGCAATTCGTTAGTTCCTGAGTACTGGTGACGTCATGTCTTCCTCAGTAATGATGATATGGAAAACAAATTTTAGATAAAATTGTATCTGTAAATCGCACAGTATGTGCGGCGCAATTCGTTAGCGCAAAGTACGTCATACTGAAGTAAGTAAAATGATTTTGTTGTTTATATTTATTATTTATTTATCATTATTATTATTATTATTAACAATAATTATTATTACCTATTCATTATTAATATTATTATTCACTGTTATTATTTACTTTACATTATACATTTTGAAAGTAAATTCCACACTTGGTCTGTTTGATGATAGCTGGAATCACACTTTTTTCTTTTCATATAATATTTCTTTTATTTATTATTATTATTATTATTATTATTATTATTATTATTATTATTATTATTATTATTATTATTATTATTTTGTTTTGTTAGTGTTGACCATTCAGTTATTCGTAAACTTTAACTGTTAAGAAGTTAAAGAAAATGTATGAGCTGACTGACTGACTGACTGACTGACTGACTGACTGACTGACTGACCGATTGATTGACTGACCGACTGATTGATTGACTGACCGATTGATTGATTGACTGACTGATTGATCTATACTGTTAACTTCAGATCAGCTTTGCCAAGAGGAGAAATGAGAAATCAGTCTCACAACCACTGCAGTTCACAAAGTGCGTGGAGCTCGCCAACTTCTACCTCGGTTTTACTGGCTGGTCGACTAGACTTACCAAGGTAACTTAATAACTACTACTGCTGTAACAACAACAGCTACTACTACTACAATATTACAATAACAAGAATAATTACAACAATAACAAGAATAATGACAACAATACCAACAATTATTATTATTATTATTATTATTGTTATTATTATTTGTTGTTGTTGTTGTTGTTGTTGTTGTTGTTGTTGTTGTTGTTGTTGTTGTTGTTGTTGTTGTTATTATTATTATTATTATTATTTTAAAACTGTTAATAATATACTGCATTCGTTTTATCTATTTGTATTTTCTACAGTATATTTCAACGTTCTGTTTCTTCATTCTTTGTTGGTTGTTTTGTTTTTGTATTTGTTTCTTGGGTTTTAATCTCCTATTTTTTTTGTCGTTTCCTATGTAATGTCTGTTTTATATGTAGTATACTGTTTTATGTTATTTATTGTTTACATACTCATACACGCGCTGTATATATATATATATATATATATATATATTACAGTTGGAAGAAGACACGGTTATGTCATCAGACGGCGATATTTCAAAAGTTCGTTTCTTCAGCGTCACCAGTCTGTCTATTTCTAAACAGAGTCTCACCTGCGAGGGTCTGGGTGCATGGGAAGAGCCTTACAACAAAGCAGGTAGGTTTTAATACAGGTAACAGATTTAAACACATATTCACCAGGTTTTTATACAGGTAACAGATTTAAACAAATATTCACCAGGTTTTTTATACAGGTAACAGATTTAAACACATATTCACCTGATGTTTTATACAGGTAACAGATTTAAACACATATTCACCAGGTTTTTTTTACAGGTAACAAATTTAAACACATATTCACCAGGTTTTTATACATGTAACAGATTTACACACATATTCACCAGGTTTTTTTTACAGGTAACAGATTTAAACAAATATTCACCTGATTTTTTATACAGGTAACAGATTTAAACACATATTCACCAGGTTTTTATACAGGTAACAGATTTAAACACATATTCACCAGGTTTTTATACAGGTAACAGATTTAAACACATATTCACCAGGTTTTTATACAGGTAACAGATTTAAACAAATATTCACCAGGTTTTAATGCATGTAACAGATTTAAACACATATTCACCAGATTTTTTATACAGGTAACAGATTTAAACACATATTCACCAGGTTTTTTTTACAGGTAACAGATTTAAACAAATATTCACCTGATTTTTTATACAGGTAACAGATTTAAACACATATTCACCAGGTTTTTTTTACAGGTAACAGATTTAAACAAATATTCACCTGATTTTTTATACAGGTAACAGATTTAAACACATATTCACCAGGTTTTTTATACAGGTAACAGATTTAAACACATATTCACCAGGTTTTTTATACAGGTAACAGATTTAAACACATATTCACCAGGTTTTTTATACAGGTAACAGATTTAAACAAATATTCACCTGATTTTTTATACAGGTAACAGATTTAAACACATATTCACCAGGTTTTTTATACAGGTAACAGATTTAAACAAATATTCACCAGGTTTTAATGCATGTAACAGATTTAAACACATATTCACCAGATTTTTATACAGGTAGCAGATTTAAACAAATGTTCACCAGATTTTTTAATATGACAGATTCACCATCGCTGACTATGTAAATTTTAATATCTCGCTAAACAGAAGTTAAGTAAGATGCAACAGTGGTAATGATGATGATGCAAAAAGAGAGAGATTTTATTTAACCCATTTTATATCTGTGGTTTATGGGGACCATTAGGTTGTAGAAAGAGATAATAACGATCATAAGAAAACGAAAATAAATAAATAAAAATGAATTTTGAATTCCAGAACTGCTTGCTTTGCTGACAGAAAGAATCACATTTTTTGTTTTCTTCATATAATATTAAAACCATATTTCTTTTTCTTTTTTCTTTTTATTTTCTTTTATTTTCTTTGTTTATTTATATATATATATATATATATTTATATATATATATATATATATATATAGAGATACATATATTTTTTTTTTTTTTTTTTTAATTAATGTGTAATTTTGCTGAATCGATGAAATAGTCTAATTATATATTATGGGTTTTTTCTCTCTCTTCTTTCCTGTTTACATTAATCTAAAACTACAAACGAATACATATACATACAATCATGGTTATAATGATTACATAATAATTAATTGTTGCTGCTGCTAACATTTTATCTCAGTGGTAGATGTCTTCATCTTTACTGTTTTGTTTTCAGATCCTATGAGCAGGATTGGAGCCGTAGCAAAAAGTAAAAAACTGGCTGTTCAGAGATCCCAGGTGAACGCGTTTTCCAAACTCCTCGTTGTCGCGCTGGGCAACGGCAAAGTGTCTGTCGAGGTGAACACGACTCTGACTGAGGAATTTCTCAAAATTAACCACGTCGACGATGCAGAACTGCTAAAGGTATTCGCGTTCAAATCTGCGAGACGGAATTATTTTCTTACCTACATTTTTTTTACTTCATTTTTATTTTATTATTTGTTATTTTATGTCTTTATTTGTTTTTCATTTATTTATTTATTTACTAACTTACTTGTTTAATTGATTATTTATTCAATTATTTATTTATTTATTTATTATTTTTTCACTTATTTAGTTATTCATTCATTCATTCATTTGTTTACTTATTTATGTTTGTATATTCATTTATTTATTTATTTATTCACTTATTTTTTTATTTATTCATTCATTTATTTATTTGCTTATTTATTTGTTTACCTGTTTGTTTATTTTTTTACTTTTTTTTTTTTACTTACACTGTATTATTACATACGGTTCTGTACTTTTTATTCATTCATTATTATTTTTATTAAAACACTACCTGGACATTGGTCATTCGTCCATCTCCATTACAGATAATTATTATTCAGGTAATTATGTTTTGTTTCCAGGTGAACGAAGTGGACAGTAGACCAGCACCGGACAGTGATGATGATGATGATGACGACGTATCAAACATTGACCTAGACTGCGTCAACCTGCAGATTTTGCAGGAATTAGAAAACACGTAATAAATAAATAAATGAATAAATGAATGAATGAATGAATTAATTAATTAATAAAATCAATAAATAAATAAATGAATAAGTGAATGAATGAATGAATGAATTAATTAATAAAATCAATAAATAAATAAATGAATAAATAGGACAACAAAAAACAATACTGTTTCTAAAATAATAAAAAAAATTAATATATTGAAAAAATATAACTAACAGACGCAAGTGGAGAGAGAAAGAAAGAAAGAGAGAGAGACAAAGAAGCAGAGACAGAGAGAGAAATGGAGAGTTATATACAGATAGAAAGATGTAGAAATCAAGAGAGAGAAAAGAAGGTTAACGTTTTCTGGCGAATCCGACAATTATAAGTATTTAAAACTGAATAACAAAAACAGAATAAAACATTACATCAAAGAATAAAAGGATTTTGTCTTATTTTTTCTTATTTGTTTTTGTATTTATTTATTATTTTTATTTATTTTAATAATTATTTTATTTGTCGTGACCAGGGTAATGTCTAAAGTATTTCTGCTGATATTTCTGCTCTCCAGTTTTTTCCGTCCAAGATGGACCGCCCCTAATGTTCCCCGCCCCCGTTTAATGCCTGTGCATTCTCTTGCTTTCAAACACTTTTCTTTCTTTTCTTTTTTCTAGTTCTATCCGTGTAAATTAATAAATGTCATTCTTTTTTTTATATAACGTACACCACTGAGTATAAAAAAATAATAATAAATAAAAATACTGACGTCTTGTAATTTGCAAAACATTAGCTATACGTAGTGTCTCATGGTCCATAAAAATTATTTTATTTATTTATTTGTTTGTTTGTTTGTTTATTTATTTGTTTATTTATTTATTTGTTTATTTATGATACTTATTAAGATTTATTTGATTAATTGATTTATTTAATCGAAATATTGATTCCTTGCAAACGAACATAATTATTCATCTATTATTTTTTACTTATATTATTCAATAAGCAGATTTAAATTAAAATACAGAAGGTTTATTTAATTATCATAACTTTTGTTGTATCTTTTATTTATTTATTTTTATTTTTTATTTTTTATTTTTTATTTTTTATTTTTTTATGTATGTATCTTCCTGTTCTTTCTATATTTACAGGAAACGAAAAAGTTTTTAATGTTTTATGTAGGGCGGCCGGAACCATTGTGACACGGGTGGGGGGGGGGACGTCCTGGAAAAGTTTGAAATGTTGAAATTGAAAAAACCCATATTAACAGGTTTTGAACATTACATGTAACATTCGACTGTGATGAAATGTGTTGTTGTTTTATACACAAAGAAATGAAAATTATGCAGTGAGACATTAAGAAGCGTTTGGTTACTTTTTCGTAATACAAAATAAAATTCCTTGAAATCATAAAATTCCTTGGATGACGGTCTGAACTGGTCAGAACTGATAAAAAAAAAAATAATAATAATAATAATAATAAACAACACGATGAAATATTGTAAATATTTTTTTTTTTTTTTTTTTTTTTTTTTTTTTTTTTTCTAAATCAAAATATACATTTCCATTTAAATATACGAGTTCTGCAAAACAACATTTCCTGGAGCAAAAATAAAAGCACAAATCTTATTTACACAATTATATTATTACAATTCTGCTGGGTGGACGGATTTTAACGCAGGACTTGAAGCCACGCCTTTGTGGTTCTCATTTTTAGGCAACGACTTTAATTTTCTGTTACACCGGTTCAGTGATAGGCCATTGTCTGATGTTTAATTTTCTGTTACACCGGTTCAGTGATAGGCTATTGTTTGATTTTTAATTTTCTGTTACACCTGTTCAGTGATAGGCCATTGTTTGATTTTTAATTTTACGAATAATAAATACACAAAATAATGTGGGAAGTTAGTCTGAAATCGTAAAAAAAAAAAAAAAATACGACATGACTAAATAAATCAATCAACAAAACTTATATATATAAACAGTGTATATAAACTTATTAGAATTTAGAGTAAATATTAATTTATTTCTGATTTCCTCAGTTTTGAATATTTGCTGAATAATTTAAGTAATCTGTCTAAGGAGGTTTTAGTTGTTCAAATAAATTATCAATAATCAGGGCCGATAACCGTCGATATATTTTTTACAATCAATAAATCTTTCAAAAGATTTACCTCCCTTTTAACGGAACCGTGTCTCTCTCTCTCTCTCTCTCTCTCTCTCTCTCTCTCTCTCTCCACGTTATTTTTAAATTCGAGTTCTTTTAATTTTCCTTTTACCTCGATCACGCAGTGTTCAAAATATTGCATCTGTGACGGCAGCCATCAAAACAAAATAAACAAAATACCTCTACAGAAACAACAAACATTCGAAAACAAATATCTACAGAACTGCACGACTGTAACAGAAGAGGATAAAAGAAGGGATGAGGAAGAAAAACATTCTTTATAAAAAGATAAAGATTTACGTCATTAATTGAACAAAATTTTATCATCGTTTCCATCCGTTGTTTTGTTTCTGTGAAATCACAGGCGTATCAGAAGTTACATGTACTATTATAATTATTGATTTAAATTTTTTTCTAATGATCTATCATATTTATTTTTATTTTTTTAATTTGATTTTTTTGATAATTTACCATTGTTCAGCTGCATATTGATTATGATATAGAATTACTCAAAGACGTCTTTGTGTTCGGGTTAGTTAACGTGAAATATGAATGAGTAACACAGAACATGTTTTCGTTCTTCTTTTCTTTTTTTTTCTTTCGTTTTTTCCTTTCCAATCGAACTGCCTCCGTCCTTTCCCCTCAATCAAATTTATTTTTCAATCTATCACTGCCACTGAAACAGTATTATTTATTTTTCTTTGTTTGTTTGCTTTGGTGTTGTTGTTTTTTCAGTCAATCTGAATTCTATAAATAGCAAACGTTTATTACTTTCGAGCAGACTTACTTTTCGCTGTGGACGACAAAACTGGGAAACTTTTAGATTTGTGCACGCTAGACTTGATGCTTGTCTTTTTGAACTCGTCCTCCAGTCTATCGCGAACGTTTCTCACGTTTGACTTGTGTTTTGGCGCGCTCAGGTTTTCCCAGAACTGATCGGGAACCTTGTGTCTGCGCGGCTTGCGCACTCTCTTTTCCGCGTCGTTGTCTACGTCATCTTCGTCTCCCGAACGGTTTCCGTCGTTTTCCGGCGTTTTATTATCCGACTGTCCGTTGGTGAAAACGGAAGGTTTGGAGTTATCAGTCTTTTCTGTTGTAGATTTTGATTCGTCTGCTGTTTCGAGCACGTGACGTTCTTTGTTTGCACTCGTCACCTTTGACGTGTGATCCCAGTCGGGTACAAGTCTGGCAACTCTGTCCGCGCCGCGCCCTCTAGCGCTGAAACTAGTAGCAAATGGGAAAGTTCCACGTCTGCTGGTGTAGGCGGGAGAAGAAGCGAGTTTCTGCTTCAGCCACTGGCTCTCCTTTTCGTAACCCTTGGAGATGACCTTCTTCGCCCTCTCGACCTGATGTATGTCGCGGTTCAGTCTGTTGTCGAAGCGAGCGTTGTTCTGAAGGAGGGCGTCGTCGTACTCTGACCTGCGCACGCTCAGTCCCATCCCTTTCATTACTTTGGTCCGGTTCATCTTCAGCCTTCAAGTGAAGAGAAATATTTAAACTTTCACGGAACTGGAAGTAAAAAAAAGAAGAAGAAGATAATAATAATAATAATAATAATAATAATAATAATAATAATAATAATAACAAAATTTCATCTCTCTCTCTCTGTTATTTTTATTTTTATTTTTTATTTTTTTTTTATGTCTTTTTTTTTAACCAGCCCTTATCCCTAACAGCTTACTTCAGAATCAAATGCTGATAATTTTTGCCACGGTTGCCTAGCAACTATCGTTAGAAGAGGAAACTGGATATCCAGAACTAGTCACATGCATTGATTCGATTGTTATTGGATTATAAAAGTGTTTTTTTTTATTTATTTTTATTTTTTTTCTGTTGCTGTCGCTGTCGTTGTCGCTGTCGTTGTCGTTGTTGTTGTTGTTTGTTGTTTTTTTGTTTGTTTTATTATTTATTTATTCATTCATTCATTCATTTATTTTATTTTATTTTATTTGTTTGCTTTTTTGTTTTTCGCTTCGTTTGAAAATTTATTTTTAGCAGCATGTTTTATTTTCTCAGATTTCTTTTCTGTCCGCCAGTGAAATTAGGTAAATTATTTAAATGTATTAACTGATGACGAATTTAGAACAGGAAATTAGGAGAATTGTTTAAATATCTAATTGGTGATGAATTTAGAAAAGAATTTAAGAGTGATGTATAAATGTTTAAGTGATGACGAACTTGGAACAGGAAATTAGCAGAATTGTATAAATGTTTAGTTGATAACAAAGTTGGAACAGGAAATTAGGGGAATTATATAATTATTTAATGATGACAAAAATGGAATTTTGCTGATGTCCGCAGAAATGTTGCTAACATTATCGCTGCTTTATTACTGCCAGTGTTGTTGTTCTTTTGTGTGTGTATGTTTATTTGTGTTTGTATAGACACACACACATACACAGACACATATATACATGTGCACACAGAGACAGAGAAATAGACAGACACACGCATACGCACACACGTCCACTTACAGATACACACACATACACATACACACCAACACACACACACACACATACATATATATATATGGTATTTTAGTTACGATTTATTTAACATACATATATTTATTTGATTTAATGTTATCCATACCTCATTTGATTTAAATGCGTGTGTATTTGTAAATGTACATAAGTATGTGTCTATATATATATATATATAAACACATACGTATATTTATATTATATAAATACCCCGTCTCTCACAGAGAATTAATATTGTGATTCTAAATCATTCAGTTGTAAAAATCGAACTGCAAGTAAATGAATATAAAGAAGGCTTTCATAAATTAATACAAGTTTATAATTTCATTTTATTATATTTATAATTATAAATATTATTATTATTATTATTATTTTTTTTTTTTTTTTAATTCTGTTATAAAACGAGATAAAAACACTAACAGCTGAAACTAAATTTAAAAAGGGAAGTAATTCAAGCTGAACGAGGAGTTATAGTGCTAAACTTTACCGACATGGCGCCTTTAATGACACGTTTTGAATTAAAAAGGAGGACGGTAAATCATGATCAAATTTCTTATTAAATATTTCTGTGTCTGGTTTCAGCTTGTTTTATATGAGTAATGCATAGCATTTGTCTTACTGTGTGTATTAGTATATGTGTGTTTTTATGTATGGATGACTGTGTTTGTGCGCGCACGGGTCCGAGAATGTAACTATTCATGGGTGTTTCGTGTGTGAAAGCGTGTGTTTGTATTTCAGATGGCATCAACGGGAGTGTGAATGTGTGAATGTGTGAATGCGCGTTTGTGATCGAATGCGATGGTTTATATACGTATATGTTTGTCTATCAGTGCATGAATGTGAGTTGGTGTGTTTTTTATGTGAATGCAGCGTGCGTGTAACTGTTGAGTTTTTGCATGTTTTTTAGTAAGTGTGTGTGTGTGTGAGAGAGAGAGAGAGAGAGAGAGAGAGAGAGAGAGAGAGAGAGAGAGAGAGAGAGAGAGAGAGAGAGAGAGAGACAGACAGACAGAGAGAGAGTATGAATGTCTTCGAGTGTTTTTCTGTGTTCTTTTTTTTTAATGTTTTTGTGTGAATGTTTGTGTTTGTACGTTTGAGTATATCGGTGAGTTTATTTATATAAAAATACATGTTTATGTTTGACTGTCAAGGAAAGATAATATATGTCTGTATTTACATGTACCTGTCTGTATTTCTTATTATTCAACTGTCATATATTTCGTAGTAAACAATGATCTGCACACACACACACACACACTGACTCATACACTTTTTTGCAGGGGGGATGTCTACCAGTCACGACCCTCCAATAATTTGTCCTGGTGTTTTGTGTGTGTGTGTGTGTGTGTGTGTCTGTGTTTGTGTGTTTGTGACTCTGTCTGTGTGTGTGTGTGTGACTGTGTGTGTCTGTGTGTGTGTGTGTGTGTGTGTGTATGTGTGTGTGACTGTGTGTGTGTGTGTGTGTGTATGACTGACTCACGGATATAAACAGAGACACAGACAAGACAAACAGAGAGGTAGAAATAGAGACAGACAGACAGACAGCATGTACTTTAAGAAATATTCCTCACAGTCAAGTAACAAGTATTTATTAACAATTTGCACAGCTTGTGAAAATGCCACTAAATTAATTTAATACACAATTAACTTTCTTCAAAATTATAGCATTTTATACCAGAAGAAAAATGAGAGAGAGAGAGAGAGAGAGAGAGAGAGAGAGAGAGAGAGAGATTTAAGTTTAAAAATAAATAATTAAAAGGTAGAATATACAAAAAAGAAAAAGTAATTAATCAAAGATAGCCAAGAATTAAAGTTACAAAAAAAGAGAACACTGAAATAAAAAATGGAAAGGTAGAACGTTAATTAAACTTAAATAACAAAAAAAAAAAAAGGCAGAATTTAAATTTAAAAGAAAAAAAATCTACACATAAAAATAAAAATAATTAAAAAAAAAGGACTAATAAATAATGAAATTGGAATTTTTGAAAAGAAAAAAGGTGGAATTAAATTGGAAAAAACGAACAAAATCTGAGCCCAGAATTAAAGTTGTGACAAAAAAGAAATAAAAAATGGAAAGGTAGAAATGGCGTTAATTAAAATTAAATAACAATTTCAATTTCCGAATGTAAAAAGGGAAAAAAAAAGAAAAGCTAGGCAGAATTTAAATTTAAAAAGAAAAAAAAAAATCTACACATAATGTATAAAAATATTTAAAAAAAGGACTAATAACAATAATGAAATTGGAATTTTTTGAAAAGAAACAAAGGTGGAATTGAAATTGGAAAAAAACGAACAAAATCTGAGCCCAGTAATTAGAGTTGTGACGGGAAATTGTGAATGTATTTCATCCATTATGTATTGTAGACACGCCGCAACAAATGGCGCGAATATAATTAAAATTACACTGTTCCTTCCTCACTGACTAGAGATTTCAATTTCCGGTGGCACGGGCTAAAACGCGGGACGGGGGAAATTGAAAGAACAATAGCGACGACGAATGTTAATAAGCTATCAAAATGCAAAGCAAACATTGTCGACATTCAGTACTATTGGACTTTACTACCAGGTACAATAGTATGAACGGATACATGTAAAGTGTACACACTGTTAATATTTATCTTGTATCTTTGTAACAGAACAAAAGTGTAGTGAATGGTATTTTTAGTAAAAGTGTAGTGTACTGTTAGTATTTAGCACTGTAAAGTGTAGTGTACTTTTAGTATTTAGCTTACTGTGAAGTTTGGTGTACGACGCCAGAGGATCGATCCTTGGTGTCGACTCAAAGTGACCCGCTGCTTCACAAAGTGTGCAAAAAGCCAGTGAGAGTGATTGCCTTTATTAAAAGCCTAAGAAAAACTTTGTGTTTCTTACTTCCATACGTACATACACACAAACATATGTCCACACACACACGCACATATACATTTACATACATATATACACACACACAGATATATATATATATATATATATACACACACACACACATATATATATATATATATACATACACACATACACACATATATACATATATACATTTTAATAAAGAGTGTCATTCGTGTCGCATTAGTAGTAAATCACGGAGAAGAATTAACAAAAATCTTAAATTAATATCCGCTACAAACTACATAAGACATTCAGTTTTGACGTCCTTGATGCAATTTTGGATAACATCTCATTTTCAAAATGGCGTCGTCCACAACGGCCTTTTATTTTTTTATTTCATTTTTTTTTTTTTTTTTTTTTTTATTTTTTATTTTTTATTATCTGAAACAACCCATGCGCCACAGAGGATCGTTTACTTTGCAATAATTTTTCAAGTTGTTAACCGAGTCAGTTGTGTAGAATACAGCACTGAACACAATCGTGCATTGTCGCAATACTGACTCCTTTATGAACCAGAACGGGAAATTGACACGCGAGTCTATCTCACGTCGTGGCGGGTATTGTCAGCTTGGTGAACTACACTTTTGTCGGCTATTGAGAATATTCACTTTAATTAGGCGAGGTGTGAATACGTGAATTTGTGTCAGGGATCGTGAAAAGTACAAAAAGTTATGTACGCGATTGTAATGTATACAAGATAAAATAAAGAGATAGGTGTACTGTATACAGACGTATATATATAAAAAAAAAAACCAAAGAAGCAAGCATGTACAGAGTTGTGGTTTGAAAGCTATAAAAGGTGTACATTTATTTAATTTGAAAACGAGTGACAGAAGAAAAAAAAATTAAATAAACGTAACCGACTGATGAATAGGCAGACTCCCTAGCACATTTCTATTTCTGTTCTTCATTTCTTTATTTTTTTTTTTGTTTGTTCAATATATACATATATTTAATTGCAAGTGGGGAAAGAATTTGACGTTGATGAAATAGGTAAATATTTACATACGTAGATATGCCGTTACGCCTTAGCAATCAAATATGTATATTACATATATGTATGTAATAAGTATTTGTATAATACCGTATTGTATGTGTGACCTCTTACCATAGACGTACAAAAACGTTTTGTGTGTGTGTGTGTGCGTTTTTTGTGTGTGTGTGTGTGTGTGTGTGTAGTTTCTTTTTCTATTCTGTCGTGTGTGTTTGTATTTCGACAAGTACTAATTATTACTACAGCGACAAAACAATCTCTACTCGTATTGCTACAACAACAACTACTGTTAGAACGTCTGCCATTATCAACACTATCAGTTACCATACCACTCCACTACAGCTGCTGCTACTACTACTACTACTACAACAATTACCGCCACTATTTCTGTTATTAACAACTACGACAAACAGCTACTACTACTGTTACAAACTCCGCCCTCGCAACGTCATCACTGCGGCTATTATTATTAATCTTTGTTCTTTTGATTATCAATACTCGTCCTGTTGGAACGGATGTGCAAACGACGGAGGTGACAACGTGGGTGATGTCGTAAATCACGATGTTTACCGAGCGGCTGAAAAAACGACAATTAACGTCGTCGCTTGTGGACTCGACCACTTGGAGCTGAATAAATCATAAATTCTGTCGAGTAACAGTCGCAGCGGTGATTGTAGCTGTCTGGTACCGATAGAAGCAGCCGACGTCGTTGTAGTAGTTGTTGCTGCTGGCACCGATAAAAGCATTCGACGTCGTTGTAGTTAGTACCGATAGAAGCAGACGACGTCGTTGTAGTTGGTACCGATAGAAGCAGACGACGTCGTTGTATATGTTGCTGCTGTTGTGGTAGCGGTGGTTGTAGTAGTATAGGAATTGAAGAGTCTCTGTCTTATTAATAGTAGTAGTAGTAGCAGCAGCAGCAGCAGCAGTAGTGTTAGTAGCAGTAGTAGTACAGTAATTGTACTAGTAGAACTTGCCGTGGGAACGGTTGTAGTAGTAGTAGCAGTAGTTTGAGGGTGTTCGTGTTGGCAGCAATAGTATCTATATTAATAATGGTTATAATGGTTGAAAAGGTGCTGCCAAAGTGGCTGATGACGCAGCAGCGGTAATGGTATTAGCAATAGCAGCGACAACAACATCATCAGTAGCAGAAACTGTAGTAGTAGTAGCATATCACTAGCAGACAGCCACTGTAACCAACTGTTCAGCATCAGCAACATCATTTAAATTATGCGAAACATTTTACGAATTACTTTCCGGTCAGACTTTTATATCCGTCCGTCTGTCTGTCTGTCTACCTATTGATAATACTAAAACACAGAAAATTCATTTATATTAAAAACATTTAATGCAACAACAACAACAACAACTTAAAAGAAAAAAAGAAAAGCGCGAACAAACATTAATGATAATAAAGTATCTTTTAAAATATATCAAACAGCTAACTTATCTTCACCGACAAACACGCACAAGCATTAAGCCACGCATAATGTGGTGTTTTCCAAACAACAAACTTTAAATTCCTTTTATTTTTTTTTTTTTTTTTTTTTTCTTAATTTACTCTTAAATTGTCAGTCCATGCTATCATCAACTCTTGTTATTGTCAGTGCTTTGGATACGCGGTTTACCGAGTCCTTATAGAGTCAGCTGTTTCGATTCGTTGCTGGTTTTTTTTTTTTATATTTAATAAGCGTTATGAACCCAATATGGCCGCCTTCCTTTACAGCTACGTGCCAAACACAACGGAAAGCTCTTCACATTCTCTGATAAGATAATTCAACAAGCACCTAGATATGTGCTGTGTCACTGTGGCCTTTTGTTTCAGCTGTAGTCGCAGTAGCAATAGTAGATTTGTTAAAGTTTTAGTAGTAACAGTGGTAGTAATGGCAGCAGTAGTAGCAGCAGTAGTAGTAGTAGTAGCAGTAGTAGCAGTAGTAGTAGTAGTAGTTGCTGTTAATGATGTTGTTATTGTGGTGGTGGTGGTAGTGGTATGGAGTAGTTGTAGTAATAGTAGTAATAAAAATAGCAATAGTAGTAGTAGTAGTAAGTATAAGTAGTAGTAGTAGTAGTAGTAATAGTAGAAATAACAGTAGTAATAGCAGTAGTAGTAGTATTAATCGTTAGCAGTGATATGATTACCGCAGAAGACGTTGTTGTTGTCATCACCATCGTTATTATTATTATTATTATTATTATTATCATATCATATTAAATTAATAAACGAGAATATGTGTTTTATAGAAAAATACTATCTACTGACGTCATCAAAAGCTAATTAATCAAATGATAGGCTGTCTATTATTGTTTAATAAGGCGTCGTTATGACAACGTGTTTGCTATTGTTATTATTAAGTCACACCTAATGCAAGTTATTACATGTGTAAATAATAAATTATCCGAGATATTGTTTCAGAAAGACGAAGATTTAATACATACCCGGATTAGGACGAGATCGTATTTTACATATTAAGGTGTGGATATTTGTTTTGTTTGGTTTTTTTCTCGGATTTTTTATTTTTTTTTTTTTTTTTTTTTTTTTTTTTTTTTTTTATGTAGGCGATCCCACGGTTGAGATCATGCTTTGTATTCATCGCATCATCATTACCATTTAGTTATTAAAAATAATTTGTAATGGTAGAAATTACAGTAAATAACTACAGTAATATTAACTGTTGTGGTATTAATATAAGACGGCATCGTAGAAGAGCGGTTGTAGTAGCAGTTGCATGAGAGGTAGTAGTAGTAGTAGTAGTGGTGGTGGTTGTTGTAGTAGCAGTAATAGTAATAGTAGAGGTAATAGTGGCAATAATAGTAGTTTTTGTGCTAGTGGTAATATCAGTAGTAGCAAGAGTAACAGAACTTTAGTAGTAGAAGGCATAATAGTAGTAGCTGTAGTAGTAATAGCATTAGTAGTGGCAGAAGGTGTAATACTTGTAGTCGTAGTTGTAGTGGTAGTAGCAATAGTAACAACAGTAGCTACTGTTGTAAACATTTCATATCTATTTATAACCATTGTTTATAACCTTGGCCAAAGGGCAACACATGCACGCACATACAAAAAAGAACGAAAAAAGAAAGAAAGAAAGAAAAAAAAAAAACAGGGATGAAATGAGTTGTTTAATATTAATGATAGTTTAATTGGAAACTTTTAAAAGCTGGTATTTTAATTTAGCACTTTCAATGGCAGCTTTTTAAAATTATTTATATATTTATATTTATTTTTTTATTATTATTTTTTCTTCTATTGTGATTTTGAAAATAATAATAATAATAATAATAATAATAATAATAATAATAATAATAATAATAATAATAATAGTAATAGTAATAATAATAATAATAGTAACGATAACGATAACAGTAACGATAACAGTAACAATAACAATAATAATAATAATAATAACAATAATAAATGTCATATTTATTCGTCTATTTTCTTAATAGTTTATATTACCTAGAATCCTACCATGTTTATTACACGGGACAGAATTAATATCGTCGATAATATCGATTTTCTATCGAAACACTTCCGCTTATGTCGTAAATATTTAAGCAAACAATCATGGAGAATCGAAGAAAATGGGAAACAAGCGTTAATAATGAATTCATGATTATTCAGAAATCTCTATTCATTTCTCTTCAGGAAATTATTGGTCCTGAAATTTCTTGGCGAACTTTTGCTGACCCAGATACATAATTAGTGCGACACTGCAATGACCTAGTTACATAATTATTTGGGGATCTGGTCTGACCTAATTACATAATTACTACCCCGTTGTGTCGACCTAGTTACATAATTATTTTACTGCGATTGTCTAGTTTTCCAATTATTGTCGAACTTACATAATTAGCAGGAAGTTGTGATGACCTAGCTATATAATTATGCTACTGACTGACCTAGTTAAATAATTACGTCACTGCATTATACCCATTACGTGATAACCACGTCATTATTTTAACCTCTGTGAGCCTCTATAAAAACTCAGTTAAGGGTTTATGCAACGCGAAATGTGAAAGGAACATTTGTAAATGTCAAACTCCATGAAATATTGGTTGATATTAGAAATGGTCTGCGGTGTGTAATACAGGTCGTACCATATAAGTTTCAAAACGAGGCTATTCTCGCGCCAGCCTACTTACTGAATAACATTTCTACATAAATCTGTCTATAAAGTTGTTGACAAATAATTTGGATGTATATTTTTTTTTTTGTACCGATAGTCATTTATATTATTTTTTCTTACAGTGTTCATGCATACTGGAGCTTAAATGTATTACTATTATTATTATTATTATTATTATTATTATTATTATTATTATTATTATTAAAGCATACCTATCGAGACTTGTTATTTTTTTCTTCTAAATATACATTTTACCGATCAAATCTATTGTGATAATAACAAAACAGTCTATTTTGTTTAATATTATTATTAATTAAAAGTAATCATAATAGTAGTTATTAACATTTTATTAAGCATTAATTCTTTCTTTGATACATTTTTATCGAAATTAATATCCATTAAATGCTGCTTTCGCAGTGTTAAAGTTTGTAATAAAAAGTTCTCACAACATCTACACGTTCGGACAGATACGTAATTACCCCGTCCGAACGTCCGTTTGTCCCACCCCCATGCCGCACTATTTATTATACGGACACACAAATCAAATGACAGCGAATTCTTTATTGCATATTTATTACCGCTAATATCTGTGGCTTTCTTGGACTCACGTTTTTCGAAAAACACAGCTGTTCGTTCGCTCGTTCGCTCGTTCGTTCGTTTGTTTTGTTTTGTTTTGTTCGTTTTGTTTACTGTGTTTGTTTCAATGCAACTGAACAAGTAGAAATTCTGTTTTAATGTAATAACGCGGAACGCCAAGGACAAATTCCACCTAGTAAATCAAATATGGCCGATTTGTTTAGCAAATTCAATTCCTCCTTCGTTCTTTGAGGTCCGATGATTTACGAAGAAAAATAAATAAAGAAAGAAAGAAAGAAAGAAAGAAAGAAAGAAAGAACGAAAATTGTACTCTTCTTTGAAGTACGAACGAATAAATCTACTGCGTATTAAACTGAGACATTTCGCGTTCAAGCCATTGCCCCGTGACTGATTGATGAAAGATGATATATATATATATACACACACACACACACCAGACCACACATTACTACTACTACTACTACTACTACTACTAATAATAATAATAATAATAAGAAGAAGAAGAAGAAGAAGAAGAAGAAGAAGGCAACGAAGAAAAATGGTTATGATAAAATAATCATAATGTTAATGTGTATCTATCTATCTATATAGACATATATACACAGAGAGAGAGAGAGAGAGAGAGAGAGAGAGAGAGAGAGAGAGAGAGAGAGAGAGAGAGAGAGAGAGAGAGAGAGAGAGAGATTGATGTAAATATAGATCTATACCGGAATTTTTTTTTTTTTTTTTTTTTTTTTTTTTTTTTTTTTACAGTGACAAGTGTTTGTAAGAAAACAAGGTTTGTGTGTCTATTTTATGACTCTATTCAGAGGTTAAAAACGAAAATGTTGACATGAAAGTAAATTTCAAAGGAGACGATCGGGTCACCTAAAGGTGCGTTAAAACCAGGCAACTTGTTAAATACAACTAACTCTATGTACAAAAATCGAAACGTTTTGATGTTTTATGCAGTTCTTTATAAACGGTGATTTGTTTTTACGTGCAGAAAAATAAAATTAAACGGTCGTTAAGACAACAGAACTATAAAGGGACACAACTATTGCGTTTATTCACATTTATCGTGTTCTGAATAGTTTAAAGTGTGCGATTTATTTCGAGAAGTGAAATATGCTCTAGTAGTTACACCTCGGACGTTAAAACGACAAAGGTGCACTCATAAAACATAGTACAATACCGTATGTTCAAGTTGGTAAGATTTGTTGTTTAGTGTTTTTCTTCTTTTATTTATGTATTGTTTTCAATTTTTTACAGCGTTTATTTCATTGTAATTATTTATTTTATTTTATTTTATTTTTTATTTATTTTTGTATTTATTTATTTATTTATTTTTGTGTATTTTATTAAACTACTTTTTTTTTTTCTTTTTTTTTTTTTTTTTACTTATTCAACATATCTGGTAATTTTTTACACATTTATTTATTGTTGTTTGTTTTCAGTCTATTTTTTCTCTCTCTATTATAACATTAAAAAAAAAAAAATTTTTTAATACAAAACAAAACACCCTTTTGTATGTATATATGAATGCATTATTATTATTATTATTATTATTATTATTATTATTAGTAGTAGTAGTAGTAGTAGTAGTAGTAGTAGTAGTAGTAGTAGTAGTAGTAGTAGTAGTAGTAGTAGTAGTACTAGTATTACCCGTCAGTTAAAGGCAGCTATTACATTCCAGTTGAAACAAAACGAGTGACTTTCTTTAATAAAATATCTCGGCGCAAACAGTTTTATGTCACCTCTTCAGCTTGGCTAGTCTGTACACAGCGTGGAGGACGTCGTCAACATTGAACGAGCAATGATAATCACAACAATAGACTATTTGTTTAGTTCTTGAAACAACAGGATTACTTCAAACAATTTAAACAATCTTATCCTTTTGTTACCGAACACCGTTGCAGTAAATAGCAGATTAGACCAGAATTAGTTACATTTAGACTGACGGGATTCTTTTTTTTTTTTTTATTTTTTTTTTTATTTTTTTTTTTTTTTTTTTTTTTGCTAGAAGAAGTAGAAGAAGAAGAAAGAAAGAAAGAATCAAAAAAAAAAGACGTCAAATTTAATTTACTGAGAGAAATATTGTTACTATATTTTGTGACGTCAGCACCTTCGGAAAGTTAAATACACGGAGTCCTTGTAACGTACCCAGACAGGGTGACATATGCATATATATTAAACAATTTATTGAGCAATATATAACAGTGTAGTATAGACTAATAGGGTACGTAATAATTAAACATTCGACGTCTACATACATGTAGCAGTTTCAAACTTTAAAAATATAACACGAGACACAGCGACAGAGAGAGAGAGTGACAAAGTGAGACTCTGAGAAAGACAGAATAAAAAAGAGTGACAAAGAGAGACAGAGAGAGACAAAGAGAGACAGAGACAGAGATAGAGAGAAAAATAATCCTAAAAAAAAAAAAAAAAAAAAAAAAAAACCAACCTTTTAAAAATTATGAACTTAAAAATAATAATAAAAATAAATAAAATAAATAAATTAATAAAAATACAGAAAATTCATTAGAGACCAATCATAAAGAAGCTGGTTTCAAACTAAATAAAATAACCTAAAAAATATATATATATATATATATATATATATATAAAGGTATATTTACCTAAACTTTCATTCCTTCTTTTCAGCATATTCCCATAAATCACAGCACACAGAGTTTTGCTACAACAGACACAATGTAAGCATATTAAAAACCTCGCTCAAAACATCCCAGTGTTCGCGTTTTGGACGTAACCCCAGCCCGGATCACCTAAACCGCTACTGAATAAAGATCTGTATTGTATTCGGGTGCGCCGATCATCAGCCTTTCGTTCGCCGTCTCTTCTCGGTGTTTATTGGCTAAGCGTTCGGCAAGCTTCGTGAGATTACGTTAATAATTCAGCCGGTAGCGTGTTTGATTGACGCGTGACTGGCCGCGTTAAAACAAGACTGAATTATTAAACTGTTTACATGTGTGGCGTGTGCAGAAGTCGCTTTCGTCTCGCCAGATCACGTGATGCTGTCGTTCTTTCGCCTCTCTGTCTGGCTGTCTTTTCATCTATATCTGATACACTTACGAATATTTCTAATAATATTGTTTCTTGATACAGGTACAAATCTCTCTCTCTCTCTCTCTCTCTCTCTCTCTCTCTCTCTCTCTCTCTCTCTCTCTCTCTCTCTCTGAGTTTTTCTTTATTTTTCTGTTCCTCTGTTACTCTTGAAATCTTTATTTACGGGTTTAAATTGTATTTCTGCAAATTTGTCTTTAAAACAAAATAAAATCAAAATCAAAAAAAAAAAAAAAAAAAATAAAATAAAAAAAAAAAAAATAGAAAAGAAAGAAAGAAAGAAAAAGAAATTAAGAAAAAAAATATTAATTAAAAATAAATAAATACAAATCTTTAAGTACATAACATTTCATTACCAATAACTATAAATTCTCAGCCGACAAATCTACCAGCAAGTGTCGTCGAAAACGTACGAACTAACACGAAGTTTTCCGAATGAATCATAAGCTAAACATTTAGGCGAAACCAGAGTAGTAAGCAGGCCAGTGTCATGACTGGCAATTCAAAAACAAGATTTATATTTTTTTGATGACAAGGCACGTTGTTAGGTCTTACAAGACTTTTCCATTTTTCATACTGAGCAAAAATATCACTTAAATTCCGAGACACAATGCGTTCTCGCAAAATCTCACAACAGACGAACAAAAAAAGGCCACGGAAAAAGTGATAAACAACATATTGTATATTCGTGATTAGTATGCACGCACACGAACCGAATAACAGTATTCTACTTTTCATTTTATTACTATTATTTTTTAAATTTCATTTCGTGTTTTTATTTTAAATTTAATTTTTTTTTATTTTATATGAATTTATTTCAAATAAACAGAAAGTAGTTGTTTTTTTCTTGCTGAATATTTTATTCATCTGTCATAATACTATACGAACTACTTTTAAAGGACAAATAAATAAAAACAGCGTAAACAAATCGTGTTCATTTTAATTAATTAATTAATTAATTAATATGGTGTGTCCTATGGATATTTTGCTTGATATGCCTGTATGTATATATTGATATTATTATGTATGTATTTATGTATCTTGAACGTGACACTGTCGACCCCACATTACCCGTTCCTCCCCATCACTCCACCCTGACACCAATAAATGCATTTATGAAATTTGTTTGACGTCATAGCTGACCTAGCAGCACGCTGCTTCAGCACTATCGTTTCTCCATCTGTGCTCCTTTCATTTTCAATAACGTCATGATTGATTGAAGCAGACGGCTGCCGATACATTTACCGCCAAGCGATCAAACTATGACTACGAGTGAGACTGTGAATGGTTATATGTTATTAATGTCAAAGAACGGATGCAATTTATATCTTCGACATGGAAAATCTTTCCATTCCAGTTCCAGGATTTGCAGACTGTGAAAATTATTATTATTATTATTATTATTATTATTATTATTATTATTATTATTATTATTATTAATCGGCTTTTATTCAGCTTTATAAAATTTATTTACAATTTTCCATGTTATATTGTTGTATATTTATTTATTTATTTTATTATCCTTATTTTTATTTGTCTTTTTCTTTGAGTGACCCTGAAATCCACCCTGTTCTTCAACCCGTATCGTGCTAACGTTTCAGGTTATGATCACATCACGGATGTTAGCGTGTTCGATGGACCGTGACAGTGAAACGCATCCATTATGCACGTTTATTTCCTCAGTAAATCCTAACATTTCCACGTGTGAAGTCTGCCAGTAAATGTAATCAGTCAAGCATGTTACCTTTTTCTGTATATTTCAGTTATTCTTACATTTTTTTTTCTTCTATCTATCTTTCTTTATTTATTTATTAAATGCCAATAATGTACTACAGATTTATCTCCCCTTTTGTACTCTGCAATAAATTTTATTTCATAATTTTTCTTGGAACTTTAATTTATTTATTTATTTGTTTTTCTTTTAATCTTATCCGCTAAAATCATTATTATTATTATTATTATTATTAATGTTGTTGTATTTCTCTGATTCACGTCCCACTGTTGCTAGGTTCTTGTTTCTGTCTGCTTAATTACTTCTATCAGATGTAGACGACTGAATGAAATATTTATGTCGTCATAATTTTTTCTTTTCTTTTTTTTCTTGTTTGTTTTAGTACCTCTTTTGTTGTATTTATTATTTTTTAATTGATATTTTGTTATTCCGAATGCCGAAAATGTATTCATAATTATGCAGATGAAAAAAGAAAAGATTATTTGAAATACTGAATTAAATTATTCGACTTTAACATGTACGAATAAGCGAAATATTAAAACAAATGATTAACCTAATACAGTAAAAACAGAATGGCTGCGCACCGATATTTTTAAATTTAGTCTTTTGTTGCATTTATTAATTTTGATTGAACGAGATGAAGAAAAAATATGTATATAAAATAAATAAATAATACAAAATAAAAATAAAAATAATAATAATGTATAATAAATAAATAAAAAATAAAAATTATAAATACACACGCTGAAATAGAAATATTACACTAGCAACAAAGAAATACAAATTTCAAGATTTTCTTATCTACAAAATTACACGTATCCGAAAAGTAAATATTTAAAATCCTGGTTATATTAGTTTTATTCGTCTCGATAGTTTTGCACTGGACAAAACGATATTCGTGAAAACTCGAGTGTCGCTGTTTCCTAGTTTTGCTCTAGAGCTCTAAAGAACTGGTTCGATAAGTAAATAGTTAAAATTAATCTAAAACTTACTTTTAATGCTGAAAGTGGTTTTGGTTTGATAAATGACAATTTGTGGCTAAAGGAGTTTTGACAAGCTTATACGTTTATGAGATTATATATTGAGAAGGATTATTTTGTCACTTGAAACGGAAGTGCACTTACCAAAGTGAAGTAATATTCACTAAACGACAAGTTAGAACTTGCAGTAATAATTATCAATTATTATATTGGTTTGTAAAAATGTTATTTAATTTATGTCCTTGTT
Organism: Chrysomallon squamiferum; assembly: GCA_012295275.1. NCBI lineage: Eukaryota > Metazoa > Mollusca > Gastropoda > Neomphalida > Peltospiridae > Chrysomallon > Chrysomallon squamiferum. The sequence continues at coordinate 1,416,953 of CM022678.1, forward strand.
TTATTTTATTTCATTTATTATTTATTTATTTCAATTTTTTTTTTTTTTTTTTTTTTTTTTTTACTCAAGATGTTTTAAAGTTTATTTATTAATTTATCCAACTGCCAGGGTATTCAGTATGTTATTTCCATATCTAACGTATTTAGTTTTATATTTCATTATTTAGTCACTTTTTATATAAAAATTACAGTCTCCACTGTAAAAATATTACGTTCAATACGAGGTAATGAAGGAGAGAAACCCACTGAAGGGCCCAATGGAAAAAAAAAAAAAAAAAAAAAGTAAAATAAAATAAAATAAATAAATAAATAAATAAATAAATAAATAATAATAATAATAATAATAATAATAATAATAATAATAATAATAATAATAATAATAATGAAGAAGAAGAATAAAATAATAAATAAATAAATTGTGACATTTCAGTATACTTATACCAGTCTTAAAGTTGATGACGTAATTACTAATTAAGAAATCATTAAAACAAACAAATGTATGTAATAATTTATTTATATATCACAGACAATGGAATACATTGTGTACAATCATTCGTACACAAAATAAATTACTCATATACGTAATAATAATGAACGTTATGGAATGAGTCTTAATTAAAAAAAAAAAAAAAATGTATTATATAAAACGTACAGAAAATAGATTATCGTGCACGTAATAATAATAATGACTATTATGAAAATGTCTTGATAAGTGTTTTAGAAAGTATTATGTAAATCTCAACAAAGTAGATTTTTGGCGTTGTAGTTCCAGTTATTATTATTATTATTATTTTTTTTTTTTTTTTTGATCTTTCTGTTGGTTCTTCTTTCTTGTCTTTTAGACAAATTGATTATAAATATAATTTCGATATTATATTTTGTTGTCTGTCTTGCATATTCTTTTCTTTTTCTTTTTTGATTTTTTACATTTTTTTAATTACTATACTTTATTCAATTGCTAAGTCCGCCATTTTTATGTTCTACCATCCACTGATTTTTCAAGCACTTGATTGTATTTTTACACAGACTCTTAATAAATGATAATAAAAACATAATAAAACCCTGAGTATAATGCTTCTTTGATGTAAATAAAAGTTTAAAATATGTAAATGTTTGTAAATGTAGCTGCAAAGAGGTCTTTTACTCTATAAAGTGTTCAAACGACAACACTTGTTTTAGTTTTGGCGGTACTGTTAAAAATTTATTTTACATCATAAGTTAACTGATTTTTTCATATATATGTATATACATATAACAAAAAAATCAGTCAAATAAATAAATAATTTAATAAATAAAATAATAAATTGAAAAAATAATAAGAACAAAATAAGAAAATAAATAAAATATCATCTAAAATTTTAAATGAGGCAATTAAATCGTCTTAAATTGGATTTGTGAAATTAATAAAAATATGTTTCAAATTAATAGCATATTGAAACTGTTAGAAGATAAATAAAATAAGTATATAAATATATCTTCAAATAAAAACATTCTGAGTTACAGCATTCATAAAACTGACACAAACCTTATAAAAATGTTTTAAAATTAATATTAAAAAATGTTTGTTTGTTTTTGTAAAGTGACTTTGACAACTGATATTGTTGTCAATGGAGATTTTTCTGTCAGTAAACTATTTTCATGATTGAACTACATTTCCTGGAAGAACTATTTTTTTTTTCATTGACACATTTTGCAAAACAGAACTGTTTCACTAATGAAATATTTCGTTGATGGGTCAGGTTTTTTTCAAGATCTTTCATGATGGTTCAATCTTTTTATTGACAAAATGTTTCCACAATGAACCTATGTTAGATGTCAGGGTAAGTTTCTTGTTAGGAGTATTTTCTTCATTGGACTGTTTTTTTTTTTTTTTTTTTTTAAATGGAACTATTTACTTATAAATGACGTCTGCTTCTAATTCCTTCCTATGTTTATTTTTTGTTGTTGTAAATTTCCCACTTTATTTTTTTCACTTCACAATTTTATTTATTTATTTATTTTTTTTAATATATATGTTTGTTGTTGTTTTTTGTTGCATTTTTTTTTTTTTTTTTTTTTTTTCCTTTTTGATGAGTTGAAAATTGATGGATGAAGCACTAAGTTCCACTTGAAGTGGATTTGTGATAAATATGTGACAGCCAGAAAGTCTTTGTCAACTTTATTATTATTGTTTTAAATATTTATGAAACTGACATGAGGAAAGTCTAGTCCCATGGTCCTTGACCTTGGCCGATCCCCTGAATTCGAATACCTTTCATCTGTAAAAATAATAAAATAAAATAAATACATAGATAGTCGTTACGAAACAAGTGAAAGAAAGATTGAAACAATAATGTTAAAATGTAATAACCCCCCTAAAATTATGACGTTTCTAATAGTTATAATCATTGACAGCAACAACAACAACAACAGCAGCAGCAGCAACAACAACAACAACAAAAATAACAACATCTACAAAACATTGGCCTAATGTTTTCCATTTCAGATTTATATTGCAGTAAAGGAAATAGGTAATAAATAAGAAAAGAAATCAATAATAATAATAATAATAATAATAATAATAATAATAATAACAGTGATAATGATAATGAAAATGAAAATTAATTAACAGAAAAAAATGTAATAATAATAATAATTATAATAAAAATAACGATGATAATAATAATAATAATAATAATAATAATAATAATAATAATAATAATAATAATAGTAAGAATAATAAGAAAAAAAAAAAAAAAAAAAAAAATTCAGTATTAAAAAAAAAAAATCACCCAACAACAAACAAATTAAAAAACAAAAGCAATTTAGCAAACAAACAGACGTAAAATAAAACAAACACATAAAAAAATAAATAAATGGTATGTACTCTTACGATTGTTGGCTGATGGGCAATTCTCTGTCTCTCTTGTCTCTCTTGTCTCTCCTGTCTCTCTTGTCTCTCTTCTCCCTTCTGGGAGGGGACGTGGTCAGAGACAGGGGACTTGCTGTCAGGGACAAAACACGAGGTGATCATGGGCGGAGTAGATGATTTGATTCTGCGAGACACTGTTTTCAAAACCGGACCTGTCCTGTTTTAGAAAATCATCATCACCATTGTTATTATTGTTATTATCATCATCACCATTGTTATTATTGTTATTATCATCATCACCAGTTATTATTGTTATTATCATCATCACCATTGTTATTATTGTTATTATTATTATCATTATTGTCATTATCATTAGTATTAATATCAGTATCATCATCATTGTCATCCCCATATCATCATCATCATTTTCATTATTATCATCATCATCATCATCATCATCATTATTGTTATCATTATTTTTTGTATAAATTGTAAATAATATTTTATGATAGTACCACTAGTATGTTTCTTCTTCTATTAGTACTACTATTACCACTAATAATAATTTATAGTAATTATTGCTCTATTTGAAATTTAATATATTTATCATTAAAGTATTCATTTTATTACATTTTAGATAAAAAAAAAAGTGGTAGCAGTAGTAATAGTAGTAGAAATAATAATAACAGTAACAATGAAGTATTAATCATGATAATAACAATACTGTACTAATAACAGTAACTCATAGCAGTAAAAATACTAGTACCATTATTAATAATAATAATAATAATAATAATAAAACTGTATAATAATAATAATAATAGTAGACAAGTCTGCAACTAATTCTAAAAGCAACAGCAACAAAAACATTAATAAAATTAATAATAATAATCTAAACAAATGTGTGTATATATATATATATATATATATACACATATGCACATTTGTTGTTAAGATTATTATTATTATTAATATATATATATATATATATATATATATATATATATATATAAAAATGATAATAATAATAATATATATAAATATATATATAAAATCCCACCCAGATTTCTTAATTAAATGGCCATGTGTACCAGGAGACCAAAAAATCTAATGTCAGTGAAAATGCAAAATTAATACATATTTCCCTCATGATCTGAAATTAAATTAAAATCGAGAGAAAGCTTAATCCTAGAGATAAGCCCTTTAAACCCAAGTTTCAGTATCTGTTTAATAAAGTAAAAATAAAAATATTATGTAATGTTTGATCAGTCATTTAATTAATTTATCCTGTTATTGATAGTGAAAAATAAATAATAAACGAGTCAGGAAAATTAGATCTCCATATCTTTGACATCTCCATTAGTTGTATATCAGTGTATCTCTCTCTCTCTCTCTCTCTCTCTCTCTCTCTCTCTCTCTCTCTCTCTCTCTCTCTCTCTCTCTCTCTCTCTCTCTCTCTATTCTTTCATTTTTTTTGTTGTTAAAATATTCCTCTTTTTTGTCCTGTTTTTTTATTTCCTTTATTTTTAATTCTTTTTTTTTTCTTTTTTTATATTTATTCAACTTAAGTAATATATTAATATATTTTCTTTTATTTATTTACTTTATTATTTATTTTTCTATTTTATTTTTTTTATTTTCTTTCATTGTTTCTTTTATTTTATTTATTTATTTATTTTGTTTATTCATTTAAAATTTTTTTGATTTATTTTAAATAATTTTATAATAATTATTTATTTTTCCTTATTTATTCATATTATCATTTATTTTAAAAATGTATTAATTAATTTTACCTATTTCTTTATTATTACTTATTTAATCGAATTTAAAATTAATTTTTATTTTATATTTGTTTATATAATCAATTGTTATTTATTTATTATTCACAATTTTTTTATTATTTATTTATTTTAAAATATATTAATTTATCTTATATGTTTATTTATTTATTAACAATATTGATAAGTTAATTTTTATTTCTTTACTTCTTTAATTCATTTATTTATTTATTTATTTTTTTTTTTATAATTATTTTTTCTTTATTTATATTTCTTCATTTCTTTATTTCTTTATTTCTTTATTTATTTATTTATTTATTTATTTATGTTTATTTTTACATTTATCTCTATATTAATTCTAATTTATTTATTTGTTTATTTATTTGTTTATTTGTTTATATTACCTCAGTTTTCGCCCCAGAGGTTGCAGAGTTGAGGGGTAAATGAGGGACTGAGCCATACTTTCAAACTGGTATGGGTTTTTTCTGGCTGTGACAGGAAACATGGGTACCAAGCAGGTTTCTGCTTCAGTATCACTGTCTGAAGTGCTGTGTGCAAAAACAGGTGTCAAGCAGAACAAAATAAAACAGGTGAAAAAAAATCGTGCAGGTGAGAAAAAAAAACGAAACAACAATAACAACAAAAAATAAAATAAATATAGAGATGGAATGAAAATAAAATTAATAGATAAAGTGAATGTAACACCTGGGATTAAATAAAAACAAAACGTTTTTACTGATTAATAATAATAATAATAATAATAATAATAATAATAATAATAATAATAATAATAATAATAATAATAATAACAATAATAATAACAATAATAATAACAATAATAATAAAATAATATTAATAAAAGTAAACAATGATATGAAAAAGTAAAAAAAAAAAAAAAATATATATATGAATTAAATATATAAAAACTAAAGGTGAAAAAAAAGAAGAAATAAATTAATAACAAATATTCTGGTAAGGAAAAAATAACACCAACATAACAAAACAGTTAAAAAATATATTTTCAAAACAAAACAAAGTGAAAAAACGTTGTAATTAATTATTAACATTTACCTGACTTCTCGTTTAAATGTCTGTGAGGCGTGTGAAGGGCAGAGAAATCCGTTTGGACTGTGAACACTGGGAGGTAACTCCTGATAACCATCTGCAAACATTAGTGAATATAAATAAAATAAATTAATAAAGCAAAATTTTGATAAATAAAATGATTAAACAAAGAAATAGAATAAAATAAAATGAAATGAAACAAAAATAAAATAAATAAATAAAAAAGAAAATATTATAATTAAATTTAAAAACAAATGTGAATAAATAAAAACTAAATAAATAATAAGTGATAATTTTATAAATAATAAAAGGTGAACAATATAGTATTGAAACAAAATATATAACATAATAATAAAAAATAAATAAATAAATAATTAAAAAATTAAATAATAAATAACCAAAAACGAATATAATTTTAAAAAAAACCAGAAGCTACAAAATCGCAGTAAATATGCAATAAACAAATAAAAAAAAAACACAAAATAAAACAATTAAAAATATGCATAAGTAAATGTATGAATGACAATTTTTTTTTAACAGAACACTGATTCAGATCAAATTACTTTACGATATAAAAATAAGTTAAATTTAAAAATAACACTGCAAAATAAATCTCAGTTGATATAGTAATATTCACATTCAAACTTCAAAACTGTATTTAAATAGCAACTCAGGAAAGCGTTGCCGTTGTTACCTCCGTGTGTGTAGCCGGTGCGGATGTTGATGCCGACGAGAGCCTGCGAAACGTTTGATGTTCCATCATGGAATGCCACCTGGAGACGACGGTTGAAATCCTCGGTCGTCAGAGATCGCTGAACCTGATTCTCCTGCAGAAACTGCTGAAAGCAAATTTTAAAACAATGAACAGAAAAGTGACGTAACTTAGCAAATATCAACTGAAGATGGCACTGTTGAGTATTTTCTCTTAAACTAGACTGGTATTTTTTTAGCTGAATTTATGGTAAAATTATCAGAAAGACTGATATTTGGACAAGGGTTGAAGTTTCAGTCCTTTCCTCAGAGGTCTAAGTTTTCTGTAGATTATGCCACTGGTACAGATACATTGTGAAAAGTAGAATATAAACACTGGATAGAGTTGTGTAGATATTAGTATCTTGTTCAAGTGTTTCTATTAGTATGTTTTGTGTATGTATTTATAAAACTTGCAGTACAATCAGATTAATTGAAAATAAATAAATATAAATTAATAATGATGTTGATGATGATAATGATCATGACAATAATAATAATAATAATAATAATAATAACAATAATAACAATAATAATGATATTATTAAACATAATAACAGTAATAATGATAATAATATTGACATCCGCAGTATAATAAATTGCAAAGATACTACTAGAAATACAGTCTGTTTATTGATTTGAAAAACTGAAATGTCCTTGGAAATTTTCTGAAAAATGAAAACAGCAAAATGCTGATGAAGCATTATTTGTCAGTATTTCAGATGTACAAGTACAAGTGAACTAATTTGTAAATAATTTATTTATGAAAAGATAAAAAACTCACATAAAATGCCAAATCTCTTTGTCTGTTCTCATCATGTTTCTTCTTCAGTTCTGCGAGACGCTGAAATCACAGAGTGAGAAATTAGAGTTTTACAGCAAATTAAAATAACCTGGAATAAACTGGATGAAGATTGCACTTTTAATTCATTTATTTTAAATAGTATAACAATAATAATAACAAATATAATAATAATAATAATAATAATAATAATAATAATAAACAAAAAGAAGAGAAATGAAATATATAGATATACATACAACTTTATTATATTATATCCCTGTAAGACATTAAGGTTCAAGCAAATATATTTTGGACCAATCATTAATAAAAAAAACAACAAACTAAAATAAACAAGAAATTATTATTATCAGAAGAAGAAAGAGTTGTCTTTTCTTACCATGGCTTGTCTTTCCCTGCTTCTCTCTTCAGTAAAACATGGCATTCCTCCATTGCTTCTTCCCTCGTACTTGCTGATGAAATGTGGTTTCGTCGACATCTTCATGTACTTGTCTAATGCACTAGCCTGGGAAACCAAAATAAAATATTTTAAACAAATAAATTTCCAACATATAAAGAAGAAGAATAATTATTAGTTTGCTCTTTGTTATAATCACTTGTTAAATATTCAATTTATTTTCTATTTTTTTAACTTCTATACTTAATTGTTATAATATATATATATAAAAACAAAATTAAAACACAATGATAATCAACTTATCAACTTTACAACATTGTTATTACAGTATAACACCTGGAATATAATATTTCAATTTGTTTAATTTTAAAATACATTTTTAAAAACATAGAAATAAAAAGTTAATAAAAAAATGTTAGCATTTTATATTTCATGAAAAAAATCTTCTGGTAATTTTTAAAATAATATTTACAGATTTTTTAAAAAAATTAAACAAAGTTTACATTTAAATTTGTGAATTTGGACAAAATAAATTTTAATGTCCATTAATATATAAAATGTCGAAGTTTTTTTTATTTAAGTAGTAATAGTAGATAATAAACATGTGTAGTGAAAGTAGCATTCTGTGTAATACTACTGGTAATACTACTACTAACAGTTAACAACAAACGTAAAAGAAATTCATCCAGTACATTCTTTTCTGTACACAAAAATATATCTAAAACTGGTCTAATGAATACAGCAACATTTTACATACAAATAATGAACGGCAAATAAAAAATTAATTAAATTAAAACAACAAATATAATTAACAGAACAATTTTAATTCAAAAATAAAAGTACAAAATAAATAATTATTTATGGATGCAAATGTATAAATAAAATTAAGTACAAAAATACAAATGCAAAATATAAATAAAAGTATAAAATAAAGTAAATTTTTATTAAAATAAAATTTTAAATACAGAAAGTAAAATGACTAGAAGGAACAAAAATCTAGATATTCTAGAAAAAAAAGACATTTTATTTTAAAAACTTTAACAATAAATTATTCACCATTTCATGCTTTCTAAGTAGCAAACAGCCTAAATGCATTTTGTATACTTCTAACTAATTATTTTATTTATCACTGTAAAAATAATCTTTGCTGATAATAAAGTATGGCAGTCCTAAAACAAGCACCACATTATTTTCTGCAAATAAAATAAACTTGACAAACTCAGTTTTCAATAAATTTTACATTCTCATGTCCAAAATGAAAAATAAAAGAAGAAAAATAGCAGCTAATATTCATCATTGTGTACTTATTATTTAATCATATAACTTTATTATCAACAAAGACTGGCAGCCAGTAACAAATTATAAATACAAGTGTACAAAATGAATGCAAGCTGTTTGTTTATGAACACATATATGTTTAACCGATATAAAATTAATTTTACAACAGTCCATTACTACAGTTTTACGTAAAAACCAAAAAATACGAGTTTTTAGGTTTGCTAAGTAATGTATGTAACAAACAACAAACTGTCTATACACAGAAATACACACAGCTCTTAAAACATTCTTTGAACTAACATAGCAGGGTGGGGCTTAGCTGATCTAATTTATTGGGGTGGAGCAGGGGAGTATTCCATCCTAATATATGTGAGTGGGGTAGGGGGTTTTCTGCATCCTTACATATTTGGGGTATGCAAGCAATCTAACATTTCAGGGTGTGTAAGGGGTGTACAGCAATCTAAAGTATGCAGTGGGGTAGGGGAAAAACAGCAATCTGATGTACAAGGGTGAGGCAGGGTCTGGGGGTAAAAGACAGTTATGTTTGAGGGTGGGGAATGAGCTAGGGTACACATCAAGTTATTGTTAGACTAAACAACAACAAGATTTAGAAAACAGTTAACTTACCAGATTTAACAAACAACTGATAACATGATGAATACAGATATGAAAACAGTTATATTTACAAATGTTCTGAACAGACTGGGTAGAGGAGCTGCAATGTCATATTCTTCGTCATCATTGTCATATTGTAATAATTATCATTTATAATCATTTCATTAGGTTTATATTTACTTTAATCAATGTCTCAAAATAAATAAACTCTAATGCTTCCAAATTTGGGGATTTAATATTTATTTCTCAGTTTAAAACATAATTATCTCTCTTTATACAATGCAATAGAGTCACTTCCCTTACTATGATAAGACCAATCAAAGATTGTCAAACAGAAAGTTATTGTTCAATTCAAGAGATGCCTATTCTGCTTTTTCAAATTTGAAAATGGATATAACTAAAAATTATAGCATTGTATTTTAATGTTGTATTTTCAGTAATGATAATGAGAATTATGATGATAATGATAGTAATGATGATAATGATAATGATATTTTTAATAATAATATATTAATAAAAATGATAATAATAATGATAATAATTTATTTATTATGAATCTTTAAGCATTATATTTCAACAATAAATAAATAAATAAACAAATAAATAAATAAATGAAATAAAAAAAAAAACAGAAAACAACCATCAACAATTCTTTTTTCTAAAAATGAATCAATTTGTAAAAAAAAAAAAAAACCAAATCCCCCAAAAAGCGTCACAAAAAGTCAGTCAGTGTGAACTCAGCTTTACTAACTATCAACATTTTTCACGGTGTTCTTAGCAGAACAACATCGCTGCACCAGCATCTTCCTTGAAGCAAACGACGACGTCGTGGACGGCCTCAGCCCAAAACTGAGGTGTGGTCGCGAGTTCCTCACCCTCCCATTTTCCACCAGCCACATTCCTTGCTTCACGTCTGAGTCACGCTTCATCGGCTTGAACAAAACGTTCCTGTCGTCCAGTCTCATTTTGATAAAATCCGTCGTCGTCAACATTTTCGGACTGCAACATCGGCCACCACGCTGCTGCTGTTTCTTCAGAATGTTGAGAGAGTCGAACATGAAGCCGGAGAGCCTCGGTTTCGGTTCCACGGCACGTACGGGACGACCTTCGGGTCCGGAAGGTCGCTGACGAACTGGGTGGGGGAGATGACAAGAGTTATCTTCTCCTGGGGGGGCGTCGGTTTGGTCCGGGGTGTGGACACTGGGACACTCTTTTGTTGGAGAGAAGGGAAAGGTGTTTGTTTTAGCCTCGAGTCTCTCCACATGCATTTAAAACAGTTTGTATTGTTGTTGTTATTATTATTTTATTATTATTATTTTATTCTTTTATTTTTTTTATTATTATTAGATTTTATTAGTTGTTTTTTTGATATTTGGGGTTTATTTTATATACTTTTTTAAATGTGTATATATATATATATATATATATATATACACATATATACAAACAACAAAACACTGTATATATATATATATATATATATATATATATATATACACACACACACACACACACTATCTTATTAGTATATATATATTCCATGTTAATTAATTGAAACAGGAATACAATGGGGGAAAAAAATTTATAATATCTTTAATCACAGTGCAGGAAATTAATTATTTAAACAAACAAACAAACAAACAATCAAACAAACAAATAAATAATTATCAGTAAAATAAATAATTTCATCCACATTTCAGAAACACACTTCAGTTTTACTTTGTAACAATAATCTGTAATACGAAGTTGTCCTCTGTAACGAGGTTACAGAACAAAAATATGCAAATTGTAAAGTATTAAAAATTAAGATTACAGTTTCTAAAATATATGATCTAATACTAAAAAAAAAAAAAAAAAAAATATAAAAAAATGTGAAATATTTAAAAGTATTATTATTTACTTCTTAATTATATATAAAAATATGTGTATGTATAGATACATATGTACATACACACATACATACTTCTTATTATTTAAAAAAAATATAAAAATTAATTGTTACAGATGTCAAAATATCAGGTTTAAAATGCTTGAAGACTAGGATTATTTAAAATAAAGTTAAGTTAAAATTGATCGTTTTAATAAATCTTAAATAAAACAATAAAAAAAATTCTCAAAAGAACATGACGTTTAATTGTGTCAGCGTCTTTCTATATTTTTAACAGAAACAGGTGATATTTTTTATATTTTTTTAATTTTTTGTTAGGATTATTTTTTATATATATATATATATATATCAAATTGAAACAATGTAGTAACACATAGTAACTCTTACCTTTGACCTATAGATGTGATTAGAAGAGTAGTTGACACTGGTTGCTATGGTTGCAGTGTGTGGGTTAGTGTCACTCACAAGTGCAGGCAGGGAATGCTAGGAAATTCAACCAATCACCTGTTAGTACTGTCAACTGCTCCGCCTCAGTATGTTAATGTGTTTAAATTTATTTTTAGTTTTATTATTATTATTATTATTATTATTATTATTATTATATTGTTATTACTGTTATTGTTACTGTTATTGTTGTTATTATTATTATTATTATTATTATTGTTAAATTTTATTTTTTAAAAATTTAAAACATGATAGAAATTCATCATTTTATTTATTTACCCATTTCATTGTTTTAAATTTTTTACTTAGAATAAACAATAAATTTTATTGCTTTCTGTTTAAATAATGTATTCATCATTTTCTTTATTTACATTTTTAAGAATGAAAAATATTTTTCAATTTTGTCAGTTTAATAATTATTTGTTTATTTATTATTTTTAAATTATTTATTATTTATTTATCGTCATTTCTTTTCTTAATTTGTTAGTTTAATTCAATAAATCTTTTTTAATATTATATTTTAATAAATTTTTCAAAAATATTTTCTGTTTCAATAAAGAATAACAACATAACAAACTTTTGAAGACATTTGATGTTTTCATAAACAATTGTTTACTAATTTTAAATTTTTTTTTATTATTTTATATTTTTTTTTTATCAAATTTTTAAATGGATTTAATTTAGTTAATTTTAACCTCAAATTATTTAATTTACTCTATTTTATTTAATTAGTTATTATTTTTTATTATTTAAATCATGTTTGTAAATTTTCTTTTTATTAAAATGAATTTACTTTAATTTCAAATTATTTCTTATGAAATGTATTTAGGCAGAATGTTAACAGAAAATTCATGCAAAATTAACACAAATAACAAAACACTGTATATATGTGTGTTAGTCATAAAACACACACAGACACAAAACATATTAAAATGTGATGTGTTAGGGTAAGGTTGTGTTATGTGGATATGGGAGGGAGGGGGTGTGTTATGTGGAGGTGGGGCAGGGTGTGTATTTACAGTCACACATGTGTTGTGATTTTACTTATTTGAATATTATTACAATTACATATAAAAATATATATTTTTTTATGTCTGTAAGATAATAATAATAATAACAATAATAACAAATATAATAATAATAAAATAATAATAATAATAATCACATAATAATAATAATAATAATAATAAAAATCATATAATAATAATAGCATAATAATAATAATAATAATAAATAAATAACAAATAATTTCAAAAAATAAAATAAAAATATAAAAATAATTATAACATTTATAAATAATTACTCTTTCATGTTGCTGTTAAGAGGAATTGAACCATGCTCCCACCAGATCCCAGACACAAGAAGACGAGTGCGTGCTGTTAGTGTAAAAACATTGTGTGTGGACAAACAGACGGACGCACTTACAGACATCACCTTCTCTCTGTCTCGCTCCCTCTCGACTTTTTTTTCTGACGTTATCTTCTTGTCGTGGTCTCGCTGTTTCTTCGATTTTCTCTTCTTCTTCCTTTTTATTTCTGGTTTCATTTCTGGTTCTGATTCACTGTCACTGTCACTGGAACTGTAATATAAAAAAATAAAATATATAATTAAAATAAACAAAACCCACATATAATTTAAAAAAAATCATAGAACAGTAGTCACAGAAAGAAAAAAAAACTTTCATATAAAACACAATAAAAACTTACTCAAATCACAGAGCCATTGTTGGAACAAGAAAAAAATAAAAACAGGCTTACTCTGATTCTTCAATAGCTTCTCTGACGTTGAGTTCTGCGAGTACATTCATACATCTGTCCATTGTTTTCAGCGACACGTTGTCAATCAGCTGGTTGACCTCCTTCCTCGTCAGCGAAGGTCGTTTGTCGTCCAGCGACCTCGCAGGTTTGTTCCGGTTCTTCTCGTCCTTCTTCGTCCTCTGCTTTTCCTCCAGGTTCGAGTTTTCTTTCTCTTTGGCTAGAAGGTCAAGGACGGCCTCCGTCCACTTCTCAGCATCCTCCTGAATTGTCTCCGCCTCGGTCATTGTCAGTGAAGAATCTGAAACATTTAAATTTTTTATATTAAATTTAAATTAGATTTTTAGTTTTAAAAAAAATGTTCAGTTAAATAACACACAAACATACATACACACAGAGACATATATGCATTAAATTTTTACTTTAAATTAATATTTTTTAACTTAAATGCATCTATTAAATTATAAAATGTATTAAATTTTGTATGTGTGTATATATCTATATCTATTGCTATGTATATGAAATATATATATTTATGTTATAAACAGAAAGATAGATATAGATATCTAAAAAAAAAAAAAAAAAAAAAAATTGTATTTGTATAAATCTTATTATTTTTTGAACTGTCTGTTAGGCAGTTGATAATAAATAAGAATCTTAAATCATTTTAAAAACTAAAAATTACGAAAAAAACCCAACAACAAACAAATAAAACAAGGATTTTTCGTTCACCTTTGTCTAAGTTGACTATTTCTGCGAAGTTTGGCAGTTTGATGTTTGGAGGTAGCAAGCCGCGTGACGCGAGAATCTGCTGAGTGACGACACGAGTCAGATCCAACACAACCTCCGTCTGTCGCCTGAAATACACCACTCAAAGTTAAATACACCACTCAAATACTCAATTACTCAACAGTTAATACACCAGTTCACTCAAAGTTAAATACACCAGTTCATTCAAAGTTAAATACACCAGTTCACTCAAAATTAAATACACCAGTTCACTCAAACTCAATTACTCAACAGTTAATACACCAGTTCACTCAAATACTCAACAGTTAAAACACCAGTTCACTCAGATACTCAACAGTTAACACAGTGTATATAACAGTTCACTCAAAATTAAATACTAAATTACTCAACATTTAATACAGTGTATAACAATTTACTCAAAACTGAATAAAGTTTACTGAAAAATAAATTAAAACTAAATACAATATATAACAATTTACTCAAAATTAAACACAATATCTAACAATTTCATCTAACTTAAAAACAGTCTGTATTATATTTAAAAACTTATACAATCTATAACAATTAATACAAAATATGATAATAATAATGATGATGATGATGATGGTAATAATAATAATAATAATAATAACAACAACAAGAAGACAACAATAATAATAATAGTAATGTATAAAAGTTTTAGTGTGAATTATGATTTGGTGAGTAATAAAGCTGTTATTTTCACACTTGGTGTTGCTGACTCACACTTTGTTCTCCTGGAGGTGGTTGTAGTCGAGTACTGCCTGACACAGCGTGCTGCCCATGCTCACGAAGTCGTTGATGTTGAAGTGACGACAGTTTGACCTGAAAACAGTTCAGTTGTGTTAAAACCGGTGATCTTTAACAGTCTGTCTGTCTGTGTGTCTGTGTGTGTGTGTGTTTGTGTGTGTGTCTGTGTGCATGTGTGTGTGTGTCTGTGTGCATGTGTGCCTGTGTGTGTGTGTGTCTGTGTGTGTGTGTGTCTGTCTGTGTGTGTGTCTGTCTGTGTGTGTGTCTGTCTGTGTGTGTGTGTCTGTATGTCTGTGTGTGTCTGTATGTCTGTGTGTGTGTGTGTGTGTGTCTGTGTGCATGTGTGCCTGTGTGTGTGTGTGTGTGTGTCTGTCTGTGTGTGTGTCTGTCTGTGCGTGAATGTGTCGGTGTGTGTCTCTGTGTGTGTGTGTGTGTGTCTGTTTGTCTGTCTGTGTGTGTGTGTCTGTGTGCACGTGTGCATGTGTGCCTGTGTGTGTGTGTGCGTCTTGTGTGTGTGTGTTTGTGTCTGTGTGTGTATGTCTGTGTCTGTGTCTGTGTGTGTGTCTGTGTGTGTCTGTGTGTGTCTGTGTGTGTGTGTCTATGTGTGTGTATGTCTGTGTCTGTGTCTCTGTCTGTGTGTGTGTCTGTGTGTGTCTGTGTGTGTGTATGTGTGTCTGTGTGTGTGTGTGTGTGTCTGACAGTTATAGATAAAACTCACTGATCAATGATGGTTCCACTGAATGTAGCTTCCAGTGTGAAACTGTTCACTATTTTCAGCTGTCTCCACATGACAACTCTCCCAGTCGACTCCTTGCACTTCCGAATGTAAAACTTACACGACTGAAACGAAAACTTCTCCGGTGCCTGAAACAAACAACAAACATTTCTATAAGATTTTACATCTTTAAAAATACTGAATATTCAGTGTGTGTGTGTGTATGTATATAGCTTATCTCTCTCTCTCTCTCTCTCTCTCTCTCTCTCTCTCTCTCTCTCTCTCTCTCTGTGTCTCTCTCTGTCTCTCTCTTACCTTCTGTGACATGAGCCAAGGGAAGAGCCTCTGCTGTGTGATGAAGGCTCTGGCCAAACCCACTTTGTTTTAAATATCCTGCTCGGATGTGTTGTTGCCGTAACATGAACGTGTTGTGTTTTCTGCTGTGTCCGTGTAGGTCACAGTACAACAGCACCTGCAGTCAAACACCTTACTGTTATTACTGTTAAACATCAGTATTAGTAGTTTTGCTATTGTTGTCATTATTATTGTTAAATATTATTCTTGTTCTTCTTCTTATTATTTGTATTTTCATCATTATCATCGTTATTATTATTATTGTTATTATTATTATTATTATTATTGTTATTATTATTATTATTATTATTATTATTATTATTATTACTATTATTATTTCACAGTTAGTGGGGTTACACAAAATTGTTATTTCTCTCATTCTGTCACTGATGGATGAACAGAAGGATAAAGGATGGACAGATGGATGAATGAAGAGACAAAAGTTTGGTGGAAGTACAGACAGATGAATGCAAGGATAGAAATTTGGAGGAACAGACAAAGGATAAAATGTTGAGGGAAGGAAGAAAATTATTATAAGCAAACAGACGGTCAGACCTATGAATAAGAAGAATTAGAAGAACACAACACAGACAATATACATAGAAAGAAGACTGACTGACTGATGACCTTTGACCTGTGACCCACCTCGTGTTTCTGACTCAGCATCTCAATCATGTTCTTCACGTGCCACACGGTGGGGAAGCTGTCCTGTCTGGGGTGGCGGTAGTTGCGGTTGAGGTCTCGCGCTGACAGGGAGCAGCGGTAGTTGCCGACGATGACGCCGTCGGGATTTAACATTGGAATAATTTTAAAAATAAATTTATTGCGCAGTTCCTGTGAAGAAAAAGAATGAGACAAGATTTAAAATAAATAAATAAATAAATAAATAAATAAATAAATTAATAAAAATTAATTAATTATTTAATTAATGAAATAAAATGAAATTTAAACTTTTTGTTAAAAAATAAATGTATCTTCTGTGGTTCTAATAAATAAAATAAATGTATTATTTTGTTTTAATTACAATCAATGGCAGAAAAAGTTATTTATTTATTTATTTATACTGAACTAGACTTGCCTTGGCTATGTTGTCAGGGCCTGTGATAAAGTCTAGGACTCCTTTCATCATCCAGCTCGCCTGGGACTCTCCTGGATGAACTCGAGCAGAAACCACAACGACTTTCTTGTGTGGTATGTGATCTATGAAAATACACACAGCATACGCTTTTAATAATCTCAGATAAATACAAATAATGTATGTTTTTAATATGGCTAAGATAAATACACATGTGTTTCTAGTGTTATGTGGATTAAAATATAAAGCAAGCTTTCAGTATGTGATCTGAGACAATTAATATACTCTTCCTGTGATTTATTCTTTTAGTATGTACTGATAATACACATAGCATATTCTTTTAGAAGACACACAATATATTATATATCTGATAGGTGAATGACATGTAATATATTATTTTAAAATGTGGTGTAAAAAACACTGTGTATTTAACCTGCCATAACACAGTGAAATAAAATTACATGGAGCTGTTTTTTAATTATTTTCCAAACTCTAAAATGATTAAAAATAAATAAATAAATAAATTACCAGAAGACAGGTCTCACACAACATTTTTACAAGACAAACTTACTGGGTTCTGTGACTGTGAGTAGAAAACTGCTGTTTTAACTTACTGGGTTCTGTGACTAAGAAAACAGCTGTTTTAACTTACTGGGCTCTGTGACTGACAAAACAGTTCTGTTTTAACTTACTGGGCTCTGTGACTGTGAGCAGAAAACAGCTGTTGTAACCTGCTCGGGCTCACACAACACTTCTCTCAACTGATTTAAATTACTCTCGGTTCTGTGACTGTGAGTCGAAATGTTCTTTTAGGTCAGTGAATGTGTGACTGGGTAGCAGTGAGCAAACTTACAGGGCAGTGTGACCATGTGAACTCCTGAAATAGTTAAATATGTACAGTACAGACAGACAAAACAGACTGACTGAACTTACTGGACAAAGACTGTGAAAATAAACAGGTGAAAGTGTGTTCTGATAACAGCATGCAGGAAAACTGAAATAGTTAAATATATTATATATAGACTGACAGAATGACAGACAAAGTTTTAAATATACAGGTTCTGCGTGTGTTAGATAACAGCATGCAAACTCCTGAAATTTAAATATATTATATATAGACGACAGAATGACAGAAACAAAGCTGTTTTATACAGGTGAAAGTCTTCTTAGATAACAGCATGCAGGAAACAGCTGAAATAGTTAAATATATTATATATAGACTGACAGAATGACAGAAAAAAGCTGAAAATATACAGGTGAAAGTCTGATTCTGCGACACCATGCGGGAACTCCTGAAATAGTTAAATATGTACAGTACAGACAGACAGACAGACAGACTGACAGAATGACAGACAAAGAGTGAAAATATACAGGTGAAAGTCTGTTAGATAACAGCATGCAGGAACTCCTGAAATAGTTAAATATGTACAGTACAGACAGACAGACAGACAGACTGACAGAATAACAGACAAAGGTCTATACAGGTGAAAGTCTGTTAGATAACAGCATGCTGGAACTTGAAATAGTTAAATATATTATATATAGACTGACAGAATGACAGACAAACAAAGATTTTAAATTACAGGGCTGAAAGTCTGTTAAAACAGCATGTTTGGAACTCCTGAAATAGTTAAATATATTATATAAACAGACAGAATGACAGACACAAAGAGTGAAAATATACAGGTGAAAGTCTGTTAGATAACAGCATGCAGGAACTCCTGAAATAGTTAAATATGTACAGTACAGACAGACAGACAGACAGACTGACAGAATAACAGACAAAGAGTGAAAATATACAGGTGAAAGTCTGTTAGATAACAGCATGCAGGAACTCCTGAAATAGTTAAATATATTATATATAGACTGACAGAATGACAGACACAAAGAGTGAAAATATACAGGTGAAAGTCTGTTAGATAACAGCATGCAGGAACTCCTGAAATAGTTAAATATGTACAGTACAGACAGACAGACAGACAGACTGACAGAATAACAGACAAAGAGTGAAAATATACAGGTGAAAGTCTGTTAGATAACAGCATGCAGGAACTCCTGAAATAGTTAAATATATATATACAGACTGACAGAATAACAGACACACAAAGTGAAAATATACAGGTGAAAGTCTGTTAGATAACAGCATGCGGGAACTCCTGAAATAATTAAATATATATATACAGACTGACAGAATGACAGACACAAAGAGTGAAAATATACAGGTGAAAGTCTGTTAGATAACAGCATGCAGGAACTCCTGAAATAGTTAAATATATTATATATAGACTGACAGAATGACAGACACAAAGAGTGAAAATATACAGGTGAAAGTCTGTTAGATAACAGCATGCGGGAACTCCTGAAATAATCTCACATACAGACAGACTGACAGAGTAACAGACACAAAAAGTAAAATATATTCTGTACAACAAGACAAATAGTTATACAGACAGACTGACAGAATGACAGAATAACAGACACAAAAACAGCAGAAAATATACAGGTGAAAGTATGGGAACTCCTGAAATAATCTTATAATATTACATATAGACTGACACACACAGAGACATGCAGACAGAAATTGAAAGAGTACAGGTAACAGGGTGTTAGATAACAGCATCCGAAAACTCCTATAGACAAACCAACACATGGATGTACAGTTTCTCCCACTAATTAATATTTAGAAATAAAAATATAAATAATAAAGCATGAAATGTTAATGATTATAAAGACTAAAACAATTTTTTGAAATTAAAACTAAATCTTACCATCTGCCACTCCAGCATGTAGTAAGCGATACCTCGTTGTAACAGTGGGCAGTGCAGGTTGAGTATGTTCCTTGAATAGCTGTAACAGACATTTTCATTGGTCAGTTAAAATTATTTCCAAAGCGTAACCAAATCTGATTGGCTGCAACTGCAAACATACTTTTTGTTATGTCTGAAAACTAACATTACTATAAAAATACTCTTTACTCTTTTGTATTTTTATTTTAATACAAATTATAAAAATATGTTTAATAATGCATTATTATTATTATTATTGTAAGTTAACATTTTAAACAGGAGTATTAAATTAATTAAAATTTTAAGTGTTAATATATAAAAATATTGTCATTTGGAAACATGGACATATCTTGACAACCCATTTACAGTTTAACAGACATTAACAGACACTCCCATCCCCACCCACCCATTAACTGAGGTTGTACTGTATCTGCTAATTAGTGTAAAACTCATACTTTATGTGGTGGCCGGTGTGCATCCAGCCCACTTTCTTCTCCTTTGCATTAATCTCTGAATAAAACAGCGGCCGCATCCCTGACAACAAAAACAAACAAACAAGTGAACAACCTGACAGTAAATACTGGTTATTATTACTACAATTACAACCTGACAGTAAATACTGGTTATTATTACCAATTACAACCCAGTAAATACTGGTTATTATTACTTTACTGGTTCTACTTTGCATTAATTACAACCTGACAGTAAATACTGGTTAATTAAAATTACAACCTGACAGAAAATACTGGTTATTATTACTACCAACCTGACAAAAATACAAACAAACACAGAAAATAACAACCTGACAGAAAATACTCGTTATTATTACTACAATTACAACCTGACAGAAAATACTGGTTATTATTACTACAATTACAACCTGACAGAAAATACTCGTTGTTATTACTACAATTACAACCTGACAGAAAATACTCGTTGTTATTACTACAATTACAACCTGACAGAAAATACTCGTTGTTATTACTACAATTACAACCTGACAGAAAATACTCGTTGTTATCATTGTTTCATTTTCTGTTTAAAATCTAACAGAAATAATAATCATTATTACTTATTGCTACAATTAAATATTTTGTTACCTTAGTAAAAAATATAATAATAATAATAATAATAATAATAATAATAATAATAATAATAATAATAATAATAATAATAATAATAATAATAATAATAATAATAAAGTAATATTTGTAACCGAAATTAAATCAAATGTAAAATGTTTAATACCACAATTACAAATATTTTAACAAAACAAATAAAAAATAAAACTTTTTTTTTTTTTTATGACAATTATATACATTCCAACTAATTACTGTTATTATTACCTTTTCTCACTAGTATCAGTTATTCAGGATATAAAATGTTTGTTGCAGTTGTAAAAATGCTTACCATCATGGTTACAAATATAGTAATAATAACAATAAAATAATAATAATAAGAGGAAGAAGAATAACAATGTTAATAATAATAATAACTACAACTAATAATAATAATAATAAATATAATAATAATAATAATAATAATAATAATAATAATAATAATAATAATAATAATAATAATAATAATAATAATAATAATAATAATAACAATAATAATAATAAATAAATAATTAAATAAATAAACTAAGAAAATGAAAAGATGTTTCTCTTACCATAGTTGTAGAGGCTGTCTTTCTTGAGAAGGTTGACGATGCGGAACTTGTAGGTGATTCCTGGGACCGCGTTTTGAACTCGGAAGTAATACCACTGAGTGTGTCTGTTTGTGTACAGATCTGTTTTTAGCACCAATTCATACTCATATTGACCTCTGAAAATAAATAAGTAAACTAAAATGAAATAAAATAAAATAAAACAATATTTATTACTATCATTAACTCTATCAAAAAATATTTAATACAATAATTAGAAATATTTAAAAAAACACAAAAACCCCCATTATTTTGCAATAATTTTATACATTTTAACTAATTATTATTATTATTATTATTATTATTATTATTATTATTATTAATTTTTTGGCTATAATAATAAAACTTTATTATATAGTGTAAGCTTTGCAATTTAGATAAATTAATATGTATAACTGTGAAATAAAAAAATAATACTAATAATAAAATAAACAAAAACAAAAACAAAAAAATAATAATAACAAATAAAATAATAATAACAAATAAAATAATAATAACAAATTAAAAATGTTCTCACATTCTTCTAGCCTGACGTAAATTTCCGCTCTCAAATCTCGACTCAAAGACTAAATTTGGCACACACCCCTCGGGAACCACTGGAGGAATTATCTCCCTTGGGCTGCGTTCAGAATCAAAGGCTACAAGCACTCCTCTCCACCTCCCCGTAAACTGAGTCACCTGATTGTCTATAGTCCTCTCCGGAACTGGAAAAACAGCACACAAACGTTTAATAATAATAGTAATAATAATAATAGTAATACTAATAATAATAGTAATAGTAATAATAATAGTAATAATAATAATAATAGTAATAGTAATAATAGTAATAATAATAATAATAATAGTAATAGTAATAGTACTAATAATAATAGTAATAATAATAGTAATAGTAATAGTAATAATAGTAGTACTAATAATAGTAATAATAATAGTAATAATAATAATGATAATAATAATAATAATAATAATAATAATAATAATAATAATAATAATAATAATAATAATAATAATAATAATAATAATAATAATAGTAATAATAATAATAATAATAATAATAATAATAATAATAATAATAATAATAATAATAATAATAATAATAATAATAATAATAATAATAATAATAATAATAATAATAATAATAATAGTAATAATAATAATAATAATAATAATAATAATAATAAATAATAGTAATAATAATAAGAAATAAAAGCAATAAAAAGAAGAAATAATAAAAATAAGAAGAAGAATGACTGTAATAATATCAGAACAGCTGGAACGAGTTGTAATAATAATAATAATAAAAATAGTAGTAGTTGTAGTAGTAGTAGCAGTAGTAGTAGTTATAATAGTATTAAGGGTAATAATAATAATGAAAACAGCTGTAGTAGCTGTAATAGTAATGATGATAATAATAGTAGTAGTAGCAATATGATGATAATGATGATTATGATGATATGAAGGATGATAATGATGATGATAATAGCTGTAGTTGTTTTTGTTTTTTTCATTATAAAAAATTAATTCATTTTCTAAACTTTGGTTTGGTTAAAATATATTTAAATTTAGCATTTCACAAACAGGATATTAAATACCATTGCTTTAGAATAAAATAGAAACTACCACAGTTGTTATATGTCAGTCATGTATGTATACACACACAGACAGACACACACACAGACAGTCACACACACACACACACACACACACACACACACACACACTACATTTATAAACAACAAACACTCACATACATGCACATACAATACATGCCAAAATATAAACAACAAACACTCACATACAAACACATACAATACATGCCAAAATATAAACAACAAACACTCACATACAAACACATACAATACATGCCAAAATATAAACAACAAACACTCACATACAAACACATACAATACATGCCAAAATATAAACAACAAACACTCACATACAAACACATACAATACATGCCAAAATATAAACAACAAACACTCACATAGAAACACATACAATACATGCCAAAATATAAACAACAAACACTCACATAGAAACACATACAATACATGCCAAAATATAAACAACAAACACTCACATACAAACACATACAATACATGCCAAAATATAATTTAAATATTTGTGCTGCTAAATGATGTTCCAAAGTTAAGTCAATAAATGTGACCATTACTGAATAAATTGCTCAATGCCTCAGTCTTTGTTGGTGTTTGCATTCAGGTGAGATCTCAGTCTTAAGAACATTTCTGTGAGTGTTGCCGCTCGTTATAATTTTCAAATCAGGAAAGGATAAAATAAAATAAAATAAAATTCATGGTACATAAAAATTATATTAGTAATTCTTTCTAATATTATTATTTTTTTATAATTTATTTAATTATTTTTATTTTAAAATGTTGATATACTTTGACATAGACAATGAAAAAGTGTAAAATGGAAGAAAAAAAAGTGATAATAAATGAATAAATACATGAACAAACAAATTATAAATAAAATAAAATAAATAAATAAATAAACAAACAAACAAAATAAAGAATATTCATGGGAAAGAGAGACAACCTCGTTCATTCAAACGTCAATAACAGACAGTATTTATGATAAAGAGAAATATTAAAAAATACAAAAGTAGTGAAACCTCATTTACTCCTACATTAAGTGCACAAATAAACAAGTTATAAATAACTTTTATTGCACAGGAATGATTGACGAAGTCATAAATTTGAATGAAGACAGAAATATGCGACAGAGAAGAAACACACTGCATTTTTTATTGACATCTGGAATCAATAAAACTGGTCATAATTTCCATTTGATCGGTCATTTATCATATTTTATGGCTGTTTATATCACTAATAATTTCATGGTGTCTTGTATAATTAGTTTATAATTATAGTTCATTTTCACAATGTCATAAATAGTTATGTGTTATTCAGTGAACTGGTGTTTAGAAAAACTAAGGAGAAAATTGATTCAGTGTAAAAATATTGAAAAATATTTCACAAGTAGGTAATAAAATAAATAAATATGGTACGTTTTTTCTCTTTTTGTTGAATTTTTTTTTACTATTATAATAGTGTATGTATGTATATTTGTAATATGCCTGTCTGTCTGTCTGTGTGTCTTGTTGTCTGTTTATATATTAAAAGTGTGAGCTTTTTATGTATGTGTATCTATGTTCTGTTAATGTTTTTTTTTTTTTTTTTTTTTTGCATGTTTGTATGTTTATGTGTGTTTATTTATGTGTGTGTGTGAGTATATATATTTGCCTTAGTGTATTTGTAGAAGTGTTTTTTCCTTTTTTAAAATGTTCATATATATATATATATATAAAAAATGTAATGTACAATAACATCTGTTACATAAGTATCAGCATTATATTATACATTTTTGTTTGCCAGTGACAAATATGTTTAAAAAATATATGAAATATAAATCAATAAACATTTCTCAAAAACTCTGAAATATCTTTACGACACATTATCTGTGATAAATTAAAACTAAAAAAAAAATAAATTAAAAATACTATTTTCTACAGAACTCACCTTCACTATCACAATCATTAATAGCCAAAGGCTCTGCTTCTTCGGGACAATTTTCAATAAGTCGTGGAGACGGTAGTATCTCCGTATCATAGCAACGAGGCCAATATGGCCCATAGGGCCAGAACTTTATGTCTGGTGGCCTGGTTTTGTATTTGTTAATGTACTCCTCCAGTTGCTGGGAGTAGGAGACAAAACTGACCTTGCTGGTGAAGTGGGGGGAGTCATTTTCACTGGTTGAATCAACCAACCATGCCTCCATGTTGTTTCCAACCATTGTTGCTAACAGCAACCAGCATGTTTAGTGACCATTTAAAGAGTTATCTGATGGTAAAGTGAAGATGATGTATTCCAAACAACTGATAGAAAATAAATGATAGAACGATCCTCACCATGAATTGTTTGCCTGTTATTTATTTATTTATGTATTTATTATTATTTTTTTTTTTTTTTAATTTTTATTGGAATTAAATTTGGTAAAAGTAAATAATGATTTAAATAAAATAACAAAAAAATAAAATAAAAAATAAAAAAATAAAAAGTCAAAGAACAAAATCAAATAAAGTAAAGTAAAATCAATGTAAAATTTAAAATATAAATTAATAAAATAAAATAAAACTAATGCAATTATAATAAAAAATAAAAATAAAATCAATGAAAAATAAAATAAAATATAATAAACAAATAGAAATAAAATAATAATAATAATAATAATAATAATAAAAACAAGAATAAAAACTATAATAATACCTCAAAACAAACTGAAGTAAAAAAAGTAACCGAAAAACCACAGCAAGAAACAACATTTAAAATATTGCTTATTGTAACTCTATCAATACAAATTCCAAAACAAAGATCAAAACAACAGAAGACTGGACACACTGAATAAAACAGATATGAAAACAAAACAATAACTGAAATATAACTAATAGTAATTAAAAACTAAACAAAAAAACCCCAACATCTTTCATTAGAAAACAGGTACAAAGAGACAAAATAAAACAGAAAATCAGCGAAGATTTGTTCTATAACAAGAAAGTAAACTGCAAATATCTGAAGAAACACAACAAAATATATATTTACAATTTAAGGCTTCTGAAATATTTTTTATGTTTACAAACCATTGCTAACATTTCCAACCAAAAAAAAAAAAAAAAAAAAAAAAAAATCATGACAAAAAAAATATTTAATTACATAAATAAAATAATTAATAATAATCATGTAATAAAAAATAATTAACAACAACAATAATAATAATAAAATAAAATAAATAATAAAAAAATAATAATAATAATAATGCAAAATAAATAATGAAGAATAATAATATTTACCAATGAAGACATTTTTCTGTGAATACAGTCCATACACAACACCATTTAGTTATAATTTAATGAACATCAGTTGTTTAGAAAACAGCACAGGAAATTCAAACATCACAACTCCAGAACTCTCTTATTTTGTTCTCCTAATTAAACTCTGTTTAAAATTTACATATCTTCCCCCACTGCAGTATCACCCTCTCAAACTTCTCATCCTGCCTTTTCTAAGAATTAAATTTCCAAAACGTTTATGAATTCAAAAATCTCTTGAACAAAAATAAAAGAAGTTTAAAAATAAATAAACCAACTCTTTTTGTGTCTGAAGTAAATAAAAGTGACTGAGATTGCTTCAGCTTGTCTGTACGTCCTTACAATGGTTGTTACAAAAATCCATCTGAATTAATAAACTGCAAAAACCCTGACAGAAACTAGTCCAAAAAAAAAAAAAAACTATTTAGAAATTATTTTTTTTTTTTTTAAATTCATTTGTCAAAAATCAGTTTACTGAACCTAAGCTAAAAATAGACCAGAATTCAGTAACGTCTGTCAGTCTGTCATAATCAAAAACCAATCAGCTACCTGCGGAGAACATCCTGACGATGGAGTCACTGTGGCCGATTCAGCGACGGCAGTAAAAAATATGAAAATCGTTTTTCTGTTTCTTTCCCACACCGACTCGCCGAACAAAAGCAAAAATTTGCATTAGTCGTTGAGAATATAGTAGCAGTCTGAATCGAGGCTTAGAAAGTGTATTGACACCTCAGCCAATAACACAGCCATTTCTCAAATCTACAGCCCATAAAAAGGCAAATCATCTGTCAAACTGAACTTAAAAAGAAAAAGAAAAAAAAACAGAAGAAAAAAAAGAAAAAAAAAAAAAAAAAAAAAAAAAAAGTTGAATAACAAATAAGTAAACCAAAAACAAATCAATAAATTAAAGGAGAGAAAGAGAGGGAAAGCATGTAATGGTTGGTTGGTTGGTGGTGGTGGTGGGGGGTGTGTGATAAAGATAAACTACTTTCTAGTAAACAATCAATGTTTTACCTGTGACCTTAGTCTTGGTAAATAAACCTTCAGTAATATTGAGTGGCGAAAGCTTTTATTGACAGTTTCACTTACAGTGCGAATATTTTAATATTTCTTATTACAGTTTTTTTTTTATTGCCCGACAACCTGCGACATGCAGCAGTGTGAAAAGTGATCTGAATGGGAAAACACGCTGGTACTACTTCCCAAGAAACTGCTGTTACTTTGTTAGCAGTGAGCTGAAGAAAAGTTTAATTTACACAAATTAGTTTAACACAGATCAGAGAGCAGTTGTTTGTTTGGTTTTTTTTTCTTTTTTTCTTGTTTTGTTTTGTATTAAGTTTGTTTGTTCTTGTTTGTTTTGGGTTTGTTTTGTGGAGTTTTTTTTTTTTTTGTGTGTGCTTGTTATTGTTACTATTATTATTATTGCTACTACTACTATTACTGCTTCTACTACTACTACTATTACTATTATTACCATTATTGCAATTAGTTATTACTATTATTATTATTATTATTCTGAAGAAAGCTGTTTGCTTTCTTTCAATTATGTTTGACCACTTACTTTTTATTTTAGTGTGTGTTTGTCTGTATGTATGTGTGTGTATGTGTTTTGTGTATATAATGTGCGTATGTTTGTGTGTGTATGTGTTTTGTGTATATATGTGTATATGTTTGTGTGTCTATGTGTTTTCGTGTATGTAAGTGTGTGTGTCTGTGTGTGTGTGTGTGTGTGTGTGTGTGTGTGTGTGTGTGTTGTTTGTGCCTGTACATGTGTGTGTGTGTGTGTGTGTGTGTGTGTGTGTGTGTGTACATGAAGGTTTACATGCCTGCACATGTGTATTCTGTCTGTGTGTGTGTGTGTGTGTGTGTGTGTGTGTGTGTGTGTGTGTGTGTGTGTGTGTGTACATGAAGGTTTACATGCCTGCACATGTGTATTCTGTCTGTGTGTGTGTGTGTGTGTGTGTGTGTGTGTGTGTGTGTGTGTGTGTGTGTGTGTGTGTGTGTACATGAAGGTTTACATGCCTGCACATGTGTATTCTGTCTGTGGGTGGGGTTTTTCTTTTCTTTTCTTTTTTGTTTGACTCATTCTATTTTATTACCTGTATTAAATAACATTCTAACCTTTTTCTCACCTCACATAAAACATTTTAATTTTTTTTATTCTTAGTTTCACAATAAACAACATGCGATGAAAGGAAAATAACCAAAAAAAAAAAAAAAAAAATACAATTTATACAAACCAAATTTTATGTTTCTTTTATGGAATTTTATTTTTCCTTTTATCATTGTTGTTGTTGTTGTTACTGTTCACTTGGTGATTGTTGTTATTTTGTTGTTTTCATTGTTTCTTATGTTGTTATTATTTTTTTTTTTAATACTATTACCTCTACCACTACTTCTGTTGTTATTATTATTGTTATATTATTTTACTGGTTTTTTTACTGTGTTATTGGTTATTATTTATTAATAGTAATCATTATTTATTTACTTACTTACTTACTTACTTATTTAATTTTTTTTTTTTTAAGAATTATTTATTTATTTATAAAGTCATTATGTGTCAGTAAGTATTTGTGTGTCTGTGTGTCTGTGTGTCTGAATATTTTAATTAATTATATCTACAGAAAGAAATTGTAAAATAAAAAATAAAACAGTTATTCATTAAATGCTCAGTTTTTATATTCAGATTGTCTGACATGAACAATAAAAAAATAAAAAATAAAAATTATATAACAAATAGCCCCTCCCTATCTCTTCATATACAAAAATATTCTTCTTTCAAATACCATTCTTTAATTTACTAATAGTTTTTCTTCTTTTTTTTCCAACTGTTTATGTTATAAACCATTTTGTTTTAAAATGATCATTTTTTTTAAAAATCTTAGATACTGTTCTGGCATTAGCATAACCATTATCTCCCTTTAGGAAGTTCTCTCCCTTTACTGAATTCACATTCTTGTTTGACTGTTTTAAATTACTCAGTTATCTCGCACCTGGTCAATTTTTTTCTCTTATCTAAGTTATCCATCTTACTTAAGTTATCTCCCTTGCATGAGTTATCTCCCTTACACAAGTTTTCATCTTGGCAAACAAAGTTTTCCTGTGTACCTGAATTTTGTTTTTTACACAGCCTTAATTCTACCCTTTGTCTGAATTCACGTTCTTGCTCGAGTTATCTCCCTTGTCCGAGTTCTTTTTCTCCTCGGTTTCCTGCCTCTCTTTCGACCGTGCTGTCTGTGGGCGTGTCAGGGAAGCAGACGACAGGTACAGGTGAGCAATTGTTAATGAGCGACGTCTGGCAAAGCGTCTGGTAGGTTCCAAGTTTTGAACCACGATACTCTGCTTCTTCAGAGACCCTTGTTCACAATTAACATCCGACGACTTCGATGTTTCTTTGTGATCCATCTAGTACTAGTTTCTAAAACTTACTCTTACCTATTTTTAAATCTCTACATTCTTCACTCTGTCAGAATCTGATGATTTCATCTAGTACTAGTTTCCAAATCTTACTCTTACTTAGTTTTAAATGTCTACATACTTTATGTATTAAGATTGTCAGTATCTGATGACTTGTCTAGTACTAGTTTCCAAATCTTATCTTTGTTATTTCTTCAATCTCTACTTATTTATTTTTATTTATTCCTTACTCAAACAGCTGTGGATATACATACTCAAACCATCAACAATCAAAATATAATCAAATTATCATATCCTGACATAAAACAAACAATATAACACACTACTTAACATTTCACACCCTAACAACTCCAAATATTATTCTTAATAATTTCCTTATTTATCTCCAATCTTATTGTCTTTGTCTTTTTTAAAAAATAAAAATATATACATATAAATATCTTCCTTAAATCCTACATATTCCTCAGCAATCCTCAATCCCAGTCACATATTCTGAACTAAACTGAATCCCACTAATTCAGTCTCATTCATGTCACGGTCCAATGAACAGTCAGTGAACCAAAACTTATGTAAGTTTTATTAAGTCCCAACTCCTGTGTGAAGTACACACTCACTGATTTGAGTAAATCTCGCACACTTCTCAGTTTTACTCACACAAAGTCCACAGGTTGTATTCCTTATTTTTATTCCTTGATTCTTCTTTATTTAAAATATGCTCCTTAAAATATCCTTTTTTCATTCCATGAAACTCCTTATATATTTTTTTTTTTTATAAAACTCTCCTTATGTTAGTTCTCCTTGAAATTTTCTCTATCATATTCTTTATGTTCCTTCAAACTATCCTTAAATATATTCCTTGTCCTCAAAAATCTTTTGAAATTTAGTTCTAAAAAATCTCCTGTATATTTTTAATGTTGTTTTTTTCTCCTTCAAAGTATCATTAGAGTTATTCCTAATCTTGGAAACATTCCTTAAACAAACTGGCTC
The DNA here is from genome assembly GCA_012295275.1 of Chrysomallon squamiferum. Lineage (NCBI taxonomy): Eukaryota > Metazoa > Mollusca > Gastropoda > Neomphalida > Peltospiridae > Chrysomallon > Chrysomallon squamiferum. Next base: position 1,448,025 of record CM022678.1, read on the forward strand.
CTAAGAATCTCCTAACATTACTCCTTACATTCCTTCATACTCACAGTTCTCACCTTCTGTTCTTTTAAATGTTCTCTCTCGCTTTTTTTACTCCTTCAAATTCTCTTTAAAGTTATTCCTTCTCCTTTTGCTATTCTTCTTTCTATTACTTAATCTATTCCTTAACTCATTCCTGATTCTCCTTAATCTTATTCCATCCACTATCCTTAAACTATTCCTTAAATCGTTGCTGATTTTAGTTCAAAGGTGTCCTTTTTTTTTCCCTTTTCTTTTTGTTTCTTCACACTTTCGTGTGATCAAAGATTACACTTGCTTCTAGTTTTAAGACTTTGAGTGTTCTGTTGTAATATTTTCACATGTGTCGACTCCCAGTGAGATAGCTGTTGTATGTCACATGTAGGTCTCCTCCACTGCATTCACTAAAATATTGACTTAACCCTTTTGCCTTTCACTGCACGAAAACTTTTTCATATACTGATCTGTCGAACAAGTGCACGCAAGACATTCATTTTATTTTTTCAAGTGTTCTCGTTATTATTAAAATCTTCTTTTCTTTTTTTTTTTTTTCTTCTGTGTGATTATTCGCCTCACAATAAACTGTTGTCCGTGTGTGAATTATTAACTCAGGTTTATTTTTAATTAGAATTTTGAAGCTGATATTCCAGTTCCAGTTTTATTTTCATTATCATTTTTTTTTTTTTTTTATTATTATTATTATTATGATTTTTTTTCTTCTTCTTCTTCTTCAACAAGTGCTCCCAAGACATTTTTCATAACACAGCAAAATGTTGCAAGTGACACAGTAACCATGGCAACAACTTATGACATTGAGTCACAGTTTATTATTATTATTATTATTATGTTGTTGTTGTTGTTGTTGTTGTTCTGTTTACTTGGTCCTGGTGATTATACTGAATTAATGCTCCAGAACAAAGGAACTGTTATAGTGATCAGGTAACCATAGCAACAATTTCCGTGACCAAAAAAATAAATTTCACAGTGTGTCCTTCCACTGTATAAGATGTTGTTTGTTTGTTTGTTTGTTTGTTTGATTGTTTGTTTGTTTGTTTGCTTGTTTGTTTGTTGTTGTTGGTTTTTTTTTTTTTTTTTTTTTTAATGGCTTTTACCACAGGATGGATAATAAAATTGCAAGAAACATCGAATCAGCTTTTTTTCCCATTCATCAAAAAGAGAATGGATAGAAAAATCCATGAAAATCTTTGATGATAATAAACGTCACAGGTGATCAGTAACCATGACAACAGTGTTTTGTAATCCACCAAGATTTAGCCAAATTACAACATAATGTCCAAGTTTTTTCAGTGACAAAATATAAAATAAAAATATTTAAAAAAAATAATAAAAAAAATAGTTAAATAAATAATGGATCTGTAACCATGACAACAGCCAAGCCAGTCTTTATTCTATCTTTCCCTTGTCCCATTCATGACATGAAAACTCAATGTCCGAATGTCCAGCATCTGTCCCACACAGAAATTTAACACACAGGTAAGTAACACAAACTCGTTATCTCATTTCACTCGACATGAAAGTAAAATCGTATCTTATGTCAACATTAGAAAAGTAAAACAGATGTGTGTGTGTCACTTCATAGCAAGCAGCAAGAACAACGTTGCATAAGTCAGCTGACAGGTCAATAAGGTATTCACTTATCGGTTGCTATTGGCAACTGACTGAACCTTGAGGTGTGGTTATTTGCTGCTGATACGATCTGCTGCTAATGGTCGAGTGTCTGATAAAAATCAAGAGCTTTAAAGTCCCGCGACCACTTCACAGTTTTGTTTGTTTGTCTGTGTGTGTGTTTTATACTGTCTGTGTGTGTGTTTTATACTGTCTGTGTGTGTGTCATACACTGTCTGTGTGTGTGTCATACACTGTCTGTGTGTATGTTTTATACTGTCTGTGTGTGTGTCATACACTGTCTGTGTGTGTGTCATACACTGTCTGTGTGTATGTTTTATACTGTCTGTGTGTGTGTTTTATACTGTCTGTGTGTGTGTCATACACTGTCTGTGTGTGTGTCATATACTGTCTGTGTGTGTGTCATAAACTGTTCATACACTGTCTGTGTGTGACAGGTGTATGTTTTATACTGTCTGTGTGTGTGTTTTATACTGTTCAGTGTGTCCATACACTGTCTGTGTTTATACTGTCTGTGTGTGTGTCATAAATGTGCTGTGTGTGTGTCATACACTGTCTGTGTGTAATACAGGTGTGTTATTTGTCTGTATATTTGTTATATTGTCTGTAAGGCAGTTGTGTTGTGTACATGTTCCATTGTCTGCAAAAATGTTCAGGTACAGACAGGTATTCTGCAGTCTGTTCAGCTGTCCAGGTATTTAGGCACTGCATAAATGTGCAGGTAAAAACAGGTATTCTAAGCTGAGTTCAGGCATCCAGGTATACTTAATTAAACATACAGAGAGGTACAGTCCATACAGATATACTCCATTCAGGTGTTTATAATCCATCAGGTGTACACAGTATCTTATAATCCACACAGGTGTATACAGGTACATTATCTTCAATACAGGTGTACACAGGTAATTTATAATCCATACAGGCACATTGAAGTATTTTAAATTCCACACAGGTGAAAACTGGTATTTTATAATCCATACAGGTATAACCAATATTTCATAATCCGTACAGGTGTGTAAAATAATTTATAATCCATACAGGTAAATCGAACATTTTATAATCCATACAGTGAAGTATTTTACACATTAAACAGATATACACAGGTAGATTGGCAGGTGTTTTTTGTTTTCTTTCTGCATGTGTGTTAATAAAGTGATCTGTAAAGCCTGACTAGGAAATTAGATAGAAATTAATACAACTATTAATAATCCAGAGTCTTTTTTTCTTTCTCTTTTTCATGTTAATTCTTGCTCAGGTCGATTGGTTGGGACCGAGGTAAAGTGAGAAGCTCTATAAATCACTTCACACTGCCCTCGGAAACATGAAAGTGAACTTGTTTGTTAACAGCAGGGTAAAGTGCCGCAAAGAACCGCAATGAACTTAAACGAGCGGAGCATGTCTTGTGACCATTTCTGTATTGCCTGCCTCATAGAGATAGTGTAAAATATTATAAAGAACCACAATGCACTGAAATGAACAGAGAATATCGTATATTTTTTTTCTATATTATGCACTAGATATAGTCCTAGTAAAATACCACAAAGAACCGCAAAGGACTGAAATGAATGAAGTACCTATTTCTGAACTGCGCGCTAGACACAGAAATTGTAAAGTAAGTACCATAATAAACTGCAAAGCACTGATCTGAATAAAGCACATCTTTAATCTTTTCTGTACAACATGCTGGATATAGAAATTGTAAAGTACCACAAAGAACCACAAACTACCCCAATGCACTAAAATGAATAGACCCACATATTACAATCATTTCTCTATTACCCAATAACTACAAAATTGTAAAATGACCGCAAACAACCGCAAAGTACCACAATGCACTGAAAAGGACACAACACAACTTAAAGGAGGTATTATTTGTGTATTGACAAAGGAGTTTTTGAGAAAAGAATGCTATTAATACTGAGCGTGTTAATGATGTGTTTATTGAAGATTTGTTTACTCTGAGAAAGAACCCAGCTTTGTGGAGTGACACCTGTGTATAATGATGTCCTCAGTTGTGTAAATAGTTCACTGAGTAAAGTTGTAGGTGTTTGTATGTGTGTGTGTGTGTGTGTGTGTGTCTGTCTGTCTGTCCTTATTTGGCTGTTTATTTGTTTATTCTATTTTATTTATTTATGTATTACTTTATTTATTTATTTATTTTATTTATTTATTTATTTTTATTTATTTATTTATTATATTTATTTATTTATTTACTTCTGCTTTAATTAATTGTGTTACTTACTGAAGTTATATACAAACATAATTTTTTTACAAGCTGTAATAAATATTAAATAGACATGTTAAGATATCTAATTATAAACAAAATTTTTTGCTTATTAAAGTATCAAAGTATAGTAATAAATATTAAAAGTATCTACATGTTAAAAACACTAATATATATATTAAAGTATCAAAGTATAGTAGTGAAAAAATACTAATAGTAAGTGTTTATTAAAGTATCTAAGTATAGTAGTGAAAAAACACTAATAGTAAGTGCTTATTAAAGTATCTAAGTATAGTAGTGAAAAAACACTAATAGTAAGTGCTTATTAAAGTATCAAAGTATAGTATCAAAGAAACACTATAGTAAGTGCATATTAAAGCATCTAACTATAGTAGTGAAAGAAATACTAACAGTAAGTAACTAACTGTAAACAAAATAAAACAAAACCACACACATGACAACAGCAACCATGTAAACATTTTAACAGTCAACAAATGTAAACATTCCAGAAATTAATTATTTTTCATCATTAAAAAGACATTAAACCTTGATTCATGATCTATTAAAAACTAACAAAAAAAAAAGAAAATGATTTATTTGGCACAGATATTTTTCAATCCATGTAAAATGTACCATGGCCTCCATATAAATGAACTCAGCTTTAACCAATCAAATTGCAGCTAACAAAACGTATGACAAAATGAGGTATATTAACTTTGTACGAATGTGAATATCTGTTTGTATTTGTATACTTGTTTCTAGACAACATATATATACATTTGATAAAGAAAATTAAGGGGTAGAGTAAGACAGATATCACACCAGTGTGAAATACGAATTTAACTAAATTAAAAGTGGTTTAAGTAGATAAGTCACTGATGTCAAGAAAGAAAAAAAAAAATAAAATATGATTTGTTGCTTGTTGACTTGTTAAGTCTTATCAGTGTGAATAGAAAGATCAAAGGAAGAGAGAGAGAGAGAGAGAGAGAGAGAGAGAGAGAAAAGAGAATGAGTAACAGAGGATCATAGAGGGAATGAGAGGAAAGAGGAGAGAGAAAAAATAGCAGAAAGAAATGGAGAAAAGATAGAATGAATGAGAAAAGAAAAAAAAAAAAAAAGAAAAAAAAAAAAAAGAGAAAATAAATAAATAAAATAAAATAAATAAATAATACAAGTTTAAAAATATATAAAAAACAAAAAAACAACAACACAGAAAAACAAAAAAAATAATAATGTCCCAAAAAAAAAAAAAAGAAAGAAATGAGATCATTTTTTGTTTGTCTACCTGCACAAATTAACACAAACTAATAGCAGACTTTCCAGTAACAGCAAACCTGAGTCTAAACATGTACTGTGCTGTCAGTTTTTTCACCCCCGCACCACCCCACACAGAGATTTAATTACTCTGAGCTGCTCTGGAAGAGGAAAGACCAGTGAAAGCAGAAATCATTTCTAGATTATGGAGACTGATGGGAGACTCAGGTAAAAGTGTTTATAACAGTCACAAAGTGATCAATGGGGAAAAAAAAAAAAAAAAATTCACTTATCAAAAAGTGATTGATAGAAAAAATGTAATTCTGAAAACTTGATCAATAATTTTTTTTGAACTATCATAAAGTGACTGATGGAAAAACAGAGCTATCAAAAAGTGATCAATGGAAAAAAAATTGTACAATGAAGTAAATTGTGAACAGTCAAAAAGTTACTGATACATTTTTTGAACTTAATAAAAGTGATGGATAAAAAATTTTGAACTTTCAAAAAGTGATCAATGGAAATTTTGAGAACTGTCATAAAGTGATTGAAGAACTGTTTTGGAACTGTTCCAAAATGAACAATGAACAATGTCTGAACAGTTGTCAGAAAGTGACTTTCGTCTGAAAAGATTTACAGAGCAGTTAAAACTGTCTCTGACAGGCTGCAGTTCACAGGTTCAACACACACCATTACCCAGCCACGCTCCAGTGACTTACTACAACTACAACAACAACAGGTGATACCAGTGTTATGTCACAGGCAGACATTTAAACAGATCTCAGTGTGAATGGAAATGTTTTCAGTTCAAGGGAAAATTCTGTGAATTTAATTTTCTTTGGAGAACTTTATAATAAATTAGTTTAAATTTTGTAGGACATACATATATACATACTTAGAGATGTACATACATTCATACACACAGACACACACACACACACATACACACATACAGAAACACACACACATATACATAATTAGTCTGGAAAAATAAACTAATTTTCTCATGAAATGAAATAAAAATACTAATTATTTACAACTGTCTTTGAAGAAAATAATAATTAAAAACAAAAATCCATTTAAAACCACTGATTAAATAATTATAAAGTACTTAATCCCTTTAAATGTTGTGCTAACTAATCCAAACTGAAGAAAGTCACCTGTTAAAATTTTTAATTAATTTAGAATTGTGTCATACAGAATCCAGATATTAAATAAATGAAATCCATTATTGAAAAACTGATTATGAAATAATATAAATCCAGCACTCAAGATCCAGGGTACAAAATCCATCAGTTACATAATTTAATTATCTCAGTATTAAATATAAAAAAATCCACTCAAACTGCAGTGTAAAAATCCAGCTGTTAATGAAAACCCAAGTCACAAAATCCACTTACAAATTTCACTTATCAAACAAAGTAAACAAAACCAATGAGTAACTGATAAAAATACAACAAGTTTTATTTTTAATTTTTTAACTATGCACGTGTACATAATTCAGCTATCAAAATACAAGTAATAAATAAAAATAATTATTTCTATAGAATCAAATTTATGAATTATTAGATAACAAAAATTCAGTTCTTAAATCCAATTTAAAATAATAATAATAATAATAATAATAATAATAATAATAATAATAATAATAATAATATAATAACAACAATAACAATAACAAAAATAACAACAATAACAATAACTATAAAAACTATAATAAATTAAAAAAAAAAAAAATATATAACGATTAAACAACAACAAAAAATAATAATAATAATAATACAAAATAAAACACCCGTTTATCATAAGCAATTATTAATATTTTAAAATTTTTTAAAAATAATATTAATTTTTTTTTTAATGATATCTACTTATTAGAAAGGAATAAATACAGAAAGAATTTTTCATAAAATTACTAACATTTTTTTAAACATTATTTAACACAAAATTAAATTTCACACTCTTCATATGAATGAAGTTACTATTATTTCTTTTAATGAAAATTTCAATAAAATAATTTTAAAAATTCAGAAAAAATTGTTAATAAATATAAAACCCCACCTTTTCATGAAATCCATGCAACACTGAATTAAAATCCATCACTGGATGAAATCCACACACTTTAGATTCAAAAACCAAATTTCCACACAAAAAATCTCACAAATTAAATTTTAAAAAAATCCACATTTTATGAAAAAAACAACTAAATCCAGTATATATATATACAGCTTAACAATGAATAAAAAACCGGTGTACAAACTTCCAATACATCGACACAGCAAAACTCGACTGGTACCGAACGAACACTTAGAACCTGCTTGTTCATTAACAACAACACCAACCACAGCAATGTTTACTCACTGTTAATCAAAGTCCACGCTGTCATCGTTGTAATCTACTCACTTTCTGTGTGTTCTCGGTTTATTCTTTTGTTGACACAGTAAACTTTGTTTGCCCTTTTTGAGAAAATTTCTAAAGAACGAGAACTTTGATTTGTCACCCAGTGATTGTAAACCAAACAATACACGAATCGGTTTCACTTTTTTTTTTTACAGATTAAGTCACACGTGAAAACACTGAGATTAGAGAACATTAGACCACGTTTCAGTGTAAACAGCTTTCAGAGGTGCTTTTTAGAAATTGTACAGAACTTCTGTTACTTTGTTGTTGCTTTTGTTATTATTATTATTGTTTTTTCATATATACAGATGTGTGTGTGTGTGTGTGTGTGTGTGTGTGTGTGTGTTATTCATTTATAATAATAATAATAATTATTATTATTGTTATTATCAGTTATTATTATTATTATTATTATTGTTATTGTTATTGTTATTTATGAATTTATTAACGTAATAATTTGAGAATTATTTATTTATTTATATTATTATTAATTGTTTATATATTTTATTATAATTTTTAATGAAAAAGCATGTTTTTCTTGCTTACTTATTTAATTTATAATAATAGAAATATTACTATTATTTTAGTTTTTTTAGTTTATATTTTAGTTTATTTTATTATTATTATTATTATTTTTATTATTATTATTATTATTATTATTATATAAATTATTTTATTTTTATTTTATTTTATTTTCTAATGCAAAAAAAAAAACAAATTAACTAGTTATGTAAAAATCAATGAAATAAAAACAAAATAAAATAATAAAGAAATTAATTAATAATAATAATTAAAGAAAGTAAATTAAATGAATTAATTAGTTCACTAATTTTTTTGTTTTGTTTCTTGGATTATTATTATTATTTTAAATTCAACAAATTTTAATAATAAATAAATAAATAAATAAATAAATAAATAAACAATTTCAAGTAAAATATAACAATTTGTTTTTAATTTTTTTTCTCATCTTGAGCTTGATATTATTTAAGCAACAACAAAAAAGAGAAAAAAATAAAGACAAAATAAATACTTAAAAAATATTACTATATATATGTCTCAGTATTATGTATATTATGCTAGTATAGAGATTAATAACAGATTTTATTATTTCATTATTTATAACACCTCTTAAGCATGTAATCTCAACACGTAACAATTGGTTTCTACAGCCTGGGTCTTATTCAAATGACTTAATAAGATTGAGTCATCAGTGTATTTTCTTGCTTGAACATTAATAAGATTATGAAACTAAATACATGCACTCAACAAACCATTCTGTTATGTTAAAGCAAATTTACAACAATGAGATCGCTCATGTGAAAATAAGTAAGTAAATAAACATTTTAAAAAGATAATTAATTTTAAAAAAAAAATGGGTGTTCATTTTTTTATAAAACATTTTGGCACTAAAACTAAAACTAAAAACTGCTCAAAACTGCTTAACCTGTCTATTAAGGACATTCTAATGACCAGACAAAAGTGGTTGTAATACACAAGTGGTTGTTTTACTGAGTTAACATATAAAAGAATATACTTATAAGGAATCTTAAAGTGGCCATTATAGACAGGTGGTTGATAAACAAAGGTTTCATTGCATTTTTAATCCATAAAAATATTATAACTTGAACAAATTATTAAAGTGATATATGTGGAAAAAATTCAGTACGAACAACAAGAAATGTTTTGCAGGTACAGGCTGATTTTTCAAGTCATACAAGGTGTATGATTTCCAACAGTTAATACTGACTTAAATATATAAGTATACAGGTATTTAAACATTACAATAGACAGATTTACAATTCACCTAACAAATCCTTTCTTGTCTGCTGGTTTACAATATGAAATATTCTGAAACTGTGAAAATAATCAAGGATGAGACATCTTAAATCACAGTTTAAAAAAAATTCTACAACTGAAGTAAACAAGAAATAAATAATTCCTGATATTAAATATATAAAATGACTGAATATAAAAAATTGTGTGTGTGTGTGTGTGTGTGTGTGTGTGTGTGTGTGTGTGTGTGTGTGTGTGTGAATAAATGTTGGAGCAATAGACAGGTAGAAACAGGTATTATTAAAAAATAAAATAAAAACTGAAAACATATTAATAAATAAAATAATATTCATAATTCTAAAAATAAACTCAATAATAATAATAATAATAATAATAATAATAATAATAATAATAATAAAATAAATAATAAATAAATAAATATTACATTACAGATTGTTTAATATATAAACTCATAGAATGAAAAATATAATTAAAAAAAAAACAAAAATAAAAAAAAAAAAAAACACCTAAGTATACTCATGTATATAAATAATGGAATTTAAAAAAATAAATAAAAAAGCAACATAAAAATAGAGATAATCTTGTGCACAAATAAGTGAATGAAAATAATTGTTGTTAGATAAATATATAAATAACTGAGATAATTATTAATCAAATAAAAACCATTCTGACAGATCACACCATGTATATATATATAGTTTATCACACTGTTGTTTAAAACACAGTGGTATCCTATATCAGGCATGACTAAATTAAATAATTTGATACTGTTAATAGAACTGAATTTTCTGATTATAAATAGTTATTAACTATGGTTTTGTCAAAATAGATTTTTTTTTTGATTTTTATGTTGGTCAATTGCTATTATTATCTGACTGTTATTTGTTTTCTTGAATTTGGTTTGTTTATTTAATTTATTATTAATATGTTATTATATTTTTTTTGAATCAGAATAGAATTTGTATATCGGTGAAATAATTTTTTTTAGATGCCAGAAAAAATAAATTAATTATATGTTTATTTCATCTAGCATATTTTTTAAATATATATATATATTTATAGACAGTGGTACCTTGACTTACAAGTTTAATTTGTTCCATGATTGAGCTTGTATCTCAATTTGCTCGTATATCAAATCAATTTTCCAACTGAAATTAAGTGAACTACCATTAATCCATTAAAAATCTTTTTTTTTTTTTTGTTCCAAATAAGTCCCCACTGCAAAAACCACAACATAACAGAGATTCTTCAACGATGAGGTAACCAAGTGAAGTAAAGAAAAATGAGGGAGAAATGAGGAGAGACAGACAGAAAGAGAAATAGAAATAGACAGAGAGAGAGAGATAAGAGAAATAGAGATAGAGGAGATAATTATATAAAATTAATGAAAATTTATTTTATCTCAAACTTGAAATATTGAAAAATCAGAACTTGTATAAAAATATTTGGTAAACCTGTGACATGTGAACTTCTGATAAACAAGAATTATTAACATTTTCACTTGTCTGTTTCTGTTTTTATTAAAGTTTGTTCAGAAATGTTCTCACATGTTTTATGTACTAAGACTGTCACTCAGAGAATTACACAGTGCAATATGAAGCCACACACAGAACAGTCTAGAAAGAGGAACAGTTCAAAGTGTGACAGTTTCAGTGAAATACTGTAACTCTAGTTTCACTTACAAACAATAACTGTTTAAAATGTCTAACACAGTTTTCACTGGACTATCCACAGTTTTATCAATGCTGGAATCATGGATGGATGAGTGATGAATTGATGGATGTATGAATAATGGATGGATGATGGATGTACAGATGAATGAACAGATGTATGGAACGACAGATGGATGAATGTTTGGATGTGTTACATATTTTTTATAATTAATTACAAACAGATTTATACTAACTTACCTGCAAAATTTCTCTTTATGGTGACAATAAATGTCAACATCATCATAAAATAAATTAGGACATTTTCACACACATATGTGTGTGTGTGTATACATGTGTGTATGTGTTTATAAAAAGAAAACGTAACACACACACACACACACACACACAGATCTGTACACACACAGATAAACACACACAGATACACACACACAGACACAGAAACACACACACACAGACACACACACAGATAAACACACACACACACACACACAGAGTAGTTAAAACAAACACTCACCTGGCAGGTGGTTCCACAGCGGCTCGAAGGGGTAGTTGCACAGCCACACAAACCTGGGCGTGGCGTACATTGGCGTGAAGTCCGAGGGCCAGAATGGCCCGTCTTCGTTGCGGATGATTCCGTATTTGTCTCTGTACGTGCCAAGGTCGTCGAGGAAGACGAAGCCGCTGGGCAGCTCCCCGGTGCGCGCAGCGTGCAGGAAACCCTGCTTCGTGAAAAACTGCCGCACCTTCGGCTTCAGGGGAGACAACTTGTCGGAGGACGACAGGTCGTCGCGAATGTTGCGCAGCCCCTCGGAGCAGCTGTCCAGCCCGTACACGCCCGGAAACTCGTCCTGGTTGGAGCGTGACAGCTCGTCGCGGAACATGAACTCCATCGGGTTGCCTGAGGGGAGGTAGTTGACGTCGACGCCGTTCTTCGACTGCAGCGTCTTCCAGCGCTTGTTTCTGAAGAAGTTCCGCTCGAACTCCAGGTTGATGTGTGAGTTGATCTGCGCGATTCGCTGCTGCTTCGTCGCGGCCTGCTGTCTGAGCGTGCGCTCCAGGGGGGGCGTCTCCAGGGCCTCGCGCACTCTTCGGTTCAACTCGTCCTCCATCTGCTGCCGAATGTTCTCCCTCCAAACTGGCTCATCTGAACCAAAACAAACGTTTAAATAAATATCTAAAATGTTTACTTCTTTTTGGTTAAAATATACAGTTATGCTACTGTTATATATAAAATTATAAATACTTACACAAAGTTGTAAAATTATATACGTATATATATATATATTATTATTAAAATGTAAAATTATACACTAACACATATATGAATTCATTGATCTGTATTTTTATATTTAAATATTTAATTTAAAATGATTTTTTTTTTGTACACTATGTTCTGTTGTATAAGGTGATTCACTGGTTTATTTTTTAAAATAAATTATTAATACTGTTAGGTATTTTTGATGTTTTGTTATTTTGGGGGTATATACTGACAAATGCATGAATGCCTTGGCCTGTACTTTGTGTTTCTGAGTGTATATGTGTGTGTGTGTGTGTGTGTGTGTGTGTGTGTGTGTGTGTGTCTATAGATGTATGTGGATGTGGATGTGTGTGTGTGTGTGTGTCTATGGCTGATAAACATTTGTCAGATGTGTTATTAATAATAATGATGATTATGATAATGGTAAAAGTAATAATAATAATAATAATAGAAAGAAGAAGAAGAAGAAGAAAAGACAAAGAAACCATGCATCTTTATTGCTGCAATAAAATTTTCACTTGTTTAGTTTCTCAGATTTTCACTGACCTTCAATGATTATATTTCATCAACTCAGTCTGTTGTGTAAATTTCAACTTACAGTTTCAGAGAAGACAGTGTATTATTTCTGATTCTGACTTTTAACAATTTACTATTAGCCGACCCTCACTCTGTAGCAACCATCTACACAATTACATTCAATTCCACAGCCAGAACTTGTACAACAGCAAATATCAGAGTCCTGATTTGAGATTTGAACCCAGAGACCAGAACTTACCATTACAACACTAACTTTAGACAAACATCTAGAAAATCGGTCAAACTTCCTAGTCTGTGATTTGAACCGATGTACCAGAACTTGACACTAGGTCGTTGACCTCCCAGGCCACTGGACACAGACAGAACCACTGCCAGACCTTGGATCTGAACACCCCCCCTCCCTGCTACCACAGCAACCAAACATAACCTTGGGGGCAAAGACCAGCAAGGCCACTGGTTCTATATGCAGCTGTTAATCTGATAATCCTTATCCTGATCTTAATCTGCCCCCCTCCCCAGTGATTACAGCAAGGCTGTGTAAGCTAAAATATCATTATCGAAAAACAGTTTGTGCAGCTCTCTTCTGGTTTCTTCTCTGTTGTAGTCTTTCTTGTGTGCTCTATGAGGTGTGTTTTTGTGTGTGCTCTGTTGTTTCAAGTTTGTGCTGTGTTCGATGAAGTGTGACCAGGTGTTGCAGGTAACACTTATCAGGTCGTTTTAGCAGTTTGTCGTTTACAAGACACCATAGATGGTATCTGCTTGTTGAAATGTCTGTCGCCATGGAGACGGCTGTCAGAGAACATGGCGGTTGTAGTGTGACAACAACGTGATGATGTAACGACGGAGTTATTCACGTTCAAAGAAATGACTCAGATAAATATTCGAATCTTGGTTTGTTTAGAAAGCAGTATATCTGAGATTAACATTATTTAGCAGTAGTAGTAGTAGTAGTAGTAGTAGTAGTAGTTGTTGTTGTTGATGTTGTTGTAGTAGTAATAGTAGAAATAATAATTATTGTGGTAATAGTAGTCATAATAGTCATTGCCATAGTAGTAGTAGTAGCAGTAACAGCAGAAGTACTAGTAACAGTGGTAGTAGTAGTAGAAGTAGCAGCAGTACTAGTAGTAGTATGGGAAATATATATATAAAATTTTAGACATTTAATAGATGAAATAAACATAAAATTAAGTTATTTTTGCTGGCATCTAAAATAATTTATTTCATTGATATAAAAAAATCTATTCTGATTTTTAAAAATATATAATAACAGTTCACAAATAAACAAAAAAAAAAACCCATTTGACAAAACCATAGTAAAAACAAATTAATTATTTTTATAGTTAAAATGTTAACATTCTATTAACAGTATCAAATTATTTAATTTAGTCATGCCTGTAGTACTATGTTTTACATAGTGATAAACAAAACACACACACACACACACACACACACATACACACACATACACACACACACACACACACAGACACACACACACACACACACACACAAACACACTATTACACACAGAAACACACACACACACACACACACAGACACACATATACACAATAGTAGTTACACACACACATGGACACACACACAGACACACACACAGACACACACACAGCATGACAGTAGTTGTAGTAGTAATAGTGGTTGTAATAGCACTACTATTAGTAAGTCATAGTTGCTATATAAATAATAATAGTAGTAGTGATAGCATTACTAATAATAGTTATTGTAGTAGTAGTAGTAGTAATGTAGTAATGGTTGTAGTAGTAGCAAAGTAGTAGTTGTAGTTGTAATGTTAGTGTTAGTGGTGGTTGTAATAGTATAACAATAATAGTAACAAACAGCAGAAATAGTAGTAATAGTAGTAATAGTAGTAGAAGTAGTTGAAGCAGTAGCTGTAGTAGTAATAGTAGCAGTGGTTGTAGTAGTAGTGGTACCAGTAGTAGTAAAAGTAGTATCAGTAGTAATAGTTGTAATGTTAGTGTTAGTGGTGGTAGTAGTAGCAGTAGTAGTAGCAGTAGTAGCAGCAGCAGCAGCAGTAGTAGTAGTTTAAAACTTTGCCATCACAGTTGGTGTTTAATGTGACCAGTTTTTGTGACCTTGTATAAAACCATTGACAGAAACAAGGAGTTGTGTTTAAAACCTCAAACTCATCTAGAAACGTCTGACACTGGTGTTAAACTGTGATTTAATATCTCACCATGTTCTAGCATACTCTACAAAATGGGTGTGTGTATATGAGTGTGTGTGTGTGTGTGTGTGCATATCTATCTATCTATCTATCTATCTATCTATCTATCTATATATATATATCTATCTATAAACATGCATATATATATATATATATTTATGATTTATAGTGTAAGTAAAAGGAATTATGAGAACTATAAATAAACAGATAAAATTAATGTGAAAATGCTCTGTATGCATTCTCACTTTACTGGGGTTTAGAAAAAAAATTTCGACAGTTTATTTTATTTTATTTTATTATTATTATGATTTAAATTTAATGAACAAATATGTAACACATAACAGTTTCTCTGATGCTGATATGACAGAAGAAACCTGATAACACAGCAAGGGCAACTTTTAATAGCAGCAAGATTTATTTTGTGTACATTTCACATTACACAACAATGTATCTGCATCATTTAGCAGCAAAACTATATAAACTATGTTATTTGATGAACCAGATAGGAGGTACTGTCTGGAATGGGAAACTGTGGTGGGTTACTGCTATAACCAGTCATGTCTCTGACTTATATTTATAACATGGGTATCCAGTCTGTCTGTGTGTCTGTGTGTGTGTGAGCATATACATACAAGTGTCTGACATATCATTTAATAATAATAATAATAATAATAATAATAATAATAATAATAATAATAGTAACATAATAATAGTAATAATAATAATAATAATAGTAATAATAACAACAATAATAATAATAACAGCAATAATAACAGTAACAATAATAATAACAATAAAAGTAATAATAACAATAATAATAACAGTAATAATAATAATAATAATAATAAAATATGTTTAAAATTAAAATCACAATGACTTCATAATCTAAAATGATGTTTTACAACTTTGTCTAGATCTGTGCACAAAATGAAGGCAAAAATATTTTTTAAATAACGAGTTCAACATTACTTCAGAGGCAATTAAAAATAATAATAAAAAAAACAAAGGAAAAAAAAACGTTATTTAAAAAAATACACTTACTCATTTTTAAGGTCATGTTTTTTCCTTAGTAATCCAATTTCACAAAAATAAATCCATATAAAACTATTTTTTTTTTTAAAATAAACAAAATAAAATGAGATGGCGCTATGTCTTCTTAAAATAAAACACCCACAAGAGAAACCAGACAAACTTCATTTTCACTGAAAAGTTTTAAAACTCTTGTCTCCCCATGCTTCACGATTCTGTTGCCATGTTGGATTCTAAATCAAGAACAATAACTCCAACCGTCTGCTTCATTAATCCCCATTGTTTCCACTCAGTGTAACATTATATGGCTGTATTCCAGGGTTTATGAGATTAGCATATAAATAAATTTGATTCAGGTACATGTTAGCACGGTTCATTGACCAAATTAAACGCTTCATTGGTCACTAATGGTGTTTCGATATTCACAGTCCGCACACTGTCATTTTGTCAAGTGTTAAACTCTTTCAGTATCACCGGTCTGTTCTGTCATCTGGGTTTTTATATCACAGTTTGACTTGCTTTCAGCTAAGTCAAAGGAAAAAAAAAACCTATAAACATCATGGGATGAACCTCCTTATTGTGACCACCTGTGTATAAAGGTTGCCAAGGACACGTAACTCTTCCAGTAACATGCCTTAAAATCAAATAAAATGTGCAGGAACACACCTTAGTAAGAATAAACAAATTTCTGAGACACCATCCTCAAAAAAATTAAAGAAATAAATAAAATTCTGACAACCACTTTATAAAGATTGTAATAAACAATTATATTTTTGTACCACTCTGAATAAATTATAAAGAAATGGAAAAAAATTTTAGGCACTAAAAGTTACATTTCTGATCAGCCAGTTAGTTAAAAATAATGATATGAAATAAAATATTCTGTCATTAATCTTATACCAGTCAAAAGAATAAATACAATTCAGCCACTTTCCTTTCAAAGATAAATAAAATTTTCAGACCCCCATCTTGCTAGGAATAAATGACGTTTTTGGAAGAATAAGTGGAATTTTAGGATATTTTTTCTTACAATTTAAGCTTCAAAGAACATACACAGTTTTGATCCACCCACTTAAAAAAAGATCAAAGGATTAAAGCAAAGATAAAAAAAAATATCAACTCATGTAGTACAGAGGTAGATGTTTTATCCAACAGCTTACAACTAACCAAAGTAATGTTTACATTTGTAAAGTGTCTGAACTGATAATACATTTTTCAGGTGAAAATAAGGAGAGAGAGAGAGATAGAGAGAGAGAGAGCCAGAGAGACAGAGACAGACAGAGAGAGAGAAAGAGACAGAGAGAGAGAGAGAGTGATGTGCATACACTAAATTTCACTATTGTTATTACTTCATTATTATTATTATTGTTGTTACTAATCTGCCTGAACTACACAACTGTGAATTAGGCTTAAGATAATCCTGTGTCTATTTTAATTAACAAGGATTAGTAGGTTCATTATGTTTATAACTTAATTAGTTCCTTTGTCATCAATTAATTCTATGTTGATGTAAATCTTAGACTTACATAATTCACATATACATATTTAAAAAATGAATAATTCACACTTACAGACATATGTGCTGATATATGCATACAAGTACTTACAAACATACATATACAAATAAAAAACACATAAAAAACAATATATACACACATACACAAACACATACAGACACAACGTATATATGTGTGTGTGTGCGTGTGTGTGTGTGTGTCCGTGTGCGTGTGCATATTCACACAGATCTTTATTAATGCAGCCACGAAGCACATGTATGTTCCTAAACTTAAAAATCATACAGTTTATACAATCTGAATCACAGATAGACACAAGCATACACATATGTATGCACAGACTCATACACACATACATTTATACACACACACACACACACTCAACCATACATACATTTAAATATACAGACACACATACCTAAATACGTACTAACACACACAAACAATAAACACACTCATTCTCTAACAACCTCACTCACACACACAGACACACCCACTTGCATGTGCATACACACACACACACACACACACACACACACACACACACACACACAATGACATGACATATTTTGTTTAAAACAAGAAGAGTGAGATACAATCAAACACCTAACAAGGAGAGAATATCAAATATCTAGATTATTACTCTGTGCACTTTACACACACAAAGTTTACAACAACCCAGAAATTACCACACAAACCACAAAATATCAGACAAAATAACAACACTGTATATTTCTATATACAAATAATTATTTACCAAAAGTTAATAAATTAACGTTATAGTGAATTATGTAACAAAAATTTATAAAATGTTACTTTTAATTATTTATTAACAGTTCATGCACTGATGCAATGGATTATGTATTATTATTTATTTACTTTATTTTATTCATTCATTCATTTATTTATTTATTTATTTATTTATTTATTCATTTATTTATTTTTATTTAAGGTTAATAAATATTTATAACAAATTATTTGTTAACATCTGAGGTTAGAATAAGTTCTAGATCTTAGGTGAAACCTTGGTTCAAACATTGGTCATGTCTCAGGCTACTTTGATGTGTTTGTTCACATTTTCTTATTAAAGACAGATATATGAATCAATCACACACACACACACACACACACCTACAAATATATGAAATATATATATATATATATATATATGCACAAATACATGTGTATATATATATGCATATGTACAAATATATATACTCACATATAAAAACATACATACAAAAACATGTACATACACATTATACAAACATGCACAATGACATATATGTATTATATATATGTATGTATGTATGAATGAATGCATGCATGAGTAATACATAAACTTCTGTGCATATATCTGTATGTATGTATGCATGTCTGTTTGTTTGTTAATATTCCAGTGTCTATACATGAATAACACTATTTTTCTTTGTGTGTACCTGTATATGTCTGAGTTAATTTATGTAGACATGAATAAGAAAACACACAACTATATTCAGTGCTAGCAAATACACTTTTCATCCACACAACAAAAATAAGTAAAAAGTACAACTTCAGGTGAAAAAATAACTTACCTGTAATGACCTACATATACGATTAATTAACCTTAATTAGCAACAAACGTACAGAAAACCTTGACTTACCTGTAGAATCAGCCGAGAGTTATAACAGGTTTCCACAGGTGGAAATACAAAAGGTAAAGGTAAAAAAAAAAAAAAAAATGACATTTACAAAGAACAAGTCTATAATACTTTGGCTAATACCGTTATATAAACACATAATGAAAGAAAAAAAAAAACATACTCTTTTCATTACATGTCATTTATCAAAGACAGAATGTCGTTTTCTTTATTTATTTACATAACTGTTAACTTACTGTGGTATGTATTTTCATGGTCTTGTTGTTGTTATTATTATTATTATTATTATTATTATTATTTACTATTATTACTGTTATTATTACTATAATTACTGTTATATATTATTATCATTGTTATTACTTTATTATTATTATTATTATTTAATATTATTATTACTGTTATTATTATTAATATTATTATTATTATTATTATTATCACTATTATTATTACTATAATTACTGTTATTATTATTACTGTTGTTATTATTACTATTGTTATTACTGTTACTATTATTATTACTATTATTATTATGATTAATATTATTATTACTGTTATTATTATTATTACTATTAATTATTATTATTAATCTTATTATTATTATTTAGTTTATCAAATGTTGATGAGATAATAATCAATAAAGATATAAATATATTTTTAAAAATCCACCAAATTACACATTAAAATAATAATCACGTGCACACACACACACACATATATATATATCTACATATATACTCATACATACATACATACATACATCCACACATTTCAGTATAATAACCACCTATCTATAACAACCACTTCTGCCTGGTTTCTTAAGTGGCCATAATAGACAGGATTAGCTTTATATGTACAACAGAAAAATAAAACAAAATCATAAAAATAATATAACTTGACTCTTGTTTGGCTTTGATATAAAAAGTTAGTGTATGTCAGAAAAGTGTTTTAACAACTACTACAACATCCTATGGCTTCACTTCATTCTTGTTATAAGTACATCCTGGTGTTTTATTTATACTTAGGTTTTATGTTGAGTCTCTCAGTACACTCAAAGAAGAACTAAACAAGATCAAAGATTACACACACACACACAAAAATGATTTGTTACCAGTGTCAAGCTTCATTGAACACAGTAGTATGTATGTATGTATGTATATATATATAAATATATTAATGTTCAGGCATTGAAAATATAGTTTAAAATAGTCTCATTTTGTTGTACTTTTGAAAGGTATAGATATAAATAAATAAATAAATCTCATCATATAGATATGTAAGAAAATAAGTAGCATGAATAAATGTGACCATGTATGCATTTCTGTATCTAAGTACATGCATGCATATATACATATCTACATTATATACATACCTACATACATACATGTAATAAATATGGGTGCATGTGTATTTGTAAATATTAATTAACAGATAAATTCATGTAGACATACATCAATCATAAAGCACACAAACACACAACACAGAGACACACATATGTACAAAATATATATGTATTTCTTTATTTACTTATGTAGACTGAACTCCATTTTCTCAAATGTCACATTGTTTCAGGTCTTTCTGATGTTTGAAATAATGTCATGTATTTAAATGTAGACCTACTAATGTATTGAGTAAACTTGAATATGTTCACCTTGTATATATGTATGTGTGTATGTTATTCTCTCTCTCTCCATTGTATATATATATATATATATTTATTTACTGAACATAGTGGCAAGAAAGGATGGCTAGATAAATTTCTGTATATTTGGTTGTTACATTACATGTTATTTTCATACATAAATACATATATGAGTAAGCATGCATATAGGAAGTGTGTGTGTGTGTGTGTGTGTGTGTGTGCATGTGTTTAATTTATTTCAGTTTTTGTTTCGAAGACAAGAGAAGGAAAAGGAGAAGAAGAGTGATTTCCCTTTATTAATAATTTTTTGTTTTGACTTAAACAAAATTCACATCAGACTGAACCATCAGTCACCCAACTCATTTTATTTTTTTTTTTTTTTTATTTTTTTTTTTTTTTTTGTTTGTTTCACAAGCCTTTAAAACACAAGACACTATCTGTTTTCCTATTCCTATCTCTCTCTCTCTCTCTCTCTCTCTCTCTCTCTCTCTCTCTCTCTCTCTCTCTCTCTCATTTCTTTCCATCTCACCCATTCTGAGTTACACCATCTCAAATTTGATGATGCAAATACAACAAAAGACTGAGTCAACAGGCTACACACTCGTATTTCTGTGAAAATTGTTATAACTATTTTAATAAACCAGAATGCATTTTTGAATAAATTTATTAAGTAAAATAAAATCATTGAACATAATTTGGGGATACAAATAATGAATGACTAAATAAATGATTAAACACTTTAGTAGTTATGTTTTGGGGTTTTTCACAAACATTTCACAAAAAAAGAATTTGTCCCATAACTAGTTCACAAATGTCTGTGGTCAGTGTTTATATAAATATATAGAATTATATTAATCCTAATCCACAGATTTAGCTGTTTGACTTGATCACCAAACAACAACAACAAAATGATAATTTTGATGATGATAACAATTACAATGATAACAAAAATATTAATAATGATGACAAAAATATTAATAATAGTGATGATGATAAAAATAATAATAATAATGATAACTGTAGTAATAAAAATAATAATAATAAAAAAAAATAATAATAATAATAAAAAAAATGTTAAAAATGAAACTTTGATCATTTTTCAAATTAATTTTTTTTAAATAATTTTAATCAGAACAATGATTTGAAATGAAAGATTACAGAGTTCTCCATTGAAAAAAAGCTCTTAAAATGTTTAAAAAAAAAAAAAAAAAAAAAAAAAAATCAGGTTGCTCTGTATGACTTTGGATTGGGAAATAAAAAAAAAAAAAACATGTAAATAGAGAGACATATATTACTATTTTATTTTAATTTTAAAATTAAACATGGGTTTGAAACGGGAAATAAGATAAACAGTCTGGAATGGAACAATCAAAGATAAACTGCTATAAATTTAAAAATTTATATCATTTTATAAACACTTTTCAACTGGAAAATAATAATACTTTATATTTATATTTCAAATTTAATGAATATATTAATTTAAATTTTATCTGTTTTCATAAAGACCAGTTTGGAAACAATGAAATAATAACTCTGCAATCAAAGCCAAAAAAAAAAAATAAAAAAAAGCATTAATTTAAACCTTTTATGGATTTTTATAAACACTGATTTGGAACTGGAAAACAATACCTCAAAACTGAAGAATGCATTAATTAAAAAAAAAAAACATAAACAGCATTTATACAACACAGAGAACTCCCCCAACCTCCCCCACTCCCCCCAAAAAACAACATAATCATCCATTTTGATTAAAGAATCGTATTTCACCATTTAACGAACAATTCTAATTAGCATATTTTATCAATGGCTATTGTGTCTATTAAATGAACTGGTGTATAAATCAGTGGTGTTTGATTCGACCCAGGCAGGTATAAACTGTGTATAAAAAACTAGTTATGTAGATACGACACACAATACAGTACAATGACTAAACACAATCGTTGCTTACAATGGTGTGTTCATTACAGTGTGAAAATATTTTCTGTATTGAATTCTGTTATTTGTTATTTGATAGTGTAGTGGTTGGCTTAAAAAAAGTATTTATATATATATATATGAAAAAATCAAAAGAATGAAAGAAATGAATGAGTAATGCTTTATTTTTTATTTTTGTTTGTTGCTAGGCATGTGAATTATTTTGTGGAATTAATTAGGTTATATAACAATGATGTCAATAAATAAATAAATAAATAAGTAAGTAAGTTAATTAATTAATTATAAATATAATAATAATAATAATAATAATAATAATAATAATAGTAATAATAACAGTAATAATAATAATAATAAAAATAATAATAATAATAATAATAATAATAATAATAATAATAATAATAATAATAATAACAATAATAATAATAATAATAATAATAATAATAATAATAACAATAACAGTAATAATAATAATAACAATAATAACTGGAAATAATAATAATAACAATAATAATAATAATAATAAACAAATAAACAAACAAACAAACAAACAAACAAACAAAACCTCACCATTCATGACTTTTTCTTTTTTCTTCTGTGAGAGTTTTTCAATCTCAGCCTCGTCGATGAAGCCCGGCAGGGGAAACAGAACTCCTCACCATTCATGACTTTTTCTTTTTTTCTTCTGTGAGAGTTTTTCAATCTCAGCCTCGTCGATGAAGACGTCTGTGACGTCTGTGCTCGTCGAGGTTTCATCTTCTGCTGCTGTCGAAAAGCTGCTCATGTTGCCGAAAATCTCTGACCTTTGACCTCTCCGACATGAATTGGAGTTTATGTACCACATCAAAACGCCATCTTCACAGTTATTGAATTTAACTGCATTGATTAGTGGTTTATTTTTTTTTTTAATTTTTTTAATTTTAAACTGTTGTGATAACACAAAGTTTAAACTTCCATTTTTTTCAAGTTAAAAAACTCAAAAATTTATTTATTAAATAATTCCAGATTTTTCCTGTCAAAGGTTATTACATTTTAATCACCATCCAAGTTATATGAAATGTGAAATATTTTGATTTTTGACCTGAATTTAACAGCATCCAAGATATTTGAGAAAAAAGTTTATCAGTTTCCTAATATCTAATCATTTTTTTTTTTTTTATTTTTTTTTTTAGGTTGTTACTTAAAATTCATGAAGTGTCTCTCATCCAATCAGAATTGAAAATTATTTAATTCTCCAATCAGAAATGTGATTCCTGTTATCCAATGAAAAGGTTGAAGACAAATTTCTCCTTTTCCATCAGATTTGGGATGAGTTGTCCAATGAAAAACACTGACACAAACAGCAACTCTGGAATCAGTTAAATGATTATCCAATCAGATTTAACAGCTTTCATCCAATGAAATGTGTTGTTATAAATATTCACAGAAATCTTCCAAAAATAAAAGAATTCTGTATCCAAAGAATTCAATTTGTGAAAATTTTAAATGAAAATATATCGCAGAAACATTAATGTAGTTCAAAAATTCTGATGAATAATTTATTAAAATAAAAATATAAAAATGAATTATCCTTATACCATAACATTTAGTTTTTCTAGTTCAAAAACTTGCCTGTGTATAATTATCCTGATGAATAATTTATTAAAAAAATAAAAATATAAAAAATGAATTATCCTTATATATATAAAAGATACACTTGTAATAAAAAAAAATCTACATGTTTATCTTTTAAAAATACAAAAATACTAATATATTGCCTTAGTAAAAAAAATATTTTTTATTGCCTTAGTAAAACATCTTTAAAAATATTGCTTTTAGCATATTGTCAACAACTGGTCATATATTATATTTTAAAAGTGGCAAAATATTGCCTGATTATTGATTTTAAAATTATGCTATAAACTATCTATTTTTGATGATATTTTAAGATAATGAAATATTTTCATTTTGAATTACTGAATTATTAAAATTCTTGTCATTTCAAAATCAGTTTCAGATGATTGTAAAATGTCTAGACAAGAATTTTCCTATAAAATCTTCTAAATCATTTTCTAGAATTAATTAATTTTTATTTATTTATTTATCCTGCTATTTATTTATTGATTTATTTTGACTAGAATTTTCATATACCATCTTCAGTCTTATTTTCCAGGTTTTCTAGGTTTTATTATTTCTTGAAATTTTTTTGTGAACATTTTCAGTTTCCTTTCTTCATTTGATATTATTTAATCTTCCAGCTGTAGTCATTTAGTGACCCCAAAACCTGAAAGAAAAAAAGAAAAAAAAAATTAATATAATAATAATAATAATAATAATAATGATGATGATGATGATAATGATGACGATTATGATGATGATGATAATGATAAAGGTAATAATAATAGCATGAACAATGAATAATGATGGTGATGATGGTAACAGCAATAACAACAACAATGATGATAATAAAAATAATACCAACATAAAACATTAACAACATCATTAATAATAATAATAATAATAATAATAATAATAATAATAATAATAATAATAATAATAAATCTACAATAATTAAAACTTTTTTTTAAAAATTGACAAACAAAAATCAAAGAAGATTTAATGAAAACAATC
The DNA here is from genome assembly GCA_012295275.1 of Chrysomallon squamiferum. NCBI lineage: Eukaryota > Metazoa > Mollusca > Gastropoda > Neomphalida > Peltospiridae > Chrysomallon > Chrysomallon squamiferum. The sequence continues at coordinate 1,473,397 of CM022678.1, forward strand.
TCGCAACACAAACAAATAAAAATAATTTTTAAAAAATACAATAAAACGACAACAACAACAACAAAACAAAAATAGGATTCCAGTTTGAGAAATGTCTGTTACTCTGCCTCTGTTCACATGAACAGGACATGTCAGCCTGATATTTCCTTACAAACTCTACAAGCTCAGCAGACGGTCAGACAATGCGACAGACAAAGAAAATTAGCGCCATAAATCAAAACATGTCAATAAAAATGTGCAGCTTACCTGTGACATTCTCGTTATCTTTCTTCCTTTATTGATTTTATTGATTTGCAGGTGAAAAAAAAAAAAAAAAAAAAAATTTATCAGATAGTAATGATTTGTTGGATCAAGGGACATAAACCCCCAACAATCTGAACTCTTCAACTTGGAAAGGTAAGAAGATTTGGCTGAGGATGTTTAAGCAAGTGTTATTGATGTTGTGTAACTGTTAATCTTTTCTACAGTTGTGTGTTAAATTGACTGAGTAAAATCGTGTTAGAGTACAAGAGTAGATCAAAAGATTTTCTTAAATTTTTAATTTTTTTTAAACATTTTTTAATCATTGGACAATAATTAGTTAAAATGTAAAGCACCTGCTTCAGGTGCAGTCAGTCTTTGGATCAAATCACGCTGGTGGTTTAAAGCTATTTCCCATTCCAGATACCTGTACCGCAAACACTTTGGATATGAGATGTAATAATAATATAATAATAATAATAATAATAATAATAAAATATATTTCCCATTCCAATAATAACAATAATAATAAACAATTTGGATAATAAAATGTAATAATAATATAATAATAATAATAATTATAGTAATAACATAAATAATATAAGTAATAATAATAATAATAATAATAATAATAATAATAATAATAATAATAATAATAACAATAAATATTTCATATTTTACTGACAAATGACAAAAAGGTAAGTAGTTAAATATTTGCACACACACAGACACACAGACATACAGACAAATGCCTAAACCTGCTTTAACACCACAGGAAAATAAACACCAACCGAACACTTGCAAACAACCACACTAAGCTTTCAGCTGTTTCAAGTAAGTAATGTGTGTATACAGTGTTTTTAAAGTGTAACCTTACACCAAGCAGTGTGCTTCTGAAACCACTTGACTTACCGCAAACAACCACACACAACCCGGCTACCTACTAATGGAACACAGATCTGTGACTAAACAAAGCAGAAATGTTTTTAATTTTTAACTCTTCTTATTTTTTTTTATTTTTTTTTTTCTTGTTTTTGTGTATGTTTTGTGGCTGACACAGATAAAATGTATGAAAAGATGACACAGAAAAATTAAAAAGATTTTTTTAAAATGAAGATGTTTACTTAGTAATTTTTATGTGTTTGTGTATGAGTATGTGTATGTTTTTATGTGTATACAGTATATATCTCTGTATATATGTGCATATTATTCTGCTATTACTATTGCTACTACTACTTCAACAAAAATAAAACAAAATAATAACAACAGTAATAACAATAACAATAACAATAATAATAATAATAATAATAATAATAATAATAATAATAATAATAAATAAAATAAATACATAAATAAATAAATTTTCAATAATAACTGATAGCTGTTGTCACCAAACCATAATGCTTGAAATAAAAAAAAATAAAAAACAAAACAAAAATCAAGAAGTTATAATAATAATAATAATAATAATAATAATAATAATAATAATAATAATAATAATAGTAATAGTAGTAGTAGTAGTAGTAGTAGTAGTAGTAATTGTATCAGTATGATGGTGGTAGTAGTAGTAATAGTAGTTGTAGTTGTAGTAGTAGTAGTTAATCGTATCAGTATGATGGTGATGTTAATAACATTAATAATGGTTTATTCAGTAGTAGTAGTAACAGCAGCAGCAGTAGTAGTTGTAGTAGTGCTATCAATAGCAGATGCTGTAGTGGTAATAATAATAATAATTACAGAAGTAGTAGTAGCAGTAGTAACACAATGGTGGCAATAATAATAATAAAAATAGAAGAAAAATAAAGAAGAAGACAAACAATCTATCTAAAACATATATATTTAAAAAAAATAAAATAAAATAAAAGAGAAGAAAGAATCAATCTCACTTTTCAGGCAGGTATAATCATTAACGATTTCCTGGTCTTGGTGAATGTCAATTTTTATTTATATATATATATATATATATATATATATATATATAAATATAAAAACGTACCTGTCAGGTATGAATTAGGTTAATCAGAGGTAACAGATGTCTTGTGGTATGTGACCCGCCCCACTGAAATCAGCGACAGATCTGCCCTCCCAGTCAGACACTCGCCAAGGGATTAAACATCAACAAACGCCGGAGTCATACTGGTGGAGGGGGCAGAGTCCAGTGGGGGGAGCAATTACCAGTGGAAGGGGTAACGAAGAGGGGGGAGTAGTTATAAAGAGGCGTTACAGTCAGTGGTGGTTAATTATATAGGGTGGAGGGGTAAAATAACTTGTGGGGGAGGTAATGATGATATGGGAGTGGGGGAATGTAATTACAGATGGAAGGGTAATGGTCAGTTAGGGGGGGGATGATGATAAGTGGGGATAGAACTCCCAAATGGGTGCAGTTTTAGATGGATAATTAATTGTTTTAGTGGGGAAGAAATTATAATGAAAGGTGGGGGTAAAGAAAGACAAGGGGGGGGGATGTATGTAGATTAATATTAAAAAATCACAGCAGCCGATTTTGATGGGAGTTGTGATCTGGTGGCTGCTGATGTATCTGGGGTGGGAGTTTAACAGTGGGTGGGAGTTCAACGGTGGGTGGGATAGAAATATCAATGCTGGTTTTACTGAACTGAAAATATTTGACAGTTTTGATTTATAGCTTTGAAGATATTAGAATAAATTGTTGCCTTTTAGTAACGCTGCTGTTGTTGTTGTTCACTCTTGTAGCAGTAATGGATGTTATTGTAGTGGTAACAGTAAGACGCTGTAGTATTATCTGAACATTTAAAAAAAGATATATATATATATATATATATATAAAAGTATTAACTCCTGTTATTATTATCATTATCATCACCATAGCAATAATAATAATAATAATAATAATAATAATAATAATAATAATAATAGTGGTAGTAGTAGCAGCACTAGTAGTAATAGCAATAGTAGTAGTAGTAGTTGTAGTAGTAGTAGTAAATGACTCTTCATTTTTAAAAAGATACCAACAAAAAATATCAATCAAAAATAAACAAAGATTATAACCTTTCATTTTCAACAACTATAACAACAACAACAAAACCCAGAAAAAAAACACAACAACATTCATTACAATGTCTCAACACAAACAAATCTTTTCATCCATTTTTTTCCCCCAACACAACCACTTAACATTCTGAGAGCCATGCTGGTTGCTAAGCAACAGCAGCCATTATAAACAAGAGAGCATTTGACGGGTTCTGATTAAGAAGCGTTTGAGATGATTAGTGGATGAATACCAGTCTAAAACCCGCTGAGAAGTGAAGTCATGCAGAAGAGACCTGCGAGATAAAGAAGTGTGACAGATCTGTGACAACAGACAAACAGAACAAGTGACCATGTGACAAGATAAAGCCTAATGAGTCACCTTACATCGTGATACAACAATGAACAACTGTGTGTGCGATACAGATAATTATCCATCTACACTGTGTGCGATACACATAATTATCTCTCTACACTATGTGTGATATAGTTTATTATGTAACTGTACTATGTGTGATATAGTTTATTATGTAACTATACTATGTGTGATATAGTTTATTATCTAACTGTACTATGTGTGATATAGTTTATTATCTAACTGTACTAAGTGTGATATAGTTTATTATCTAACTGTACTATGTGTGATATAGTTTATTATGTAACTGTACTATGTGTGATATAGTTTATGTAACTGTACTATGTGTGATATAGTTTATTATGTAACTGTACTAAGTGTGATACAGTTTATTATCTAACTGTACTATGTGTGATATAGTTTATTATGTAACTGTACTAAGTGTGATACAGTTTATTATCTAACTGTACTATGTGTGATATAGTTTATTATGTAACTGTACTATGTGTGATATAGTTTATTATCTAACTGTACTAAGTGTGATATAGTTTATTATCTAATTACTATTTGTGATATAGTTTATTATCTAACTATACTAAGTGTGATATAGTTTATTATCAAACTGTACTAAGTGTGATATAGTTTATTATCTAACTGTACTAAGTGTGATATAGTTTATTATCTAACTGTACTAAGTGTGATATAGTTTATTACCTAACTACACTAAGTGTGATATAGTTTATTATCTAACTGTACTGTGTGTGATATAGTTTATTATCTAACTGTACTAAGTGTGATATAGTTTATTATCTAACTGTACTAAGTGTGATATAGTTTATTATGTAACTGTACTATGTGTGATATAGTTTATTATCTAACTACACTAAGTGTGATATAGATTATTGTGTAACTACACTATGTGTGATATAGTTTATTATCTAACTACACTAAGTGTGATATAGTTTATTATCTAACTGTACTAAGTGTGATATAGTTTATTATCTAACTACACTATGTGTGATATAGTTTATTATGTAACTGTACTATGTGTGATATAGTTTATTATGTAACTGTACTATGTGTGATATAGTTTATTATGTAACTGTACTATGTGTGATATAGTTTATTATGTAACTGTACTAAGTGTGATATAGTTTATTATCTAACTGTACTATGTGTGATATAGTTTATTATGTAACTGTACTATGTGTGATATAGTTTATTATCTAACTGTACTAAGTGTGATATAGTTTATTATCTAATTACTATGTGTGATATAGTTTATTATCTAACAATACTATGTGTGATATAGTTTATTATCTAACTATACTAAGTGTGATATAGTTTATTATCTAACTGTACTGTGTGTGATATAGTTTATTATCTAACTACACTAAGTGTGATATAGTTTATTATCTAACTGTACTGTGTGTGATATAGTTTATTATCTAACTGTACTGTGTGTGATATAGTTTATTATCTAACTGTACTAAGTGTGATATAGTTTATTATCTAACTACACTAAGTGTGATATAGTTTATTATCTAACTACACTAAGTGTGATATAGTTTATTATCTAACTGTACTATGTGTGATATAGTTTATTATCTAACTATACTATGTGTGATATAGTTTATTATGTAACTATACTATGTGTGATATAGTTTATTATCTAATTACTATGTGTGATTTAGTTTATTATCTAACTGTACTGTGTGATATAGTTTATTATCTAACTGTACTAAGTGTGATATAGTTTATTATCTAACTGTACTATGTGTGATATAGTTTATTATCTAACTGTACTTTGTGTGATATAGTTTAGTATCTAACTACACTAAGTGTGATATAGTTTATTATGTAACTGTACTAAGTGTGATATAGTTTATTATCTAACTGTACTATGTGTGATATAGTTTATTATCTAACTGTACTAAGTGTGATATAGATTATTATGTAACTGTACTAAGTGTGATATAGTTTATTATGTAACTGTACTAAGTGTGATACAGATTATTATCTAACTGTACTAAGTGTGATGTAGTTTATTATCTAACTGTACTAAGTGTGATATAGTTTATTATGTAACTGTACTAAGTGTGATATAGTTTATTATGTAACTGTACTATGTGTGATATAGTTTATTATCTAACTGTACTAAATGTGATATAGTTTATTATCTAACTGTACTAAGTGTGATATAGTTTATTATCTAACTGTACTAAGTGTGATATAGTTTATTATCTAACTGTACTAAATGTGATATAGTTTGTTATCTAACTGTACTAAATGTGATATGGGTTTTTATTTTGCTATAATGTAATGTGTTATTACCAAATGTGTGTAATATCAATATTCTATAGTATTCACCTGTCATTATGTAAATAATATGGGTATTATGCATTAGTAATATATAATGATAAGGGATTATCTGTCATATGTTAGTCTGTATATAAGCTGGGGTGTGTATGACTGTTTGTGTGCTTACTTATATACTTTTTGAGTAGTTGACGTTTTCAGAAAATATTAGACTATCTCACACACACACACACAGACATGTGCACACACTCACACACACAGATAAACAAATATACACAAACACACACAGATACACAAACACCCACTCATATACACACACACAGACACACAGACATACACCTGCATATTACAGATGATTGCAGCCATGTAACCAATACCTGCATAAACAATTTAATTAAACCAAAATGATAAATCAGTTTAATAAACAGGTGTCAAATGGTTTAATAATGTGACATGCATAGATTTACACCTGTAATTAATAAAACCACGTAGTCGTCTACAGGTAAGTGTTTACCTTGACAGGAGAATCTTTTGTCACTTAATACCTGGGTATCCAGGCTCAGTCTGTGTAACTCAAGTGTTAAAACTGACAAATACTCTTACATTAACCTGTTATCAAAATTTTAAAGGAAATTCAGGTTATTATTTAAAACAGTAGTAGTAGTGGTAGTGGCAGTAACTGTATGAGTGGTAGTAGTTGTTACAGGTAGGATTAGTAGTAATAGTAGTAGAAGTAAAAAATGGTAGTTGTAGATGTTGTAGTGGTGGTAGTAATAGAAGAAGAAGAATAATAACGGTAATATCAGTAACAGTATAACAGTGATGGTATTAATAACAGTAATAAAAGTGTTAATAATAAAAGTAGTAGTAATAGCAGTAATAGTAATAGTAGCAGTTATAGTAGCAGTTACAGTGGTAGTCAGTGGCAGATCTACTTTTTTGGGGCAGTGAAACTTGAACAGTTATGGTGGCACTTCACAAGTAGCAACACAGTCTGTGTAACTACTCTTATCTTCCATGACATATTTTAAAAATTCAGACACTTCTAGAATTTTTATTAAAATTTTGTAGAAATGTGGACTAAAGTGGTGTCTGTATTAGGAAGGGTCCAGAAATTTAAACTTCATTAGTTTCGTACCCTGGAGGTAATAGTAGCAATTGTATTAGTATATATATATATATATATTACTTTCTGAAATATATTACACAGTCATATACTGAAAAATCATTTCTGGAATATACATCTTTTGACTTCTGTCTCACAATTTACTTTCACCAACACAAATTAAAAATAGCAAAAATATCACATGCCAACTTATTATTAATACTAACAGAACTTACCTCAGTTTGAAGCAGAATAAAACATTCATCCTTTGAGCTAACTAGGAATACAAAACATTTATCCTTTCAGTTAACTATAATCCTTGGAAAGAGAATATTCATCCTTTCAGTTAACTGCAATCCTGGGAAAGAAAACATTAATCCTTTGCATCAGCTGAATAAGAACAGAAAGCAAAAAAAAATCTTTTTTTCCATTAAAAGTATTTATAAACAAAAAAAATTATTACTGTAATAGTAATGGTAATTATATATTATTATCACACTAGTACACATAAATAAACACTGTTATCGCACTAGTACTGATAATTAAACACAGTTACCATACTAGTGTCAATAATTAATTGTCATCTTCCTACTAGAACTGATAATAAGACACTAGTGATAAAAAGTAGTGTGTGTATGAAGCTAACACAAATCTTTCTCTCGTTCTCTGTTGACAGTTTTGTGTGCTTGCTGTAAAGATCGATCACTTGCAGGTTTTATAGTCCACTGAGCACTGGAGTGTGCGGTTTGACACTTGTACAGTTGTTTATCAGCTACTGACAGAGAGAGAGAGAGAGAGAGAGAGAGAGAGAGAGAGAGAGAGAGAGAGAGAGAGAGAGAGAGAATGAATATGGAAAGGATACCAGCTACTAAAAGAAAGAGGAAAGAGAGAGAGAGAGAGAGAGAGAGAGAGAGAGAGATATTAATTAGAAAGATTTATCAATAATGAATTGTAGACTGCTGGATTACTAGGTAAGTATATATAAATATGTAAACAGAGACAGTGATAGGTAGATGGAGACAGACAGACAGACAGACAGGCAGAAATAAAACCATTATAAAATCCAAGACAGGCATATTTTATTTATTATAATAAAATGTTATTGAATGTGTTTTTATATATTTTCTCTCTCCAAATTCTTGCCCTCTGTCTAAACACACACACTCTGACAGACACACACACAAACATACAGATACAAAAACATGATGATAACTCTAATCATTCTAATTATTTTTGTCAAAAATCTCCTGAACATATTTACAGCTTAGCCAAATCTTTACAGTTTTAATGAAGTAATCAAACTTTTATGACATAATCTATTTTTTTGCATAACCCAATTTGTACCACATTTACTAAATTCTTACGTCACAACCAAATTTTAGGAATATGACACCTGAAAACTATCAAAGGAGATTATTTACAATCAAATAAAAAGTTTAAAAATATGCTCATTAAAATGCGAATATATTATGTAAATGAGCAAAGTAATTGGCCCCCTGGAGTGAGATCTGAGTGCAGCTTTGTCTTGAGGACAATTAATCAGCGTAGATTTAACAAAAAGAAAACAAGCTGACGCTGAAGATATTTATCTGTAATCTAAGCTTTCTATGATTAGTTATTATTTTGGAATGTTTTTTATAATTCAGAAAGAGGCCTCTAAAAATGAGTCCAAAAGAGTTAGGCAGGGGAGGTAAGGAGTACAGGATTTGAGATTAAATAATTAAATCAGTAAATAAATAAATAAATAAATAAATAAATAAAATAAAATAAAACAAAGATACAAAAAATAAATAAATAAAATAAAATAAAACAAACATACAAAAAATAAATAAATAAAATAAACATACAAAAAATGAATAAATAAAATAAACAATATATATGTATCTATGGAAAAAGCTAAATATTTAATCAGAAGCATACGAATAAAATAAGAAACAAATAAATTAATTAATTAAAAAAGTGATTAATAAATTAAGTAATAAAAAAATAACCTTTTAAAAAAATAGTTTATATATAAATAAATATATAAAATTAATAATAATATCAAACTAACTAAGTACAACAAAAAAGAGAAACTTAAAAATAGAATAATAAACATAAAGCTGTGTGTGTCTGTGTGTGTGTGTGTGTGTCTGTGTCTGTGTGTGTGTGTGTGTGTGTCTGTGTGTGTGTGTGTGTGTGTGTGTGTGTGTGTGTGTGTGTGTCTGTGTGTGTGTGTGTCTGTGTGTGTGTGTGTGTGTGTGTGTGTGTGTGTGTGTGTGTGTGTGTGTGTGTGTGTGTGTGTGTGTGTCTGTGTGTGTGTGTGTGTGTGTCTGTGTGTGTGTGTGTGTGTCTGTGTGTGTGTGTGTGTGTGTGTGTGTATATGTGTGTGTGTCTGTGTGTGTGTGTGTGTCTGTGTGTCTGTGTGTGTGTGTGTGTCTGTGTGTGTGTGTCTGTGTGTGTGTGTGTGTGAACAACAAACAATATCTCGATTAAAAACAATTAGTTTCAAGGTTATTCTACATGTTTATCTTAAAAATATCACTGGACCGTATCATGAATTTCTCATTAAACAAAAACACACCTGTAGTATTAACAAAGGTAACACAGAAATTTAATTAACCTGCACAATAACGTCACAGGTTAAATTATTGTAATAGAAAAACCTGCATGTGAAAACTGACTTATTGAATGAATGAGTGAGTGAATGAGTGAAAGAATGAATGGATTTATAATTGTTAATACATCAGCACAAAAATACATCTATAATTAATCTACAGATTTAGAAAAAAAAAAGTATTTTATATTTTTCATAATCCCTTAATTTATTATATATATAAATTTAGATATGTTATTGTATCTGTTCAAATACTGTTTATATATATATATATATATATATATAAATATTCAATCCTTTAAAAAAATATATAATAATAATAAAATATATATTATTAAATTATTTTTAGAAAGAAAAAAATTGTTATTTTTTTCTAATCTAAAAAAATATTCTTAACCTTCACCTTTAAGACCTCTTGACCTTGCACTAGAAAATCTTTCATACGAAAAAAGAAAGAAAAGAAATCTACATTTCATATTGTCGACATCAACGATTTTACTTCTAATACGCTTCCCTGTGTGATACTAGATGAACATACAAACATATTATACATACATTCCATGCAGGTATGTAATATGCATGAATATTTATCTTCACTGCGTTAGATTTCATTGTTAGTAATCCTGTAGAGATAGAGGCGGCGTGCTTTGTGTGTATGTAATGCCATACGATTGTCCAGTCAACCTGAGATAATTGTAGGTTTATCTGACAAAACAGTATCAGATCAATGTATTTTTATACTCGGAGAACAAAGCTGTGAGTGTTTTTTATTGTTGGCAAATATGCTCTACTTGTGAAGAGGTGATGAACTGGATCTGATGTTTTGTGTGACTGGAATATTTTATTTTATTTATTATTTTTTTATTTTTTGTTTATTGACTTGCAGAATGTTGAGAGCAAAATGTATGAAATGTATATTGTTGTTATTAAAGGGGACAGAGAGAGCAAGAGAGAGAGAGAGAGAGAGAGAGAGAGAGAGAGAGAGAGAGAGAGAGAGAGAGAGAGAGAGAGAGAGAGAGAGAGAAAATGAGAGAAGGAAAGGGAAAAAATAACAATAACACACACCCACCCACAGCCACACAGAGTTATTTAAATAAGGAAGATATTTTGTTATACAGATAAACATACTGACAACAGAGAAACTCACTGAGAAAAGTACATAGCTGAAATTCTATAATGAAAAACATGAGAAAATAATAAGTTTAAATTAATTAGGGGTTTAAAAGCATGCACACTGGATTAATAACAATAGTAGTAATACTACTACTACTACTTCTACTAATAATAATAATAATAAAACTGTAAAATAATAATACTGGTTTTCCTAATGAACATGACGACGATATTAACATTAAAACAACAATAATATTAATTGTAATAACAACAGGACAATAAAATAGAAAAATAGTAAGTATACGAAAAAAAAATAAATAATAATAATAATAATAATAATAATAATAATAATAATAATTTTAATAGAAAGAAGAAATAAAAAATAATGTTTTTTCTGAGGAAGTAATCTGATTGTTAAAAACGATGCACGTTATCTTTTAATATTTAAACATTAATAAGAATGAAAAAAAAAAAAGAAATTAACAAAGATAACACCTGTCACTATAAATTAAATTAATAAAATCAAAAATTAAAAAAATATATATTGAAAAACGTACCTTTTCTCCCAGAATTTATAAATTCATTTTACAAAACTATCTCTCCACACAAAATGCTCTATAAATATCTCTGTGCAGGCGATATCCTGAAAGTTTTAATCTTTATCAGAAACATGATGTCAACAACCGGCAATACTTTTGGAGTTAATATATACTCGAGCACTTCCTGGCGTTAAACACAGTGACCTTCACCTTGTGACCTCTGCCTGGCTAGGGGCAGATAACAAGTGTTATAGATGGCAGATATAAATCGTTTAGACAGTTAGAGTGATACGTCGTTTTAATTTGTATTTTTAAAACTGTCACCATGCGTTGTTTAGGCCGATAGAAATTATTTGCTAGTTTCACAGTATTTTAGGTTATTTGAAATTCTTGTATTATTTTTTATTCTTTTTTTTTTTTTTTTTTTTTTTTTTTTTAAATTAGGTTTTAAGGCTGATAGAAATAAAATTTGTTTTACAAGATGAAACTAGTGTTTTTGTTTTGCAGTGCACTACATGTTTGTATGAAATTCACAAGGGCTAATAAGACTGACAATAATTTATGCAGATAGAAATACTATGTTTGTTTTACAGTAGTTAGGGCTAGAAATGTTATTTCTGTTTTTCAGTACACAGTAGATTTAACTAAAAGAAAAAGAAGAGGAATACAAAAGAATTTGCAGATTCCTTTAAATTATTATTGTTCATTACACAAAGCAGAGGCTCTTCTTTTCCTTTCTTGTTGTAGACTGACATCAACTCATGTTCAGACACACACACAAACACACTCACACACAAACACACATGTGACATAAATACACACACACACAAACTGTCACACATACATCCACAGATCCAAACACTTTTATGCAATCAAAATACACACACACTTACCAAACTTACATTTAAACTGATTCACACAACTATACAAGTACACATAAAACTTAGCTATCTAAATAACAAAAAGAAAAGAGAAAAGAAAAAGATGAAGAAGAAGAAGAAAAGGAAAACATATTTAAAACAGTTTATTTGCAAATTGATGTTCATGAAACAAAAATGAAACATTTCCACAAAAATAAAAACATGTCATTAACATGACATGATTATTACACAAATATTCTACAGTTATAAAACTGAATTATTTCATTAAAAGTAAGTCTTAAAGTTTAACTTTAGCACAGACTGCCCCAGCCGAAAATATCTGAAAGTTCTGAATACTTAAAAAACCATTTGTGAGTTTCTAAAGTAGTGATATCTTATGGCTTTTACTTTATGAACAAAATTATAAAACATCTTATATAAAACATCCTGCAAATTCATTCAATAAGCTGCATATGAAATATAAATGGAATTTGTATTTGGACTTAAATCCCATGCTCTTTACGTGCAAAAAAAAAATCCAAAACATTCCTAAATAAGAAACATTTCCAGTCCCAAGAATTTCAGATACGGATTCAGTTACAATGAAAGAGTCTCAATATCTTTTTTTTTTTATTATATACTTCATTATTTCTATTACTGAAACTAAAAACAAATATGTAATAAAAAAAATACAAAATAGAAATAGAAAAAAAAATGAAATTAAAAATGAAAATAATAATAATAATAAAAAAAGTAACACAGGAAAGAATATAAAGGATTAAAAAAATAAAAAATATTTAATAAAATATTTAAAATTAAGTTCAAATAAAAGCAGAAATGTATTCATGCACATCTGGACTTGCCTATTCTTAAATATTTTTGTTTTTAATAAATGTCTATGAAAAAAGACTTCAGTAATTATAATAATAATAATAATAATAACAATAACAATAATAAAAATAATAATAATAATAATAATAATAATAATAATAATAATAATAATAATAATAATAATAATAATAATAATAATAACAATAACAATAATAATAATAATAGTAATAATAATAATAATAATGGAAATTAATGATCATAATAATAATAATAATAACAATCGTATAATAAAAATATTTTTAAATATTTCTACCTGCATTAAAAA